>JAVHNS010000018.1:600000-914144 GCA_036872755.1 Orbilia blumenaviensis | reverse complement strand
TAGTTTTAAAAAATTTTATTTATATTTATTAAAATTATTAAAAATTTAGATTATTTAGTTATAATATTTTATAATTAATTAAAAATAAAATTAATTTTATATTTTTATTATTTTTAAATATTTAATAATTAAAATTAAAAAATAATTTTATTTAATAAATAAAAATTTATATTTTATTATAATTATTTATAAATTTATTTAATTTATTAATTAATTTTATAAATTAAATAATTATAGTTAAATTATTATTTTTAAATTATAAAGTAAATTATTATGTTTTATTATTTTTTAAAAATTTAAAATTTATTAAATTTTGTAAAATATTTTATATTAATTTATTTTTTTTAATAAATATTATAGATATTTGCAAAGTGTTTATAGTAATAAATTAAAAAATAATTTTTTAATATATAAAATTATATATATAAAAATATATATATTATAATGATTAAAAATATAATTTTAATTATAATTATAAATTAAAAAATAAAAAATTATATATATAATTACTATTTATACTTTATATATTAAAAAATATATATATTATAATATTAAACCATAATTCTCTATTATTTTTAAATTAAGAAAATTAATTTGATGTTAATTTAAAAATCAAAGTTACCCAAATAAATTTCCAGATAAATCACTGTGTATTTATGTTGCCTGGATTAGGTAGCTTTAGCCGTTATGTTGATCTTATTGTATTTTGCGCACCACCGCGTGGGTGCGCGGCCTGACAAAATAAATTATTATAATTATATTAAAAAACTATATAATTAAAAATAAAATAAAAATACTTTTATTATTTAAATTTTTATATAAACTAAAATAAATTCTATATTTATAAAATAATAATTTATATAATATTTTTTTAAATAAAAATAAGTTCAATAAATAAATATTTTTATATTATAAATAATATAATAATTATTATTTATGTTAATAATTTTTTTATAATTATAAAAAAATTTTTTATAATATGTAAAACAAAAAAAGTTTTTATATTGTAATATAAAATCAAAAATATAAATAAAATTAAATAATTTTTAAAATTACAAATTATACACAATTGTACTAATAAAATTATATAAATTAATTAAAAAAAATATTGCAAAAATATACTTAATCAATTTAATATATTTAATTAAAAAATAAAATCAAACCCTATAAATCTAGGTATATAACTATTAAAAAATAATAAATAATTATTATTAAAAAAAAATATATATATATAATTTTATTAAAGTATATTAAAATTTTTTATATATGTTGCCCAAAATAATAAAATTGATTTAATTTATATTATAATTAAATTAAGATAATATTTCCATATATTTACCAAGAAATATTAAAAAATTATAATATAAATATATTAATATTTAAATATAATTTATAAATATATTTTATATTATAATTAAAATAATATTAAAAAAAAATAATTATTATTAATATTTAAAAAATATAATAATATAAATTAAAGATAAATTTATAGTTTAAAATTAATAATTTGTAAATTTATTTCAAAATATGTATATTATTTAACAAATAATATTATTTTATAATTAAATAAATTATAAAAATTTATTATAAAATCTTTTATTAAAGTTAAAATAATTACTTTAAATTATATAAATTATAAAAATATATAATTATAAAAATTATTAAAATTTATATTTATATAATTTATATTTAATATATTTATATTTTTATTTTTTATAATATTATATATAAATAATATTTTAATTATAATTATAAATATTATAAATAAAAATTAATAATAATTTAAATATTATAATATTCAATACTTTTAAATATATAATAAATTTAAAAAATATATTTTTAGATTTATATACCTAAAATTTAAAAACTTTATAGTTAATATTATAATAAAATTTTTATATTTATAAATATATAATTATTTATTTAATAATATAAACTTATTTTAAAATTAAAAAAATAAAAATAATTTTTATTTTTATATATATAAAATTAAAAAAATTAAAATTTTCAAATTTCAAAATAAATAAAATTAATAAAAATAAAATAAAAAACAAATTTTTATAAAAATTAAATAAAATCTAAAATTATTTTAAATATAATATAAAAATTTTATAATTTATATATTATAATTAACATTTATCTATAAAATTATAAAATTATAAAATAATTTATACATTTATTTTTATATAAATATAAATAATACATCAGCAAAAAAAAGTGTTGGCTTCCCAGACTTCTGAAGCCAATAAACCAGAAAGCCTCTTAACTTAGAATATTATCTAAAAATCAGAATTTTCATCTATTTCTCAGAAATCATAAAATGATTATTATTTATTAAATGATATTCTTTAAATTTTTATAAATATCAGAAAATTTAAATTATTTTAATTGTTATATAAATATTATAATTTAAAATATTAATAAAATTTATGTTTTTAAAAATTTAATACAAAACAATCTTCTTTACAGTAGTTCATAAACAATTATTATTAATAATTAAATATAATATAAATAAATTTATTCTTATAATTTAAAATTATTATTATTATTAATATAATTCTAATATAAATATATATTATTTATAATAAATAAAAATAAAACAATAATTGTTTGTTAAATATTAATAAAAAAATTATTAAAACCTGCTTTTTCTTCTATTATTAATAATATTAAATCTAAATTTTAAACTTTTTTTTTTTAATTAAATTATTTTTTTAAAAATAATTTATATTAAATATTAAATAATTTATAAAATCTTTTTCTATATAAATTAACAAACTTACAAAAATTTAAAATATTTTTTATAAATTATTAATATTCATTAATTTACAAAATATATTAATTATAAAATAATAAACATTATATTTTTATTAATTATTATTATTATAATTATATTTATATTTTAAATTTTAAATTTTTATTATTTTAAATACTATTATTATAATCCAAATTATTAATTTTATATTTATCATATTTATTAACTTTAAATTAAAAATTTTCCAATATTATTTAATTAATATTACAAAAATAATAAAATATATAAATAATATATTTATATTTTATTATTATCAATTACTAAACACTTTTTATTTAAAATTATAAAAAAACAAACTTATTTTTATTATAAAATCTTTATAAATAAAATATTAATTTTCAATTAACAAATTTTATATTTAAACTTTATAATACTCAACAGTACTATCTTCTAAATAATAAACGTTTTTTATAATTTTTTTAATAATATCAATAAAATAATTTTAATTAAAATTAAATAATTTTGTAAAATATTTTATATATTAATAATTTAATTATTTTTTAAAATTTATTAAAAAACTTTAAATATATCTCTAAATATTTTTATTAAAAAAAATAATATATTTTAAAATTATTAAAAAAAATATTAATTTTAACATTTTTTATAAATATTAATTTTATTTAAAAAAAAACTATAATTTTTTATAAATATGCCAAAAAGTTTTAGTATTATTATTATAATTTATTATTTTCTTATTATTTATTAAATATATTTTTAATATATTATTAATTAATTTTATTATTATATATATTATTAAAAAAAAATATATTTTTGAATTTTTAAATTTTTAATATATTACAAAATATAATATTATTAATTTTTGATTATTATTTATTATTTTAAATTAATAAATAATTATAAAAATTATTAAATATTTTTAATTAAATATATAATATTTAATCATAAATAATATTATAATCATAAATAATATCTTAATTATAGATTTATTATCACCCTTTATTATTTTTTTTAAAATAAAAGTTATTATAATAAATAATTTAATTAGATTTATTTATATATTAAATAATAACAATCCATTAAAATTTATTTAAAAAATATTATAAAATTATAATAAAATAAATTTTAAAATTAAATTTATTTTTTTATATATTTATTTAATTTTATAAAAATATTAATAAATTATATAATAAATAATAAAAAATTAATAAAAAATGGTATTAATAAAGAAATTATGAAATAATTAATTTTTTTAATTAATTTTTTTATTTTTTTATTAAATTTAATATTTCATAATTTAATTTTGTAGATAAATTTTTTGATATTATTATATTAAATAATATAAAATTTAATAAATTATTATTATTTATTATTATTCTTTATAATAATATAGTTAAAATTTTTATATTTTATTAATTATTAATATATTTATAATATAAATATTATTAAGGAATAAGAATTTTATTATAAATAAAAAAAATCTTTTTATTTATATTATTATTTTTTTTATTATTTTACTTTTTATATTCATAGTAATAAATTTTATAAATTTTGTAAATTTAATAGATTTTTTTGTTTTAATTATAATAATAATAATAAAAATATATTAAATAAATAATATTTATTAACAAATAATATAAATTAATAAAAAAAAAAAAAAAAAAAAGGGGGTAAAAAAAAAAAAAGAAAAAATTATTTTAAAATATAAATTTTAAAAAAGAAATAAAAATATATTTTAATATTTTAAATTTATTTTAATTAAAATAAGATTAAATAATAAATAACTAATAATTATTATTTATTATAATTTATAATTTTATTATAAATAATATTATAAATTTTTAAAGTTATATAATTATTAATTTAAAAATTTATTAATGTAAAATTTAAAATTAATTATATTATATAAATAATATTAATAATTAAAATAATTTTATAATAATTATAATTTAATAATTAATAAATAATTAATATCAAATTATAAATATTATACACTTAATCATTATAATTAATTTAAAATTTTATAATTATTACAATTTTAAATATTTTTATTATATAAAAATTTTAAATTTTTAATAATAATTTAACAAAAAATAATTAATATTTTTAAAAAATTTTATATATTTTTTTTTTATTATAAAAAATAAAATCTCAATAAAATAAACTTTTTCTTTAAAAAAAAAAAACTAATTAAATGTATTGGATGTTTAATATTTATTAAAAAATTATTAAAATTTAAAACTTTAATTTTTAATTAATTATATAATTAATAATTTAAAAATCAAAATTCTTTATATATAATTTTTAAAAATAATAATTATTATTTAATATTTAATATAAAATTTTAAAATATTATTTAATATTATTAATTATATATATATTTAAATATTAATTAATTAAAAAAAAAAAAAAAATATTAAGAATTTTTTGAATAAATTATTTATTATTTTTAATAATAAATTATTTATTATTTTTAATAATAAATTAAAAATTTTTAAAAATATGATGTTTAATATTTAATAAAATCTTTTAAATAATATTTAAATTAATAATTAAAAAATTTAAAAAATTATATATTTAATTTAATATTTTAAATATTAATTTATTAATTTTTTTTTAATATAAAAATAATTAAATTTTATTATTTTTAATATCAAAATTTAAATTTTTAATATTATTATTTAAATTTTTAATTTTAAATTCCAAACTTTAATTATTATTTATAATTTGTTTTTTATTATTTAATAAAATATTTTCTATTTTATTTATAATTACTTATAAAAATAATAATTAAATTAAAATTTTACAAATATTAAAAATAAATTTATATAAAAAATTTAGAAAATTTTTTAATAAATATTAAATGTTTAAAATAAATTATTAAATAATTATTAAAAAATTAAAATTTTATAATTAAAAAAATATTTTTTTTTAATATATAATAAAAATTTAAAAATAAAAATTTATTTAATTAAAAGTTTTATATTTTTTTTTATTTAATATTAATATATTAATTTTAAAATATTTATTAATTAGTTTATTAATATTTTTTATAAATATATAAAATTTTTGTAATAATTTAATTAATATATTTTAATTATGTTAAAAATTTTAATTTAATTTAATTTTTTGTTAAATTAAATATTAATTTTTATATGTTTGTGAGTAATATAATTATAAATAGATATTTCTAAATTATAATTATAAATATATAATTAATATTTAATGTTTTTTAGTTTTTTTTTATAATTTTTTATAATTTATTTTTTAATTTAAAATTGTAATAAATATAAAATATATTATTATATAAATAAAATTATTTTTAAAAATATTTAAAATATTTTATTATTATTTTGGTATAACTATAATATTATATAAATAAATAAAATTTAAAATAATTTTGAATATATTAAAAAAAATTATTAAATATTAGATATTAATTAATTATTAAATATTAAAAAATAATTACAAACATATATAAAAAAATTTATTTAATTATTTTTAAATTTTTTTTTTATTATTATATAATTTAATTAAAAAAATTTTAAAATTTAAAAAAATTAGGATATCGTAAAAATTTAATTTAAATTTTATTAAATTTATTAATATATTTATAAATTTTTATAAATATTATTAATTATATTAAAATATTTTTAAAATTTTTAAAATAAATATTACGCTAACTAAAAAAATTTTTTATTAAACAATTAATAATAAATTATAAATATATTTATAATATATTTAATTTATATATTTTATTATTAATTTTTTAATTTAATTTTATTATATATATGTTTATTTTTATTATTATATTTTTTATAAAGTATAATTATTAAATATTTAATATATATTAATTAATGGAGAAAATAATAAATATAATTAATTAAATTTCTTTAAAAATATAGAATTATTAATAATTTAAAAATTTTAAAATTATAAATAAATTTTTAAAAATTTAATTATAAAGTATTATTTATAATATTTAATAATTTTTAAAAAATATAATTTAATAAAAAAAAATTAATATTAGATATTAAAAAATTATTATTAAAATATTTATTAATTTTAAATTTTATAAATATATTTTAAATAAGTTAATTTATTAGATTATATTTTTATTTATTTTTAAATAAATAATAAAATATATTAAAAAAATTTACATATATAAAATTATTTTATAATAAATATTTAATATTTATATAATATTTTTGTTTAATAAATTTTTTTAATTAATATATTAAATTTTTGAGTATTTATTAATATTTTATAATTTTTATTAGATGTTAATTAATAATTAATATTATTATTAAATTATATTTATTTATTAATATATTTTTTTATTATATATTAATTATAAAATTTTTTGTGATTATATTTATTTTTATATAAAAAGTATTAAAAAATTTTGATAAATATTTAATATTTTATAATTATTTGATAAATTTTAATTATTTATTAAAATTATAAAAATAATATTAATAATATAAAATTAGTTTTGTAAATAATAAAAAACTAAAATATTATTATAATAATTATATTTATTTTTTATTAATAATAAATTTAAATTAATTATAATATTTTAATATAAAAATTTTTTTTAATAAAATATATAAAATAATTTTAATAAAATATATAAAATAAAATAAGTTAAAATTAAAAAAAAAAAAATGGTATATATATAGGGATTTTATTAATTAATAATTTATTTAAAATATATTATTATTATTTGGTGGTAATTTTTAATAAATACAAAAAATTAATAATATTTAAAACTATAATATTAAAAATATATTGAAAATTAAATTTAAAATTGTAAATATAAAATTATTAATAATTATTTATTACAAATTAATTATATAATATTATTATATATATAGTAATTATTATAATATTTAAAATTTTTTTTATTTTACTTAATAATATTATATAAAATAGATTAAAATTTATTTATTTTTTAATTATATTTTTTTTTATATAAAATAAATATTTTATAAAAATTTTATTTATGATTAATTATTATTTATAATTATTTTATTTTTATATATTTAAAATAAATTTTAAAAATTTATTTATAATTAATTATTATTTATAATTATTTTATATTTATAATCTTATATTTATATATTTAAAATAAATTTATAAAGTTTATTTATAATTAATTATTATTTAGAATTATTTTATATTTATATATTTAAAATAAAATTAAAAATTTAATATTTATATATTATTTATTATATTTTTTTAATATAAATTTATTAAATCTTTTTTTTTTCTCTTATTTTTTTTTAAATCTTTCAAATTTATTAAATAATATAAATTTTAAAATTTTTTAAATTAAAATAAATTTAATATTGTTATAAATAATAAATTTTAAAATACTAGTTATTAATTAATAAATTTAAAAATTAATAGATATTATTTAATTATTTTAAATAAAATTAATATTTAAAAAAAAAATAAATATAAAATTTAAAAAAACTTTTAAAATTTAATTAAATTTTATAATTAAATTTTTTTTAAATATAATATTAAATTTTTTATATTAAATTTATTTTTTTAAAATTTATTATATTTTAAATTATAATTTAATTATATTAAATAAAAATTAATTTTTTAAAAATTTTTAAGATTTTTCGAGTTTTTTTTAAAGTTTAGAATTAAAAGATTATTATTATATTAATTTTTTAAATATTATTATAATTTAATTTTATATATTTTATTAATTTTAAAATAAATTTTAAAAATTATTAATTATTTTAAAAAAAAGATTAAATATTAATTATTTTTTAATTTTTCTTTATTATTTTTAAATTAATTAAAAATTATTAATAAAAAAATTATTTATTTTTTAATTTTTAAAATAATTTTTAATAATTTTATATTTTAAAAAATATTTTTAATTTTTTATTATTTAATAAAAATTTTATATTATTAAAATTTAAAATTAAAAATATTATTAAAAAAAAAAATTAAAATTTTAAAATTAATTTATATAAAGTAAATAAAAAATTCAATATTTCAATTTAATATATTTTAGATTTTATATCAAATTTTAATTATTTATTAATAATTTAAATTAGTTATTATCTTAAAAAATTAAAAATATAAATATAATAAAAATAATAATAATATTATTCTTACTAAAAATAAACTTAATAATATACAATTTAATTTTAATAATTTTTATAATAATTTTAATAAATTATTAAATATATTAAAAAAAATTAAAAACATTTATTAATATATTTTATAATAAATAACAATTTTAAAACTTAAATTTAAAATAAAAAAATTTTTAAATAAATTAATAATTTTTAATAATTTATATAAATAATAATATTGAATATTTTAAATTTAGATTAAAAATAAAAATATATTATTAAATAATTTTTAAATATTTAAAATTTTTTAATTAACAAATATTATTTTAATAAATTTTATTAAATTTTATAAAATTAATTTTTTTATTAATAAAGTCTAAAATAAAAAAATATTTAATAATTAAAATAACAAATTTATAAGGTTGATTAATATTATAAAAATAAATAATAATAATTTACAAAATAATAAAAATAAATTAAATATTTTAAATAATAAAAATGATGGTTTAAATATTCTAAATAATAAAAATAATAATTTAAATATTTTAAATAATAAAAAAAATAAAATTAATATTTTAAAAAATAAAAACAATTTTTTAAATAAAAAATAAAAAATCATATAATATATTTTTAATTAATAAAATTAAAAAAAATAAATTAATATAAATAATTAAAAAAAATATAAATTTATTAATTTTATAATTTATAATTTTTAATTTAATTTCACCAAAACTTCAATAATTTTTTAAAAATAAAAAAATACTAATTATTTTATAATTAATAATAATAATTTAATTATTAATATTTTTTATATTATTAAAGATTTTATTTTGGATTATTTTAAAAAAATAAAAAAAAATATAAAAAAATTATATTATTTTAATATTTATTAAAAAATTATAATTTTTAAAAATAAAAAAATTATAAATTATATAAAAATAATTATAAATATTAAATATTTAAAAAAAACTTTTAAAAAAAAAATAAAAAATAATGTTAAAATTAAAATTATTAAAAATATTATATTAAGTAAATTTATATATTTTAAATTTTTTATATATTTATAAGTATGTTAATAATTTTTATTATTTAATATATATTTTTTTAATAAGTAAAATATTTATTTCATTTATTCTAATTTTTTTATTAATTATTATTGGATTTTTAATATTGGATATTATTTTTAAAAAACTTATTTTAAAAATTTATTATTTATTTTTAAATAATAAATTAATTTTTATTTTTAAAAATACTATTATAAATGTTTTAAATAATAATATATATTTAATTTAAAATAATAAATTTAATATCATTTAATAAATATTTTTAAATAATTATTATTATATAAATTATTTTTAAATTATTTTAAATAATATTAATAATTTTTGTTTTAATTTAAATAACCTATTATATATTTATTATTTATTTGGTATTATATATAAAAGTTTTTAAAATTACATTATTCTATATTCTAATTAAAATTTAAAAAATTGGATTAAAAATTATAAAAGATTATTAATAAATAAAAAAAGTATTAAGATTTATAAATTATTTAAATTTTATATAATTTTATATAAAAATTTATAAATAAATAATATGCTTTTTTTAAAAAAAAAATATTTAATTAAATACTAATTATTATTTGATAATAACTAATAGAAATACCAACAAAAATAAGGATAAAAATAAAACTATTAAATAATTTTTAAAATTTATATTAAAAAAAAAAAAAGATTTAAATATAAAAAAAAATTAAAAGAATTTTAATTATCTTAAATAAATTAAAACTTTTAAAAATTTAATAATAAACAATAAAAATCAAAAAATAAATGATAAACATTAAAAAATAAATTAAAAATTTAAAAAAAATAATATAAAAAATAAAAAAATTTTTAACAAAAATATTAATAATTACAATATATATTATTATAATAAAAAAAAAAAATAAATAATAAAATTTTGAAATAAGAAAATAAAAATTATAATAAAATTAATATTAAATTTTTTTTTTTTTAAAAAATTTTATAATTTATTTAGAAATACAATTAATAAATTCTATTATTTTTTTTTAAGAATTTTATTACAAACTATCAAAATTTATTTATATTTGAATATTAACTTAATTATCAAAAACATAAATATAATTATATATATTATAATAATTATTTTAAATTATTAATAATAAATTTCTAATATTATATATTTATTATAAATTAATCTTTAACTATAAACTACTTAAAATAATTTTGGTTATTATTAAAATTTTTAATATAATTTTGTTTAATTTACTTAAATTAGCAGATTCTCAGCGTCCACCAATTGCTTTCCAAAGTCCTTGCCTGCTTCCCAGTATTTCATATATTGGCTTCCCAGCTCGCTTAGTTTTTTCCTGATGTATTGTTTTATAAATTTTACAAAATTAATTTTTTATCTACTATATTTAATAAAATCTATATTATATTAAATATATTAATAACCTATTAATTAACAATAAAAATAATTAAGACAATTAGTATAACTGCAATTGTAGTAAATATAACAACAAAAATAAAAAAAAAAACTACTGCAAATAAAACAATAGAAGCAGGTATTACAGAAATAAACACCAAATTAATATCTAAAGCTATTATATCTAAATACATAAATAAATAAGAAAGCTAAAATATTACTATATTTATAGTAAATCCCTATAAAATTTTAATTATAATATAATTATTATTAAAAAAAAGGAAATTATTAAGTATTATATTATAAATTATATTAGTTAACATATTAATTATATAATTATAAACTTATAAAATAATAATTTAATAATATTATATATTATTACATATAATAATAAATTAAAGAAAATTGTAAACCATATAATTGTATTTAAGACTTTTATTTATTATAAAATCTTTAATATTATAATTTTATAAAATTTAATTAACTATATTTATAAAATTATAATATAAAAAATAATAATTTATTTTAAATATACTCTATGTTCACTTTTATATAATAAATACATTTTTTAAATTTTGTAGTAAATATTATTATATATATATAATTTAAATTATAATAATATTAGTATTATATTATATAAATATAATAGTTAAAATTATTAATAATTATATTAAAACATATTAACTTATTTAAACTATTGGCTATTATTAAAACTATAAAAATATTAATATTAGTAATTGCATCACCACTATTAATACTACTTATAACATTATTAGTATATAAAATATTTATAATTTCAAAAATATTATTAGTATTTTTTATATTATCATTATTACTATATTTATATTTATTAATAGTAATAATTATAATAATTAAATAATATAAAAAATAAAAATAAAAGTTATTTTAATAAAAATTAAAATTATAAATATAAAAAATTTATATTAATATAAAATAATAAAAAAAAAAAAATTTTCATAAATATAAAAATAAAAATTATTAATTAAATATTTATTTTCATATATATTATAAAAATCTAAAACACATTATACTAATTATAAAATTATATAATTTAAAATTATAAACAATATTTATAAAATTTATATTATATAAATTATAAAAATTATAAAATTACATAATTTTATAAATATAATTATTAATATTTATAGTGTAAATTATATAAAATTATATAATAATTTATATAATAATTTATATATATAATTTTTATAACATATAAATAATTAATATTAATTATAATATATAGAATTTATATATATAAATATATGGTTTATATTAATAGTATTATAATTATGTTAGTTGTTAAGATTTTGAAATATTTTTTTTATATATAATTTAATATTTTATAATTTATAATATATAAAATATGTATAAGTATAAAATTATTAAAATTAAAATTTAAAAATCTAATAAATTTGATAAAATTTTTTATTATTTATAAGTTTTTTTGTATTTTTTTGAAAAAGTTATAAGATTATAGAGGTATAAGTTAATATTATATTTTATAATAATAATAGTTTTATGGTGAAAGGGTTAGTTATTTAATTTTATTGGTATAATTTAAATTTGTGTTATAAAATTAATTGATTTGTATGTTTCATAAGTTACATATTTGAATGTTATATTATTTATAATTGTTATAATAAGCTGGGGTGTAAGAAATATATGTAACAAATTTATAATTAAATTTGTTTGTACTGTTTTATAAATAGAGAGTATGATGTGTTGTTATCTATATATATGATTAATTATTAATTATATAGACACAGATTTACATACATATTGGTACATATATATATGTATAGCACTGAGCTTATATTATTACATATATAAATATATAATTTATATTGATAATATTATAATTATATTATTAAATTTTTAAAATATTTTTTTTATATATAATCTAATATTCTATAATTTATAATATACAAAATATATATAAATATAAAATTATTAAAATTAAAATTTAGAAATTTAACAAATTTAATAAAATTTTTCATTATTTATAGATTTTTTTGCATTTTTTTAAAAAAGTTATAAAATTATAAAAATATAAATAAACATTATACTTTACAATAATAATAGTTTTATAATAAAAAGATTAACTATTTAATTTTATTAATATAATTTAAATTTATATTATAAAAATTAATTAATTTATATATTTTATAAATTATATATTTAAATATTATATTATCTATAACTTTTATTATAAATTAAAATATAAAAAATATATATAACAAATTTATAATTAAATTTATTTATATTATTTTATAAATAGAAAATATAATATATTATTATCATAATATATAATCAATTATCAATTATATAGACATAGACTTACATACATACCAGTATATATATATATGTATAGTACTGAACTTATATCATTATATATATAGCACTGAGCTTATATCATTACAAAATCTATGTGGTTTGGATTTGCTCCAATATTAAACTGCTTTAAACTGCTTTATCCCCTCGCTATTTGTTAACAATTCCCTTCAAATTTTATTTTTTATTTTTTTAAAAATCCGAAAATTTTAAATTAGAAAGATCATTAAATAAAAATATTAAGCTATTTTAGGAATTTTTTATCCCGAAAAATACCCGGGATAGGTGTAACATGTTCATAGTGTTCGTATTTTACGATTGTATCTACCAAAGTAGATGTTCTGCCGTTAAAATTGTGGATATTGCAGTATGTTAGATATTGTATACATTACATCAAATTGGGCTTCAAACCGAGTGGAAGTCCCAAACCAAGATCGGTCATATCATGTGATAGATAGTTATACCAACACACCTACGACTTGCCGAAGGGCATATCTCATATAATGATACAATACCAGAACTGCCAGATAATACCACCTTCTATAGAATACCGATAGGCACGACAAACGATGGCGTCGGTGGATCGATGGTGGATGGCTTTGTAACCATGCGTGGGTTACGTTAGACGGACAAATGACTGAGAACTATCACATTGGGCAAAAAACAAAAACAAAGGCAATCGAGGTAATGATATATTTTGATGTAGCGAAGATGTATTCGCTAAAGTGGCGCCAGGAGCCCCGATCGTGACATTGAGTATTAGAAAAACTCGCATTACAAATGTACATTTGAACTTGGAAAAACGAAATGCACACCCGTAGGAGAAACCCTCCCAATTGGACACCGATACGCCTCAGTGCAAAAAGGAAACAGTACAAAGCCAAAAACACAAATACCAGCAATGCATTTAACCACCAAAACCCTGAGATAATACATGATTAGTGTACTGAGGAAAGAAACATCGATTAATATAGGAGAACTTACGTAGAGGGTTCTTCCTTGTCTCTTCAATGCATAGACAACGTCGAGAGATGTGACAGTCTTCCTCTTAGCGTGTTCGGTGTATGTGACTGCATCGCGGATGACACCTTCAAGGAAGGTCTTGAGAACACCACGAGTTTCCTCGTAAATCACTAAAATCTGGGGTTAGTAAATGCTTTAGATGGTTCAACAGAAGAAATGGAAGGACATACTAGCTGAGATACGCTTGACACCACCACGACGTGCCAGACGACGAATGGCGGGCTTTGTGATACCCTGGATATTGTCTCGTAGAATCTTCCTGTGACGCTTGGCACCACCCTTTCCGAGACCCTTGCCACCTTTGCCTCTGCCAGTCATTTTGTGTTATTAGAGTAGATGCGGGTGAGATAAAAGATAAATGTGTTTTCAATCGGGGAGATAGGTCGATCGAGGATCTAGGGAGCTGAGAATTTGTGGATTGGCTGAGATGTTAGGTATTTCGATGGAGCATGGAAGGGAAATGGAGTTGGTGGGCTGTCCCGCGCTTATGAATGTTCACTGCGACGCGTTGATATCAACCAAAACAGAGGGATGTGTGTGTGTGTGTGTGGGCTATTATTGTTTTTTTTTTGGTCGGGTTTGTGTTGTTTCGCGCTAACAAAGCTTCGTACGCGGAATTAGTTTTCTCCAAAAAAAATAAAAAAAAATAAAATAACAATAGCTAGTTAGGTAAGTACGAAAGGAGAGTATAATAAAGCAAAAGCATACTTATTATAATAGCCGAGAGCAGTAAGGATGCACGCGCGCTCGCTCACATATATACACCGACCGGCACGAAGAGAAGAGATGGTGGTGCATTGCGTACAACAGTAATAATAGTGATAATAACAATGATGGCGATGGCGATGGCGATGGCGATGACGACGATGATCGATCAATCAATCGATCAATCATGCACCCTTTGATGTCTACAGTGCACCTAAGTCAGGGGCCTGGTCAGCATTTATGTACCTACCAAGTGCCTGGTGCTTGGTGCCTGAGGCTTCAGTTACTTTCTTACTGACTTACTTACTCACTCACTTACGTAGTACATGTGCCTGCGCGTCGTTGGTGGAGCCTGATACGCGACTCGCGATAGACCCACGTCGGAGCTATGTCCGTACAATATATATACATACATACATATATACACGTCTAGTAATAGGTAATTAGCACTTGCCCCAAGGAGTAGTTTAGTGGTGACTGGAAATGGCCAATGACATGGGTCGGCAGAAGCTTGCTTTTTCGGCGCGTGTGCAAGGCGTGTTCAAGGGTGGGTGATTGGGGCAGCGGCTGCGTCAGGCAGGATCCATCTCTCGGGACCCACCCAGTTTAAGCTTGCCACCATTTCTGCAGGTATTCGCTCTGAAAGCCGAATTTTCTGCCACCAAACCAACTTTTGGGTTTTGGGGTGTTTGACCGTCTGCTTTCCAGCACTTTTTTCGAGGGTAAAACGGGCATTCCCTTTCGTGTGGTGTTTGTCGCTGTAAGTTATATTATTGCAGAAAAGAAAAGAAAAAAAAGTGCAGGTATTTTATTTACTTCTTGAGAGCCCGCCCCTAAAATAATCTGGAGTGATCCAGCGCCCGTCCCAATTCTCTTATAAGGAGCACATCCCCCCCAAATCCTATTCCTGTTTTCTTCCCTCTTACTTATTCCCTACCTCATCCCTCAACACACCACACTAAGCACCAAAACAACAAAAACAAACTATCATCACTACTCTTCAAATATCTACATCTACAATGGCTCGTACCAAGCAAACCGCCCGCAAGTCCACTGGTGGCAAGGCCCCTCGTAAGCAGCTCGCTTCCAAGGCCGCCCGTAAATCTGCACCAGCATCCGGTGGTGTCAAGAAGCCACACAGGTACAAGCCAGGTATGTTCGAAATCTAATATACGCGTCATCCGTGGTCATAAAATCTTACGCGTCGTCTTCTACCCAGGTACCGTCGCTCTTCGTGAAATCCGTCGCTACCAGAAGTCTACCGAGCTTTTGATCCGAAAGCTCCCCTTCCAGCGTCTCGTCCGTGAAATCGCTCAGGACTTCAAGTCTGATCTTCGCTTCCAGTCCTCTGCTATCGGTGCTCTTCAGGTATGCCTACTCTCCAGATCCTTTATCACCATTATACATGGTCTTTACCCTCTGTATACCCCACAAACAACCCGCGTAGAATCGTACCTAACATTAGTGTTTATAGGAATCCGTTGAGGCATACCTCGTCTCCCTCTTCGAAGATACCAACCTTTGCGCCATCCACGCCAAGCGTGTCACCATCCAGAACAAGGATATCCAGCTGGCCCGACGTCTCCGTGGCGAGCGATCGTAATCCTGTCTTTAGGCGTTTTTCTCTTTGAAAAGAACATTTCCCACAACACTTTAATGTCCCCCGGAATGCTGTCAACACCTAACCCTCCTGTTGATCATTAACGTTAATATATTTGCTGTTGACGTAATGTTCAACAAATAAGCTCATGTTCTTTCCGCTCAAAGAATAAGGGTTGATATTCCGTTTCTTTGTCCTTTCAGTCTTATATCTCTGTTTTATGGGTCTGGGCATGCGTTGTTTTTCTACACGGTTTTGCTTTACAGGTGTCGCAATGGGCTGTATCATATCTGGACCTTTCTCATGTTTTCGGGACGAAGCAATGAACCCTGTGGTTTGACACACTTTCTTCCACACGATCCCTCTCCAACGAGTGAGAGTATGTGTTTGAATCATCATCTCGTAGTGGAAATAGAAGCAGTGCTAGATACAGATAGGCTTATATGCTGGGGCTGAGATAGTCGCACCGAATCTAACAGTGCTTGTGTTTATAGTCTAGATAACACCATAACTAAACGTCACATCGTCGTCGCGAAGGGGAACACTCGTCTATTATGGCATGGAATATTATGAACTAAGAATAAAATACATGAATTATTTATACAACAGCTTAATCAGTAGTACAGACGCCTGTTACTTGTTTACAAATTGTGTCCCTGTGAACGTAGGATCTTTAGGATATCCTCGACAGATGGTGGCTGTGGTTGCGATTGGTGAAGTATTGGAAGTTGTGCCGGGTTGAAGGGCAAAGGGGGAGGGGGTGGTGGGAGTTGGCTTAACTGATGAGGGAGTGGAAGCTGGGGGTTTGGGGGGATGGGGAAGAAAGCTGGGTTGATGTGGGACCCGGAAGGGAACGGTGGCATCGCACGCCCTTGTGCGAAAAAGGGAAGCAGTGCAGATAGATCCGGAGGGGGTACAAGAGGGAGAGGGACATGGGGCATTGTTGGAACTGGAGGAGGAGGTGGAGGCGGGGGGTTTGAGGATTGGTTCACTTCCCCTGTCACTGGAGCTGAAGCTCGGTCATCCCTATGATGGTAATGCTGCTGCTGGTTATGCTGCTGGTGATGTTTATGTTGGTTATGATGGTGATCGGAGCTCTGGCTTTGATGACGGGAGCCCGACCTGAAGTCCTGTCGGGATTGGGGTGACTGGCGGCCGCCTCTACCACGGCTTCTGAATCCCCTAGAACCCCGGTTAGATTGGAAATCTCGGACTGGGGCTCGCTGAAGTATTTCTCGTCGAGGTAGAGGATTCGGGAGGCTCGGAGGACCCGACATTTCGTGGAGGTTTGCTGGTCGTGAAAGAGGGACATAAGGTTCATCAAGAGCATCAGGCGTCTGACTCTGCACTGGTATTTGTGCCTGCGGCTGTGATTGAGGTTGCCCTTGAGACCGGAGAGCTGCTCCTCTTGCCTTCTTTTCCTCTTTCTGTCGCTTCTTGAACTCTGCTTCTGCTTCGTCGTCTGAAAACTCTCTTTCGTCATCCCCGACCTCCTCATCGAAGAAATTACTAGCATCGCTACCTTTCACAGCGCGTATCGATTTTGTGAATAGGAAAGTGCTATGTGAGGGTATGTAACTAACTTTGCGACCAGCTGTGGCATTCAATTGCTTAACTTCCTCAGCGTCCTTTAATCGCACAGTATAAAATGGCTGCTCGACTCGGCCGAAGGTCTCTTGGACCCATCCCAGAAGGGATCGGTCCTCAAAGCACAAAACTGACCGTTCATTTAACACTTGGTATTCGCCGGAGACACTTGCTTTAACGAGAATAAGGTCATCGACCACCGAATCGATAATTCCCAGGGGGACAATGGGGGTACTCGCGCTTATGTCAATGTCTGGACGGGTGGATGTTAATTTGGCTTCTGGGAGCTCATTCTTAGTTTTCAAAGGTCCAGTGACACGGCCCTTTGCCCCGCCGCTGACCTCGTCGTCTGAGCCAGCATCTTCGTCCATAAGCCGCCTTGCTTCCTTTTGGATATCCAAGAAGACAGCATCCTCTCCTTCGTCGTCCTCGTCTTCATCGCCGCTCCCGGAGCTTGTCGAGCTGTCATCGTCATCGTCATCATCAGAGGATGTAGATGATGAACGGTGAGATCTTTCATCAACATCATCGCCGCTTTCTTCTGCCGATGAGTCCAGCTGCCACTCAGCTTCAGGGTTTCCGATATTGGCCTTCCCCTTTTCTATGAAGTCTTCTTTATCACGAAAAGAGCCAAGGGCTTCATTTAGATTCAAGGGTCTTTCGGGATTCGAATCAGCCACAAGCTCAGCCTTATCATTGATGTTATCATCGTAAAGAGTGCCTTTGTCTTCTTCACCATGATCACTTGTTGGTAATACGGGTATTTGTGCATCACAATCAATGTCCAGGGTTTCTCCCATAAGTATTTGTGGATGCGTTTCCGCATGGGGTAGGCCACTATGTTCTGGACAGTGCGATCCAACACCGGGTACTGGTTGGGTATCGGTAGCTAGGAACAAGCCTGGTATAGCACTGTTTTCTGGGCACTCGCGTGTGGGCTCGCCGTTGGCTTCGACGTTCTCCGGGGTTATCTCTTGAGGTTCGAGTAGCGGGCCGGAAGGATTAGACATTATAGCTGTTGATGCTTCGTCGTCCAGGCCTTCAGTTGAGAGGCGAGGTCGTTTAGGTGGAGGTTGGTCATCGTGGACATAATCTGGCGCGTCGCCATAAACAATCGGGTCGCTGTCCATGTTTTCTGGGGCACAGCTCGATGAACTACTATGTTGCTGCTGATGATGTTTTTTTTCCCTCTACTGTTTGTCGCAGGGAACTAATCCAAAGGTTTTTTTTGAACAAGGGTACCAGCCTGTTCACCCGACTGGGGACGATGTCAATGTTTGGCAGAACTCCTTGGCATTATCTTGGCACAAGACAAACCACCACACAAGATCAGGCATGCATACGAGAACTGTCGTTTCCGTTCAACAACCAAACGACGCGTTTTCGCAATTGGCCATTTTGGCGGGTGAACAGGTATCTATATCGGTACAGGATGCCATCACGGAATCAAGAACCGGCAACAGAGGCCTCGAAGAATAATGATTTGCCAGGGTATACTGAATCTCCCTCCAAACCCTTTCGGATACTGTCTTTGACTTGAATTTGATTTGGCTCTTGACTTGCCAAAATGTATGCTTGCGAAGGGTAACTGACTAGACTGATTCCTATTTGATATCCGAAGCAGTGTCAATTCCTTAAGTAGGGAGCCGCTCCTACCTTACCGTATTGTTCTATCGGTTATCCTTAGTGTGGGTCTCGTCTCAGCCCTTTATGCGACAATTCCAGACTGTGACGAAGGTGAATAGTGTCCTTGTTATTATTCCATGGTGACTTAGATCTCCTTCTGAGGCCTCGCTCTGACACAACCACTCGATTCTTCAAGTATTTAACTACTGGGAACCTACACATTATCTGTTCTACGGTTATGGACTGCAGACTTGGGAATATTCCCCGGCCTATGCCATCAGAAGTTGGCTCTACGTGGGCATCCACTCTCTCGTAACCTTGCCGTTCTCACTGATCCCGAATCTCGATAAGGTAAAATAATTTACTTCTGATGGTGTTGGTATTTTTTATTTAATCAATAATTCTAAATAGTCTCATCTATTTTTGATTCTCCGGACGGCTCTGACTGCAACTGCCGCCGTGTCACAGGCTGAGCTCTATGAAGCCCTTTCGCGTTCGATCAACCCGGGGGTAGGCTTGCTCTTTATATTGGTCTCTGTACCTAGCGCGGGCATGTTCCAGGCAATGCCCGCTTACTTGCCATCATCATTCGCGATGTATTTCGTCATGTTCGGAATGGCAGAGTTTCTCAGGACCCCTGTATCTCTGTCGAAGGCCCTTACACACTTTTCAATTGCTGGGCTTCTTGGATGGCCTTTTTGCCTAGCACTAGTCGTGCCTCAGCTCTTATTCTGGATGGCTGAAGAAGGGAAGACTAAAAGCATCATGGAAATATTCAGGTGTATGGCATTAAGCACTATGATGCCCTTGGCACTGTTAGTGAGTATTGGAACACTCCCTGATTTTTTTGATTTTTTTTTTTCGATTTTGTAGCGCTCATTAGAAGGTCAGGCTACAGTTACCGGTATTGACTCGTTGGCATATCGAAAAGTGGTATTTGTACCGTTGAATATCGTATTGTATAATGTCTTTGGGGGATCAGAGAGGGGCCCAGATCTTTATGGCACAGAGCCCTGGTGGTATTACTTCGCCAACCTATCCTTGAACTTCAATATCACGGCCGCCGCGGCATTCGTGAGTATAGTTCTGTTGGTACGTATAAATATTGACGATGATTTCCCCTTCCAGTTTGTTAATTATCATTCCAGTTTGTAGCCCTGGTCGCCTTCCCGGCCGACGTAACGGGGCGCCACTTCGTGCTGCTGCTCCCATTTTATCTCTGGTTCGGGGTATTCTCGCTACAACCGCATAAAGAAGAGCGTTTTATGTACCCGGCATACCCGGCACTCTGCATCAATGCTGCTATGACGTTGGCTTTGGCAAAGGAGCTTATATTATTTGCCTGCTCAAAGTTGAAGATCCAACAAAGGATAGCTAGAACCCTCGGGATAAGCCTAATTACTATTATACTAATAGTGTCAGCTATTATTTCAACTTCACGAATTTTCGCTATCACGACAGCGTACAGTGCGCCGAAAAATATATACCAGGCCGATTTGAATATAACCGGGAACGTCTGTTTTGGGAAAGAGTGGTATAGGTTTCCGTCATCCTACTTTCTTCCCGCAGGAGCAAGGCCACGCTTCATCAAGAGTGCCTTCGCGGGACTCCTACCGGGGGCTTTTGCCGAAAGTAACACGCCCTTTAGAGATGGAACCTGGAGAGTACCCAAGAATATGAACGATCTTAATCAAGAAGATCCCTCCAAATATGTAAGTGTCCTGTTGTCTCTATCTATGGTACATCCAATGAGTGAAATGGAACTAAACGATAGCATGGATGGTAGATTCCGATTCGCGATTGCGATTATCTGGTTGATTCTTACTTCGAGTATCGGGAAGAAGATGCGGGAACCCTGGAGCCAAACTATATTTTGGATACCGAAAATTGGGACCGTGTGGCATGCCAGAAGTTCCTTGACGCGCGTCAAACTCCCTTCCTTAGTAGAGCTCTTTGGCTCCCGAGTTGGGTGTATAGAGATCAAAGAGTTTGGGGGGAATACTGTATATTGAGGAGGAAACCAAAGGATGGGGCCCAGCGTTCTATACATACGTAGACAGCCCGTATTTTTGGACCCAGCCTATATTCTATACATATGGGTTTTCATGGAACACTCTAGAGACCCAATTTTGAAGATAAACACTAGATAATAGATCCTATTCCTGAGAGTAATTATGATTTACTCGAAAGGGGCTAGCTATGGCTGCGTAGGACCCCTCGCCTTAGCCAACGTCCAATAATTTTCAACCTTATTCCGTTCCAATAATCTCCGAGCCTCGCTCTCCAACTCGCACTTATTCGTAGTAAATCGCTTAAATGCTTTAAGCTTTAGATCGCCCTCCCAAACCAACGTGCATGTGTTTGATTCTGTTGTGACAGCGGCGGCCTCACTGACGATCGAGTCTCCTTCAGCATCTACCCCAGTCGCCCCGCTGTTCTCGTCCCATTTTATCCGCTGGAGCATAAGTTTCTTGTACTTTTTTATAGCCCATTCACCACCTTCCACGACAACCAAATTAAACTTTGGGTTGCTTATGCATATGCCTGTCAGAGCGAGCTGCTCTGCATTTTTCCAAATTTTGAATTGGTGCGACAGGTTTGTGAGTCTTTCGATTCTGAAAACCAGGCAGTGTACACCTTTTGCTAGATCCTGTTCTTGATTATGGTGTAGTTTATCTAGCTTCTGCTCCTTTGTGAGCTTTCTTTCCGCGTTTGCCGTAAGGTGTTTTTCGAGACGTTCGGCTATCTGTTTGTTTACTTTCGCCTCGACGGCTGTTGGATCCTTAACAGCTTCATCACCCATGACACGCATCATATTTTTCAAGGTAACCTTTGGGGGTTCAGGTGGTTCGAGGCCCAGTCTCACTTTAGCCTGACTTTCCTTGAGTTTGGCCATCCTCGCTTGCAACCTTGTCTTCTTCTGCTCCTTTTTTGTCAATGGAAGAGCCTTTGCCGGAGGTATATGCTTTTCCATTGGGGGGTCCAGCAGGATGGGGTGTTGAACGTAAACTGTTATAATTGAATCTTGGCTCTCTATTTTCAGATTATCGTTCTCGATGTCGTCGTATGTCCCGGTTGAGCAAAGGCCCTGGTCCCACCATTCCACATCTGGAGGTTTGTCCCGCTTGGGTTCGTAGTTAGTAGGTAATTCTTGACTTTCATAGAGAACCAGACTCACCAAAAACATCTTATCAGTGTCAATGTCCTCCTCAATACCAGCTCGCCGAGCAGCTGCAGCGATACGAGCTTTAAGCTCCTCCAATTGTGCCTGCTTGCGTAGTGCATTCGCTTGCTCGATGTATTTCCCCTTCTGATTGAAGACCAGACCCTTTGAAACCCGAGATTTCTGATGTGCCCCTGCTCCGGAACTGATATTAGGATCAAAATAAGGGTTCTTGGAAGGTACAGATTCCCCGCTCGGTTTCGACCCTCCGATAGTTCTAGAATCCTTGTGTTTACTAATAAAAGATTGCTTCATTGTGATGTCGGCCTTCTGGTTTGCCATAGTAGTCGCGAATTTTGGTTTCATAGCCTGGCGCCCACGACCCAACCCGGTTGACGCTTCTACCGAATCTGCCAACAGGGCAGGGTGGATACCGATATCCAAACCTCCTCTTCCCCGACCTTCGTCCTGTGATACCTCTGCCGATTCTTTAGGGACGGCGATTGGAGGTGTTGGTGATGGCGCCGTTGAGGCCGTGTTTCCAACTGCTGCGGCGACTCGTGCACGCATGGCAGCCAACCGGTCTGCAGCAGATGAAGCACCCGTCGGTTGTAGTGTTTTGGCAGCAGCCGGACCAGTTGTCCGATTGCCTAAAGATGCAGCGAGAGCTGCAGCGCGAGCCCGGGCCTCCTCTACCATCTTCTTCTTTTGATCTTGTGCCGACATTGCGGACGACCCGGGCGCGTCCATGCCTCGCGGTTTTTTCGTGGGGGAGCCCGGTATCTGGTCTTGCGGCGGAGGCCGCTTCAGAGAACCATGCGATGCCATGGTTGTTGCGTGTATGCGTGAAATTTACGACGCGGGGTGTTTGTGGTGATGACGGGGTTTTGTGGTGGTGGAGAGAGTTATGCGTAGTGTTCGGAGAGTGTGACTGGCCAGGGAAGATGTTTTTATTTGCTTTTCCTAACCCATCTCGAAACGAGCTGCACTCAAGCGAGAAGTCCAAAAAATTTCCTAGCAAATTCTTTTTGCACCTTCGAAGCACCATCCTGCGAATCGACAAAGACGACAGATAGAGAAACCTCATTGATCGCATCCGATCATTCTGCCTGGGCGCCCATCGCCCGATCTTCTAATTGCCGCTAGGCAGCCGACAAAATGAATATTTCAAACCCGATATCTTCAGAAATCAATGCCGTTCATTTCGGCTTCCTGTCCACGAAAGACATTCTCTCATTATCCGTAAAACAGATTGTCAACCCTTCGACATTCGATGTGAACGGCAATCCAGTTGATGGAGGCCTTTACGACCCCGCTCTCGGACCCTTTGGGCGATCAATAGCGTATGTTCGCCCCCTTCAATTGTTTATTTTCTTTTCTTTTCCGCAGCATCCCGTCAATATCAGCGAACTATGCCAGTACCAATGCGTCTGCTCTTTGTGAAACGGTGTCGAGCTTAAGATACATCGAGATTGATCAAGAGGACCATGCACGATGATATGGCTGGTAGAACCGTTTGATCTGGACACTGTAGCGCAATGCTGGCATCTCAGTGTCTGACGAAGAATCCGATAATTTTGTCCCCTTGATACCATCACACTGCTCGCTCTGGGGCACAGTTGGCTAATATGGCTTCTATTCGGGCTACTATAGATGCTCGACTTGTAATTTAAGTAACGAAAACTGCCCTGGCCATGTTGGTCATATCGCTCTTCCAACGCCGGTTTACCACCCTGTATTCTTCGATCAAATGTACCGTCTGTTACGTTCAACCTGCGTTTACTGTCATCACCTCCGCCTTTCGAGACAAGAAATCAACCTATATACATGCAAGCTACGGTTAATAGATGCCGGTCTTCTTCACGAGAGTGATGATGTTGAGCTCGTGGGATCAAACAAGGTTCAGCGCTCAGATCATGGCCTTTCGACTGCCACCGATATCGGAGATGTAGTCGAGAATCTCGAGGAAGAGGACACGGAAACTATAATCAGGAAGCGAAATAGATTTGTGCTTAGGGCGATCAAGGCAAACCGTAGAGCGGGCCTTGATTCTACACAAATAATGGCTGTGGCTCAAGCTAGGAGGGCGGTGGTTCACACATTTCTGAAAGAAATTATAGGCAGCCGCAGATGCAACTCATGTAAAGGGTAAGGATTCTTAGCTACATTTTCAGTAATACCGTGAGATACTAATGGGCTTGGTAGAGTGTCGCCAATCTATCGGAAGGATGGTTACTCGAAGATTTTCCAACGCCCACTGTCACCGAAAGAGCAGCAACAAATGTCATTGCTTGGTCTAAAGATCAGGCACAGTCTGGCAAGAAAGTCAAAAAATAGAACGATCAATCCGGAGTCTGAGAAGCAGAAAGAAAAAGATACTATGGAGCCTAGGCCTATAGTTGAGATAGCGGTTGATGCTGATATAGAAATGGAAGAGGCGGAGACTTTGTCTGAAGAACCTGAGAACCCAAAATCTGGGACGTTCTTGCCTCCTATGGAAGTTCTTGAGCGCCTAACCAGTCTTTTCAAAAATGAGGCAGATATTCTGACTTTGATATATCGGAATAGCAAGAGTCGAAAGACACAGGATGGAAATGCTGCAATGTTTTTCCTACAAGCAGTATTAGTACCCCCAACCCCATTCCGTGCCCCAAGCTTTGCTGGAAACGAATTGAACGAGAACCCG
This sequence comes from Orbilia blumenaviensis, assembly GCA_036872755.1. Classification (NCBI taxonomy): domain Eukaryota; kingdom Fungi; phylum Ascomycota; class Orbiliomycetes; order Orbiliales; family Orbiliaceae; genus Orbilia; species Orbilia blumenaviensis. The sequence goes on along the minus strand of JAVHNS010000018.1, from coordinate 888,080 downwards.
CAAAATTCAATCCTAAAAAAGATACTCGATAGCTCTATTCGGATCCGCGATATCAATGATGCTGCGACAGGAGGCATGGACAAGCAAACCGCCTTTGGGAAGCTTATTCGGGAATTTATCAATTTACAGGATAGTGTTAACCTGTTCATTGACTCCTCTAAAGGCGGCGGCGCAGTCAGCGCTCGACAGGCGGCCGCCATTATCGGTATCAAGCAGATCTTAGAAAAGAAGGAGGGACTATTTAGAAAGAATATGATGGGAAAGCGTGTTAATTATGCTGCACGGTCCGTTATTTCTCCAGATCCTAATATCGAAACAAATGAGATTGGCGTAAGTTTGATACACCTCCCCTAATACTTTAATCCTGCTAATGCCTTTACTACATAGGTTCCTCTAGTGTTTGCGAGAAAACTCACATACCCAGAACCAGTCACCCCTCACAATGTTGATGTGATGCGCCAGGCTGTTATGAATGGTCCCAATGTCTGGCCTGGCGCGACCCACATTGAAAATGAGAATGGTCGGCTACAGCGACTACCATTGTCTGCCGAGAGCAGAAAGGCACTGGCGAATCAGCTGCTGACACCTTCAGAAGCAACCCTAAAGTCCTTCAACAAGAAGGTATACCGCCATCTAAGGAATGGCGACATGGTCATCATGAACAGGCAGCCTACTCTACACAAACCCTCAATGATGGGCCACAAAGCTCGCGTCCTCCCGAAGGAAAACACAATCCGCATGCACTACGCTAATTGCAATACTTATAACGCCGATTTTGACGGTGACGAAATGAATATGCATCTCCCCCAGAATGAGAATGCACGGGCAGAGGCCCAATATATTGCCAACACCGACTCCCAGTACCTGGTGCCGACATCAGGAAAACCCCTTCGAGGTTTGATCCAGGATCATATTGTTATGTCACTCCATATGACTCAGCGTGACTCTTTGTTTACGAGAGGGGAGTACCAGGAGCTCCTACATGCTTCTCTTCGGCCTGAAGACAAAACGAGTGCGGCAGAGAGGATACAGCTCCTGCCGCCTACAATACTAAAACCCGTAAAACTATGGAGTGGGAAACAGATTGTTACTACAATTTTGGAGAATATCCGTCCATCTGGAACGACTGCCATCTCCTTCACCTCGAAAACGAAAGTTCCAGGATCCAGCTGGGCGGAAAAATCAGAAGAAGGAGAAGTGGTAGTATCTAAAGGCTATTTCGCCTGCGGCGTGCTAGACAAGTCCCAAGTTGGTGCCTCTGCTTATGGCATCGTTCACTCCGTGCATGAGCTTTATGGGCCAACCGTGGCAGGAAGCTTCCTCAGTATCCTTGGCAGACTTTTTACCAAGCTCCTACATATGCGTGCGTTCTCCTGCGGTATGGAGGATCTAGTATTTGCTCCTCAAGGGGACCAAGTCCGACGTAAAACCCTTGAGTTAGCTGCATCTGCCGGCACTGAAGTTGCAAGAGGCTTCGTAGAATTGGGGAAAGACCTGGTAGATCCAGGTTCAACCCTATTATCATCTAGACTCGAGGAAGTTTTACGGAATGACACGAAACAACAGACGCTCGATAGTCTCATGGGCGCCAAGGGCCATGAGCTAACGTCTAAGGTCATCAAGCTTTGCTTACCAAGCTCCCTTGTCAAGCCATTCCCTAGGAACCAGATGCAGGCTATGACAGTTTCTGGTGCGAAGGGGTCTGATGTCAATGCATCACAGATTTCTTGCCTGCTCGGGCAGCAAGTTCTTGAAGGTCGAAGAGTCCCAGTCATGATCAGCGGAAAGACTCTTCCTAGCTTTGCCCCGTTTGACCCCGGCTTGCGCGCTGGTGGTTATGTTACTGGTCGTTTCTTGACGGGTATCCGCCCCCAGGAGTATTACTTCCACGCCATGGCTGGAAGAGAGGGTCTTATTGATACAGCTGTCAAAACAAGTCGTTCTGGGTATCTTCAGAGATGTTTGATCAAGGGGATGGAAGGGATCCGAACACACTATGACAGTTCAGTCCGCGATTCCGATGGTTCTCTCGTCCAAGTAAGGAGACTTCTAATTTGATTGTATTAGAACTTCGCTGACTTAGGTTATTTATTGGATAGTTCCTATATGGGGAAGACGGTATAGACATCGGAAAACAGGCACATCTTAGCGATTTCACTTTCCACGCTAAGAATCACGAGACATATATCGAGCAACTTGGATGTGCAAACCTTACCGACAGGCTTGACTTCAATACGGCCATGGATTATTCAAAGGAAGTTGCCAAGAAACTCCGCAAGGCAGGGTCGTCTTTAGTTACCATGGATCCTGCGATATCCGTGTTCCCTCCCGGGCGGTACGTTGGTAGCGTATCGGAACAGTTTTCCGGCGACCTGGAAAAGGTACGTTTTTATAACATTTGTTTTGATACTGGGCGCCACTAATGTGCCGTTATCTCTACTAGTTCGTCAAGGAGAACCCAGGGGAGTGTCTCTCCGACAAACGGGAGAAAAAAATGTTCAAGAATTTAATGTACCTTAAGTACTTACGTTCTCTGATCAGCCCCGGTGAAGCTGTTGGAATCCTCGCGGGGCAGTCTATCGGAGAGCCATCGACTCAGATGACGTTGAATACTTTCCACTTGGCAGGTCACGCTGCGAAGAACGTAACATTGGGTATTCCGCGTCTGCGTGAAATTGTGATGACAGCTTCAGCAACAATAGCTACCCCAAAGATGACTTTGACACTAAATGATCAGGTTTCCCCAGAACAGGCGGGGATTTTTGCCAAGAGCATCAGCAGGTTAAGTTTATCGGAGGTAGTGAAGTCTGTGACGGCCACTGAAACGATAGGTAAGGGCAGGGGCTACCCTCAGGCAAAGACATATAAAATCAGATTAGAGTTCTATCCTTCGGCGGAATACGAAGAGGAATATAGTACTACCGTCCCGGAGGTTTTCGAGGCAATTCAGGTGGCGTTTGTTCCGAAGCTCTGTAAGGAAGTCAGCAAGGAGTTTAAAAAGATGGAGTCGAAAACGGATTCTGTACCGGCGGTTGGAACAGCTTCCAAGTCTGTTAGCGACGGGCAAATCGGCCAGGCCGGAATGGACGCCAACGACGACGACGACGACGATCGGGATGTGGCTGATAGTGACGACGAGGATGGCGAACAAGATGCGAAGCAGAGTTCAAGGAAGGCAGACGCCACTGCGTACGACGAGCCTGATGACGATGAAAAGGGGATCTTGGATGGGATAGAAGCGGAAGAGGAAGAGGATGACGATGATTCGTCTAGCGACGAGGACAGTGAAGATACCGAGGGAGACGAATCGGATGGGCGGAATAATAGGGAGGGGCAGAAGGATCTCACAAGGAAGGATGTGAACTCGGCATTCGATAGATTGAGGTCGAATAACACTGAGATTTCAGCTTTCTCATTTGACCGAGCCGGGGGCAGTTGGTGCCAGATTGAGCTTGAGGTGAGTCGGCTTGCAGGGGAGTCTAAGACTTGTGTCGCACGAGGTGTCTCGCTAACTTTTTTTTTTTCCCCTCCGGCAGTACGCTGCGGAGTCCCCCAAAATCTTGATGATTAATCTGGTGGAGAAGGTCTGCCGCGAAAGCGTGATACATCACCTGCCGGGAATCAAGACATGCGAGGTAGTAATGGACGATACACAGAAGAAGAAGCAGCTGACTGTTGATGGAGTAAACTTCCACGCCATCTGGGATTATGCTCACGTGATAGACACGAGTGCCATCCACTCGAACGATATTGCTGCTGTGTTGCGGGTGTACGGGGTTGAGGGTGCCCGCAACACAATCATTCAGGAGATGGACTCCGTCTTTAAAGGGTCAGTTCGTTTCCAATGGAAATTTGAAGAAAAAGAATCGGAATGAGGAAATGTAGCTAACTGGAAACCTCGATTATAGGCACGGTATCGCAGTGGACACGCGCCATCTCAACTTGATAGCGGATATCATGACCCGAAATGGCGGATTTTCGCCATTCAACCGGACCGGACTCGCAGGAGCAGTGTCGCCGTTGATGAAGATGAGCTTTGAGACAACATGCAACTTTCTGAAAGAAGCGAGTCTCGCTTATGATTGCGATGATTTGAGGAGTCCGAGTGCCAGGATAGTGTTTGGGCGGCTGCAAAACATTGGGACTGGGTCCTTCGGTGTGCTGGTCCCGACAGCTTGAGTCAACTACTTCTGCATAAAAATTCGTACGATTGTAGTATTAATTTATTATTGAATTCAGGTTATATAAGAGAGGTATATAGACATGCATGCATATATGTGTATGCAGACTTTTTTGCTGCTGAGAGATTATTTGTATAATATTATGATATGTAATGCAACTTGAAGAGTGGAATTCATCGCCTATGCTGAAATTCTTATCATCCGAGGAGTTTTTTTTTTTTCCCTTCGCTACTCGTTATTTTTAGGCAGCGAATGTAGCGTGGCAGCCAATCTAGACTTGTGCTTGTGTGCATCGTACATGCATGCTACTTTCAGCAGCATGGCCATGCAACGGTTGTTTTCCGTTTCTCATTCTGGCCAGATCCAGACTGTTCAGACCGTTGTTTGTCTAGCGTGGCTTCCATTCAAGTAGTACCGAGCGATCGGCGGCTTGCATGTTGGGCCAGACCAATCCCAATTCATTTAATCCAAGTTCTTCCAAGGGAATTTATTTCAGGCCCCAACAGAAGTTTTTTTTTTTTTTTTTATCCGTCAGGCTCGTGCGATGTCGAGGTCGAGCTCTTCGAATTGGTTAGCAAGCCAGTCAGCCAGAGGGGGAAGGGGGAAGGAGAAGGAGGGAGGAAATCGAGGGGAGTTCAGTTCAGCCTACGGACTGCATTTTACCGGCGGCGCATTCTCGGTGTAATTGCATATCTCCGGCAATCCATACGAGGGGGAAAGAAGAGAGTGCGTGTGATAGAGAGCTCAAGGCTCGAGCCGAGTCGAGGTCGAATCGAATCGAATCGAACCGGGTCGCCAATAGGGAGAGAAGTACAGAGCGAGAGCGAGAAAGAGAGAGAGTCATGTCTGAGAATTAATTTTTTTAGTTATCATTATTATTCGCTCCTACTACGTACATACATACATACATACATACATACATTGATCGGGTGCTCGGTCGGTAAATGGGCATTCCTCTGGTGCGTCCGGCTGACCTTGGATACTTTTGTCTGCATCCGTACCATATCTATGTTATTATATATTTAAATACACTGTACACTACTGAATACGTACGTTACTTATGTTACATACTTAAGTTACCTAGCTAGGTAAGTACATACCATACCCACTAGGCTCAGGCCGACGCTTGGAGAAGAAAAAAAAAAAAACCGAGCTGAGGGAAGGGAACGCAACCCAGGGTGCCGGGTCGGATTATGGGTCCAGCGGGTCCCATCGGAATCGCCCGACTTTCTCCTTTGCTCCTGTCAGAGGCAGACCAAAAAACGTGGTGTCTTGGCTGCACAACGGGTGGCCGACTTGGCGGACAGGCTAGAAGGTACCACGGCCTTCTAGAACACAAGCACAGATCAGGAATAAAATTTTTTTCTCATGCAGGGAAAACATGGTCGGCTAGTCAGGGATGCTGGCTTTGGCCGAGAGAGGGAGAGGGAGAGAGGGGCTGAGGCCCACCGATCCTGACTAGTGCGGTGTGTGTGCGCAACTAGCTGGATTCCGCAGAGCAGCCCGGGCTTTGTCGGTGTAGCCGTTCCCCAGGCCAGAGTCCAGTCCAGTCCAGCAGTATTTCCTTCTTTTTGATACCGAGGAGATATACCTGAGTACTTACCTCCTAACCCTCCTGTAACTAGCATGCGATGCCAGTTACGGGGTTGAATATATATAGTATGGCGATAATTCCGGATTTTGCCTCCCTTCTCCATCCATTGTCCGGTCAGCAAGGCCCGTTCTCATTTGCTCCGGTTGAGTAAACGAAAAGAGAGAAAGAGAAACGGCACTTACGAATTGCATTGCAAAGCAGCTAAGGAAAGTAACGGAGAGAGAGAGAGAGAGAGCCCGGCTTTTAAACAGCTTTGTCATCCGATCAGATCAGATCAGGACTCAGCGGTGCCAAGAAAATTGTGACGTCGTATAGCTCTCCCGAGCAAGAAAGTTGGAAGCAGACGAAAGTCGAAGGCTAATCGGATCACCTTATCCAAATCCCCAGCTGGCTTCGACTCATCATTATATAATCGTTCGACCCATCTGCCTTCCCTTTCTTTTTTTTTTTTTTTTTTTTTTGAATCGATCTTCTTTATATATATACACTTCTCTCGCCACTTTTTTTTGTTTCCCCTCCTTCCGAAACCTCTCTCGACATTTTTGAACTTCAAATCCATCTATCACATCGAATATATCCAGACATCCCACAACACATACATACCATAGCACACAACACAACACAACACAAAGCACTGCTACCTGCCCGTGCCCATCCAGATTATACCACACCCGCAACGCAATCTCAGACATTTAACGCAACCACGGCGACCTTCTTGCCACCACCACCGCCTCCGCCTTTCCGGCTTCCACGCCGTCCGACAATGATGACTTATAGCCAACCTTCATCCTATTCGAATTACGACCACTACAATCATTCATCCTCCAACCTGATAAAGACCAAGCCGGCTTCCCAGGCTTTTTATAGGTCACCCACAAGTGCAACTTCGCAGGCAAACCCCAGAACACTTCCTCCTTACATCTCTCTCCAGAGAGCTTCGGAGCCTGTGTCGCCTGCAACGATTGCCACAACTATTTCTTCTCATTCTACTCCTTCGCCGTCGCCTTCCCGGCCGACGAACATGCCAAATACCGCCTCGAATACAGACTTCACACTGTTTGATGATGCGATGATGGCCGTCGCCCAGGATGTGAATGCTGCCAACTCTACCAAAGGACGAACCACAATAGATATCGCAACTTCATCATCCACTTTACCCGAAAACCCCACAGCTCTAACCAGCTACGCCCCAAGCGGGTTCCCCATCATCGTTCCTCACGACGTCCCATACTCAAACTACGCTCAGTCTGCAATGTACGGGAATTACTCGGGTGGCTACTCGGGTCCGGATACCACATCCAACTTCTACACGCTAGGCCAGGATCAACAAGTTTCCTCACCACAGCAGCGTCAACCGCAGACAAATACCAGATATCTTCGCCCGGTGTCATATTCTAACAACCAGAACTCGGCATCAAGGCAGAGATCTACAGCCCCACAGCTGAACAACGAGGTTGAACCCGTTGAAAATGTTCCTGCGCTTTCCCCAACTAAGCGCCAGGCAAACTCCGGATATCCTTCCGGGCCTTCCACTTGTGAGGATCAAAATCTATCTATAAATATGTGGCTTGAACAGTACTTACAAGCGGCTTCAGATTTGCACTCCGCTATGCCCAAGCTGGGCCGGACAATTTCGGATGCCGTGCAGGATGAGCTGTACAATCCGGAACCGACCCGTGATACCTACAGTGCCTCGCAAGGTGTAATGGCATCACCTCAGAGGAAATCACTTGATTCCAAGCATTCTTTCCCACAAATCTTCCACGAGGCACAGCAACAGCATCAGCAGGCATTCTCTCAGACCGGTTCGCCCCAACAGCTGGGTAGCCGAGACCGGTCTCCATTTCGCCACAATTCGCCATTCCACCCAACGAATCACCCAAGTATGCCTCTTGGTATTGACCAAAATCAGTTGGCGATGGCACTTGCCCTTCAAGAGCAGATGAAGAAAGAAACCGGGCAGTCAACTGCACCGAAAACAATTTCTCCGAGGGAGTCCCTTCTTGAATACCAGGAACCGGAGAGCCAGCACAATCAGATGGCTCTTTTCCCACAAATCCAAGGCAACAGAGTAATGGGACCTCAGGATGACTCAATCAGCAACGGTGGCAGCTTACACGCATCATCACATGACGGGTCGGATTTGGATGATTTCCAAAGCATGGCCACAAGCCGTCGAGCGAGCATGGCAAATTCGACTGTTTCGTCACATTTGGATGTGCCTCGATTCGGGTACATGCAGCAGCCGTCCTTCGACACGATTGCTACCAACCCATACTACTACACAGATACAACCCCCCTTGGCCCTCAGTCGCTCCCGCTAAGCGATGTGTATCTAAAAGAGGAGATGCAGAGAAATCCAGTCACACGCCCACTGGATACATCGGCCAATACCGGCACCTACACCTGCACTTTTTCTGGCTGCGGCCAGAGGTTTACAACCTCCACAAAATTGCAAAAGCACAGACGGGAGGCCCACAGAAAATCAGTTCCTTCGGGAAATAGCGTCTCAAGTGCAGCCGCTATTGCCTGCAGGAATGCGCAACCAGGACCCCATCGTTGCATGAGAGTCAACCCATCGACCGGAAAGCCCTGCAACACAGTTTTCTCCCGACCCTATGACTTGACAAGACATGAAGACACCATCCACAATACCGCTAAGGCAAAAGTGAGGTGCGAAATATGTGACGACGACAAATTTTTCTCTCGTAGTGATGCCTTGGTGCGTCACAGAAGGGTAAGCCATCTCATCCACAACGTACAATCTGTACTTAGGATCCAAAACTAACAAAAATGAAATTATAGGTGAAGCATGGCATCCATTAAGGCTGTGTGACGACAACACACCCACATTCCGCTATCGTCAAGCATTGTCCAATCATTCAGTAATACCTACTCCCAAAAAAAGAAAACCACAAAAAAGAGGTGGGATGGGGAAAGTTTCCTTTTTCGGGCCCAAACGAGCTGTGCCCTGCATAACGAAAAACCCACCCTGCGGTCGCACATGACGTCACCGGGTCGGTTAAAAAAAAACGCAGGTTTTTCGACGTTTGTTTTTTTTGGAAGTAGTGCCGCTTCGACATCATTTCTGCGGCGTTCGTTTCTTGTTTTCGGCCTTGCGATCGGCTTTATTCGTCATCATGATCAAAAAGACATGCCTGCTTGCGTTTATCTTTATCGTCAACGCATTTACGCCCGCAAAAGTTCCCTTCGAAAGCATTTCATATTTTCAAATTTTTTCTTTTCTTATTTACACATTATTATTTTTATAATCTATATATGGCGTCGGTGGAGGTTGTTTTTTAAAGTAACATTTTTCTATTTTTTTATGTATTTTTTTGTCTTATTTTTGCAAGTTTGCGATGCCAGCGAAAGCAAAGATTACTTTATGAAAGAGTGTTCTATTATGGTTGGTTGGGGTTTCTTTTTGTTGACAGGTTCCGCGAGGCTGTACGGTGGTGTACATGTACGATAAGATATGACGCTATTTTGGTTTAACGACCGTCCAAAGAAAGCAACAAATTACGAGCTTTTTTTAATTCTAATAAAAAGGAATAGGGGAGCCTGGCTTAACCAGATGGCTTCCGATCAGTCTTTCATCATCCATCTACGGGCCTTTCCGGCTACCTCCATTTGCGTGATGTGAGTAGTCATTATTATGTCCTTTTCTAGGATAGTGGGTCTCTCCAGAATCGAGGTTTTAGGAACAAATCTCGTTCAAGTAAAAAAAAAAAAGGATACCTCGATTATTTGATCACACTTTATCACATAGATGTCATACAAGACTATGGTACGGGAATCTATCTTTTCGAAGATGCTAGCGGTCCTATAGAGTATAAATTTTTTTCTCAACAAACCGGCGATGATTGTGGCTTGTCGGTAACACGAAAGTATGATAGAATACTGAAGTAACTCGAGGAAATCAATTTCCTTTTTTCAAGTGCAACCCCCATCATTTCGTCTCTTCGATACCTAAAACGGCATCCCTCGCTACCTTAACATCCGGTACAAACCCTGTAAACCGTTTAAATTGTTCGATGCCCTATAAAAAAAATCCAAGGGTTAAATGGTGATGAACTATTGGAGTTTAAAAAAAAGTATCCGTTAAGGGAAATGACGCACTTGCCCGGTCAGTGCTTCCAAGCCAGGAACCGTGTTCCACCCTAACCCTTCTGCCAACTTCATCATTTCTGTGTGTTGAGGCTTATACGCCATCTCTACGAGCACTGGCCTTTCACTGTCACCTGTAGATCTTACGCCTAACACGGCCGTTAAAAGTTCCTTGAGTTTGACGTCAATCTCACGATCTGCGGGGACTGTCGAAACGGCTGCAACTATGGGGATCGGAATCTTAGAAGCAACCTCTTCTGTGGTTTCGATCACTTGGATATCGTACTGATCCGCTGGGAAAGACGCAGCCATCTGCCTGCTGTTCTGGGCAGTCCTGTTGATAATATATATTGGCGAGATCTTGAGGCTTGCAAGGGCGTAGATGGCTGCTCTTGATGTTCCCCCAGCACCAATTACCAAGCCAGGCCCACTGCTGCTAACGAACCCGCCACTTTCAAGCGCCATTTTGATACCCAGCCAATCAGTGTTATCACCCCGCAAAACTTTCTTGCCATTATCAGCACTTCCAATAGGATAAATTGTATTTACCGCCCCGATCGCTCGGGCCTCGTCACTGATTTCGTCAAGGTGGTCGAAATAAGATAGCTTCAATGGGATGGTAACCGAGGCGCCACCAAAATCGTCCGCTCGTATCTTCCCTAGCGTATCTTCGGCAATATCCGTCTCTAGTAGGCCGTAATTATGAGGTAGACCAAATCTCTGGAAGAGCGAATTATGCAATGCCGGTGATCTGGAGTGCGAAACCGGCTTTCCGAACAAGTAGAACTGTCTTGGTGTTATTTCACCCAATAACGTCAATGCCTTATTGATTTCCGAGATGGAAAGCTGGCCTGGGGCAGCTTTGAATGGCAAGGCGGGGTGAGACACCGGGGTTAAGAACCCATTGAGTACACGACTTAATTGGCCTTTACTAGTCATGTTGATAGCAATAAGTTTCACCTTTTGTGTAGACACAGCCCATTCCCTAAACTTCTCCAGCGCGTAATTGTCTGAGAGGGATCGGGCAATTCCGACGAGCTTAACAATGTCGCCATGTGCCACAGCCTTGTTGAAAACTGGGATCCATGAGCCGTCAGACCATGAATGTACCTGCCTCGTGTCGTGGTGTGAGGCTATTATTTGCGTGAACCCCTTAGCCGATGTGACACGCTGAAGGAGGTCTTCGGGCCATGTCATCTCTAAGTCCAGGTACTCGAATCCCATTTTCAGGGCCTCTCTGTAGAGTTTTTCCGCCTCGTCGACGGCCGAATCTGGATAGCGGCCACCCTGACTCGCTGTCCGAATTGTGAAAATTAGCGGAAGGTTAGTCTTTGATCGCAAGTAGGCAACCTGCTCGTTCAGATACTCGAGGGAAGGCACGCCGGACATTTGGTCAGGGTCCTCAAGAAGATCAACCCTAAGCTCAACCGCGTCACAGCCTTCAACAGACCTCTCGATGATTTGAGAGTCGCTCCTCAGGTCTGGCATCGTAAGAGACACGAAGAATGAAGACGAACGCTTTATTGATATAGCTGCCGTCGCTGCATTTGTGCCTCTGATTACAGACAGGAACCGAGCGAAGTCTGGTTTCAAAAAATTTAGGTCCCTAGAGGTGGTGGTAGGGCTGTAGTACTGGTAATTGCTGCACTCGGAAAACCATGGTCGGCGCCTCTGCCATACGCCCATCATATCGTCTACGTATGCTGGTCTCGTTTTGTCGATTTGGAGATAGTCCATAACCTTCCCAATGTCTCGGTGTATATGGATAACAATCCCACCACCACTATGGTATTTCCTCAGAAGCTGCCTGGCTTCGGGTGTTTCTACAATGCCACCGCCACAAGCAAAGATATGGTTTTTCGGCTTGGCCTTGATTTCTTTTGCGAAGAGTTCCAGTTCCAGTTTTCTAAAACCTTCCCAGCCTGAATCGTTGATGATCTGGGGAATTGTCTTCCCAGATTCCTTTTCAAGTTGTGTATCCAGGTCGATGAGAGGAAGGCCGAGAATCTTAGATGCCCATGAGCCCATTGTGGTTTTCCCAGCTCCCCTCATCCCAATGAGTACTATTGAGCTATTGTTCCCAGTTCTAGAAGCGGCCTTCACCGTCTTGACCTCGTAGCCTTGGAGAGGGACACCGAATGGTCCGGATAAAATATCCCACCAGCCGGGCCATGTCTTCTCGACGCAGCGTCGCTCTAGGAGCAAAACCGGGTCGTCGAGTATGGCGCTGAGAACGCTGAAACTCATAGCTACACGATGATCATCGTAGCAGTGAACACCCCCCTCTGGTACCTTCAAAGAGGAAATATCCCGAGCGTCAATTTCAATGCCATCATCAAATTCCCGACAGGTTACGCCAAACTTAGCGAGCTCATGGTTCATAGCAGCAATGCGGTTGCATTCCTTTACCCGTTGATTCGCAATGCCGTAAATTCGAGTAGTTTTCGTTTCTGGGTTGGCGTTAGCGACTGCTGCTAATACCGAGGCGGTGAGGAAAGCGTCGGTCATAGGCTCCATATCTACGTTCGGTAGAGCCTTAAGGCACCCGCGGGGTGGCCCTTGGACCGTTGTGCTTGTTGCGGTCTGTTCAACCTTACACCCCATAGGAGCCAAGACATCAACCGCAAATCGGGCGTCTCCCTGGAGAGACGCTGATCCAATGTTGGGGATTGTGCACTTTGTGCCACTAATCGCAGCCACAGCTAATGGATAAGTCGCGGAGCTAGCATCGCTTTCAATAACGTACTCGGCTGGGCACTTATAGGTCGCCTTGGGGATGTGATAAGTGTACTCCTCGGTTTGAGAGCGCTCTACATTGATGCCAAAGGCTGCCATCATGCTTATGGTCATATCGATATATAGCTGGGAAATAGGCTTGCCGACAAGGGTCAAAGTGACAGCTTCTTGTGCGTAAGGGGCGCACATGAGGATTGAGGAGACATATTGGGACGAGACGGTTGCGGCGAGCTCAATGCGCCCACCTTTCATCCCACTCGTCGACTTGACTCGAAGAGGGAGGCAGCCTTGCGATTCCATATAGGTAATCCCAGCGCCGTTTGAAGTCAAGGCATCCACCAACGGACCAATTGGCCGTTGTTTCATCCTAGCGTTCCCGGTCAAAACACAGGTATCTAGCTCAGATGTTGGAGAGACCAAAGTCGCGACGGAGGTCAAGAAGCGTGCTGCTGTACCTGCATTTCCGAGGTAAAGTGGCTCATGACAGGCGCCGAGCTTGCCCCCGTTTCCCTGAACAACCAGCACCTCGCCATCGTCCTCCCAAGAGTATTTAATGCCACCAAGCTGACTGAGCGCAGTGAGCATGTACTGTGTATCATCCGACTGGAGGAGGTTACTGATCCGACAAGTTCCAGAACTAAGAGCAGCTAGTACCAGAGCACGGTTTGAGATAGATTTAGAACCCGGGGGTGTAACTTGAAGGTCCAGAGTTGTCGATTCCAGACGACCGACTAAGATACTTGCAGAAAGGATGACTCGGATTGCATCATCAGCAACCGTGCTCGCTTTGGGCTCGTGGGTACGGCCTATCGCTGATAGGAGCACGATCTTCTTTTGCTTGCCATAATTCTTTTTGTCGACAGCCATGATATCGAGAAGGCGGTCAACATCGCAGGTTTTGCCTCCTGAGAGCCGCTTGACCCGCTTGTCTTCTAGGGAGACAGGCAGGCCGTATCCAGAAATGCACTTGGACAACCGGGCCACCGCTGTTGGGCTGAGGATTCCGAGGTATCTCGCCAATTCGGCTTCTCTAACCATGCCGATGGCAACGCACTCGCCGTGGAGGAGCTGCGGTGTAAGAATAGCCTCGAATGCATGGCCGATCGAGTGTCCAAAGTTTAGAAGATTTCGTAGGCCACCTTCCCTTTCATCCGCTGAGACAACATGAGCTTTGACCTTCGCTGAGCCGACTACGACATCCATGAGGAGGTCTCTAATGGCGAAGAATCGTCCCTTGCCTACAATGCTGTCAGAAATCGGCCTAGAAGACACAATCTTTGGGTTCTCACCATCGCCGGTGGGCTTGGCCTTTATGGTCTCCATCACAGAATCGCAATTGGCCTCCAATCTAGAGAAGGCTGCCTCGTCCCAGATAGCTGCTGTCTACGGGGTAATATATAAGTTAGAGAGATATTGACACAACTAGATCGTGCAGTTGGTGTCGCACCTTGATGACTTCTGCCATGCCATTGATGAACTCTCTCTCTGGCAATGTCTCTAAGACGGCCAAATCCACGAAAATACGTTCTGGCTGCCAGAAAGACCCGACCAAATTCTTTCCAAGAGGTGTATCGATAGCGGTCTTCCCTCCGATCGAAGAATCTACCATTGCCAGCAATGTGGTGGGTATTTGACAGAATCTGACACCCCTCATGAAAGTCGCTGCAACGAACCCAATCATGTCGCCAATCACCCCACCGCCGAGAGCGAGGATAACAGTGTCGCGGGTACATCCCTGCGACAACAGCCAGTCCTCCACCTCGGCCTTTGTTTCTCTCGACTTGGATTGTTCGCCTGGACTGATCTTGTAATGTAGTAATCGCGCATCATTGGAAGAGCCCGCTAGTTCTTTTTCGAATGCCTCCTGTAACTGAGACAGGTAGAGCGGGGCGAGGTTCGTATCGGTGATGATAACGTACGTCGAGGATTTAAGACTCGAAGTGACATCCTTTGCGATGTAGGAAGTTAAAAGCCCATAGCCCACGATTATACTATCGTTTCCGAGGATGGGAATCTTAGTGATATCTTCGTAGGTCGGCATAGTGGCGAACACCGTTCTACGGTAGTTGGTCCAATAGTATATCTACAATGTCGATTTAAACCTTGGTATATGAGCTAGAATATAGAATGGGTAAACTTAGGATTGGCTTGCGATAGGTATGGATGTGGGCATACCTGGTCAAATTTGGTGGTATTTGGAGGTGGGACACGCTGGATGTCTCACAAGGACCAGAAATATACAATTCAACGAAAGCTTAAGAACAGCAGGAAGGTACAGAGGTGCAGAGAAGATGGTTTTTTTTATTTTTATTTTTTTGGAAAAGCGCCTGCTTGGGATGAAGTTGCGCTGTAATAGCTGGACAGGCTGTCAATTAATAGTAGTCAAGTAAGTTAAATTGAATCTGACTCGAAACTGCGACCCGGCGAAACCTTTTATCCAATTAACCTGGTCCGAGCATCGGCGTTGCATTGCGTTGGGGTAATGCGGGGCCCTGTGTTGGTGTCGATGTCTAAAAGTCGAGTCTCACGACGGCATTACTGCACGTGGGAACTAGGATCACGAATAGTATATGCAGATGCCCTGACATTAAGTCAAGGTTAAATATTTTGTAGCTTACATCTTACGATCCACATATCTAATCGTCTTCACCTTCGTCCTCATCACCCTCATCGTCCGTTACTTCTTCGCCAAGCTTCTTTAACCGGAGCTGTTTCAGATGACATGAGATTAGTACCACAACGCCGTAGAATTGGGTGCTGTTTTTGCAACCTACCTTATACTTCTTCACATTTTCCTCAAGATCTGCCATTACAAGCATGAGGTCGTCCAGCTCTCCTTGTGTGGTTGCAGCGCTTTCCTCAGCCTCCTTCCGGTTTTTTTCAGCTGCTTCCTTCACCTTTAATATTTCGGATTCTGCCTTCTCGTAGCGTTTTCTTGATTTGTCGGAAGACTTAGTAGCTGCTAGTAGTCGCGCTTCCAATTCTTTTTTGATGTCTGCAATTTGTTTTTCCGAAGATTTTCTTTGCACTTCGAGTTCCGATTCATGGCGTGACTGCTGTTTCTTCGAGTTGTCAAATTGGTCGTTCAGTTGGGACTCCAATTTTAGTATCGTATTCTTCATGCCGTTGTTCTGTTTTTCTAGGTTGTCTTTTTCGCCTTCTAGAATATCGAGCCTTTGTTCGAGTTGTGACACATGGGCCTTGAATTTATTGCGCATATTTTCCAACTCTTGTTCGAGATGCGAGACATGGCTTGCCTTCTCTTCCTGTAGGGTACTCAGTTGCTGTTCATGATGAGAGACCAGGGTAGCCTTTTCATTCCGAAGGGCGCTGATTTCTTTTTCGAGCTGGGAGATACGCCCCTCTAGGTTCGTGATTATAGCGGAGGTTTCTTTCATCACTTTGTCAGTGGCTGCTCGGGATTCTCTTAACGCGGCGTCCGTCCTTAGGGTAACTTCTTGCATTTCGGACCGGTGCGCCTCCCGTTCCGCTGCTATGTCGGCCTCCGCCTGTTCCTGTATACTTTGCGCCTCATCCCTCGCACTGGCAATTTCACGAGCGGCAACCTCTTTAATCCTCTGAACTGTTAGATCCTTGAAGCGCCTGGAATCCTCCTGTTCCTGAGCTAACTGGTGCTTAAGCTTCGTATGGGCATCTTGCAAAGCAATGAGTTCCTCCTCCTTGGCTTCCAGTTGCGTAGTTGCAGTTCGGAGCAACTCCATAGACCCGGTGTTGGGCGTACCATTCACTACGGGAGGAGTATTAGCAATAGTAACTTTAGCTATAAAAAAAAGATATTCAAAGAATATACTGTGGATAGGGCGTGATCTCAAGAAGATCGCTTACCATGATGTGCTAATGGTTCTCCAGGATATGATCGTAAGATATGACCTGCATTGGTGAAAATTAAGTTATGCCCTCAAAAAAATATAGACGGCTATTATGGTTGGGCGTACTGTAATTGTCCTTGAAGAATTCCATAAAACCACTCGTAAAGTACACATTGGGGAGCCCCTTCCCATGGGGTTGATTCGCCGTAACCTCGAAATCCCGAACTGTGGGGTGTTGCCTGAATTTATGGAGTTTGTAGAAGTATTGATCTTTTTTTATCCGCGCCACAATGCGGTCTTTGAGAGCATCACTTCAATATTGTTAGCATTTGAATCGTTTATTGAACGGGAGGACTCGGAAACCTACCGGGATAAAGGTGAATCTGCGCTACTGAATTCATATACCACTCCAATCAAGAACGTGCACATGCCCTGTAAGAGAACATCTTTGTTGCCTTGGTCATTGACTATTCTTAACAAACTTTCAATCGTTGCACCCTCACTCAGGAAATCGTTGACAGCCAGTGGATTCTCATATAGCCAGATAGACAGAGCCATCAAGAAGGTTAATGATATTCTTGGGTCCAGGCTATGGTCCAATGCAGCTACTAGATTCCCTGAAAACGTCTGTATAGCAGTAACGACTTCTTCCCCCGATTCTACATCACCGCTTGTAAGTTTCATGGCAACATCGCGGGCTTCCTGGTTATCGGATATGAGAGTCATAAAAATAGCTCCAGAAAACCAAGTCCGGTAAGGGTCAGCTCGGGAATCGCTGTCCAATTCTATCAGAGCATTGAATATATTGGCCGTTTCATCTGGCAGCTATCAGTTTGGAATCCTTTAAATTTATGTGGGAGAGGGGAACCGACCTTCACCGCTGGCAAACCCCATTACTGCTCTGTCTAAGAAATGCAGAAGGGTTGGCGGGTTGTTCGATACGTAACCCTGTGGGCTCTTTAGTTTGGAGTACACATATTCATTGAACCACACCAAACCATACCTCAATGCAGCTGACTGCTGCCATTCTAAGATTGAAAGCCGAGAAGTTACTGTCTAATAACGCCAGATCTAATAAGGCGTCTATGATATAAGCAGTAGGCTCCTCCCCCTTTGCGGTAGGCTCCCAGCTAGCGTAACCCGGGAGCGTCAAGGCATTGACTTGCTCCATCGCAAAGCCTTCTTGTATAATGGGATTGCCACGGATCATATCACCGATCGTGGAGAGAGCCTAGCTTCGTTTATCGGAGGAAAGGTTCAGCATATTATTGGACGCTGGGGGACAATTCTTGCCGAAAATGGGGATGTCTGTTTACCTCTGCCCTGATATCAGGTCCCAATACTGGAGAAAAGGCCAGGTCAATGACTCTACGGGTCAGTTTCGCCTTCCAGAAAGTGCTCTAGCGAGATGTGAATAAGCCTCAAGCCTAGAAATAATATTGAATTTCAAGACGAACCTGGTTTCTTTCTGTCGCAAGGCCAGCAAATGTGACGAACACTTTGCATAGATTAAGAAGGTTGACAATGTTCTTAATCGAGCCCTCCGGGGGCCCACCATGAGCAGTCAAATCATTTCCGAATAATTTAACTAACTCGGGTACGCTCGTCTCTCGGAAATAGTTTTGATTTGAGACGTTGAAGGCGAGAAGATTTGTGAGGAGTCGAAGACAGTCTTGGACTAAATACCCTCCAGCCAACCCTCCTTCGAGAGCAATTATTTTGAAAGTCTTTTCGAAGGCGCCCAAGTTACCAACAAGCTTCTGGATTTCCACATGATCTTCTGTGAGGGCGATCAAAAGTTGGACCCCCTCTGCATATATACGGACTATCAGAGACAACAAATTCAACATTGGGAGCCCTATAAACCGGCGACGGATAGGCATTGGTGACTCTTACCGTTTCTGATTATCTCTCTTCCATCCTCCAAGGTCGCAATAAGTCTTTCGATCCCTGCCGGGGCCGTGTAAATGCAATCACGGGCCCTGTCTGGCCTGTTCTTGAGGAGGGCGACCAAGATTCTCAGAGCATAAAGGCGTTCGTAGAAGTCGCTCTTGTCCAGTAGGTCAATAAGAAGGTTTATGTTTTCTTGTTTCTATTTACGATTTGTTTAGAATAGACCAAAGAGATGATGCCTGTCTTTGCGCGGGTTACGAATGCTTTACCTGTGTGAACTCGTCTGTGAGCCAAAGCGCGATGTCGTCGGGCGTATCGGACTGCGCAGACATAATAGATGTTAGGATAGCAGTAATAAGGCGATATGATAAGAGACAAAGCACATACGTTCTGACTATCGCTGGCGAATAGATTGATAAGGGTTTCAAGAACGACCTTGACAGTATCAACATCATCGATGTCTTTTGCAAGAGTTCCAATAAGACCCCGTAGCCCCCCTGATGCAACAGATTCCCTGTATTCCCTAGTAAAGCTTCGGAGTCCTTGGACTGCAGCTCTGCGGTCTTCTAGCAAGGTAGCATGAAGCAATCGGTCGCATAATGTAGCAATTGTCGCCGCCGCCGTTTGCTTAGGCGGCGCTTGGTTGGCTAGGATTCCTGAGAACATTTCTGTCGTGTGGCATGCTTAGCCCGAAGCAGCCTTTAATATCGATTCGCAACTGAGAACGGCTTGAAAGGCAGCCCTAAATCTGTGCGGTTGGTATGCGACGGCAAGCTGACGGTGCAGCCTATGGGACCAGTGTCCTTGGGATCTAGTTCGCGGTCTGTGAGCAGCTGCTTGTTTGGGACCGTAACTAGTGAGGAAAATGCATACCTAGGTACCTAGGTATTTACTTATGTAGATATGTTCCCCGAAAGCAAAGTTTGAATTGTTATGCCAATGGCAAGGGCGACGGTTGTGGCTATATATTCATGTCTCGTAGATGGATGTGAATGTGGGTGTGCTCTCGAGTAATGACGGTGGATGCTGGCGTGTCGGGGCCTTCCTTGCTGCTTCTGAGCTTGTGCTTGGTGTGGCTTTTATTGGGTTCGGCTTTTCGCCCGAAAAATGTTCAAAGCCAAAGCTGCCGCCTGAGCAAGACCCATCAACCTCCATCTCATCACCAACCTTTCGTCACCATCATTGTGAACGAGCACATCAGCAGCAGCACCGCCGTTCTATCCCTCCTTCGTTAAATCGGCACAACTTCGGCCACGAAGCCTCATCGCGTGTATTACCGAAGGGACATATTTGGCAGATTCTCCAAGGTAAGTCTCCTTGACCCAAGTGTTCGCCTGTCACCCTTCGCGCGTATTCTTTCCTTCCTCGCAAAAACTCGAAGCGTTTCGCCGGATATCATCAACAGAGCGGCGACAGCGACCGGGAATAGGAAGGGAGAGAAGAAGAAAACGCGGAGGAGCTGGGAGGAGATAAAGAACGAAAACAATTTTTCGGTTTCACCGTGGATCTTGTTCTCATCCTTCTCCCTCGGGTTTTACAGGCGCCCAAGGACACGCTACCCATCCACATTCACGATGTCTTCGATGTCACTGCAACCACCTTACCCGTCATTGCATCCCTTGCATTTACTGTCGTCTGATCATGGTACCTGATGCAAAAGCTTCTCTTGAAGCCAGCGCCTTTCTGCTCGACTCTCTTTAGTTCTTCTTCTCGACACCATTACCACGGACCTGCGTGGTCCATAAAGGGAAGCTACCATGGGGTATGTATCTGTCTAGACTCGATAAAGCCACCCCGCTAAAGACTGTTCTTGTATAGTGTTCCAGCATTCTTCCGATGGCTTTCGCAAAAGTACCCAAAGATCATCAGCCCAGTATTAGAAGCCTTACCGCAAGAAATCGATGGCCAAGAAATTCCGGTTGATACCACGGGACCGAACCCGAATGGCGAGGTATGCGAGGATAATAAATCGTATCTCGGTGATTGATGCGTTACAGTCTAACTATCCCATAGGAACTCGACAATCTTTACCTCGATATGAACGGAATTGTCCACCCTTGTTCACATCCCGAAGACCGTCCTCCACCAGAAACCGAACAAGAAATGATGCTGGAGGTATTTAGGTATACGGAAAGGGTGGTTGCAATGGTTAGACCGCGCAAGCTCCTCATGATGGCCGTCGACGGTGTCGCTCCCCGTGCCAAGATGAATCAGCAGCGATCTAGGCGATTCCGATCCGCCCAAGAAGCGAAGGAAAAGGAGGAACAAGTGGCAGAATTCGTAAAACTGCTAGCTTCCAAGGGTACAGATATTGATACCAATCTCCAAAAGAAAGGCTGGGACAGCAATGCTATTACTCCCGGGACACCATTTATGGACATCTTATCAATTGCTCTTAAATACTGGGTTGCGTACAAGCTGAATAGCGACCCTGGTTGGGCAAAGGTACAGTTACAACTTTTGCATATTCAAAACGGGCATCAAGTTAACAGTTTCATCGCTAGTTGAAAGTTATAATATCAGATTCTTCCGTCCCTGGCGAAGGTGAACACAAGATCATGGAATTTGTGAGGAGTCAGAGATCACATCCAGAACATGATCCAAATACGAGACACGTTATCTACGGGCTTGATGCAGATTTAATCATGTTGGGTCTTGCGACCCACGAACCCCATTTTAGAGTTCTCCGAGAAGATGTCTTCGCCCAGGATTCTAAACCTCGGGTGTGTAGGATCTGCAATCAGAAAGGCCATAGAGCGGAAGAATGTACTGGGAAAGCAAAGGAAAAGGAAGGCGAGTTTGACGAGAAATCGAAGGCGAACCCGCGGAAACCATTTATTTGGCTAGATGTTGGCGTTCTGAGAGAGTACTTAGCTGTGGAATTGCATGTCGCAGGCCTCTCGTTCCAGTGGGATCTTGAGAGAGCAATAGATGACTGGGTATTCCTTTGTTTCTTTGTTGGGAATGACTTCTTGCCCCACTTCCCAAGTTTGGAAATCAGAGACGCGGGTATCGACACACTTACGTCAATTTGGAGGGAGAACCTGGCGGCAATGAAGGGATTTGTTACAACTGATGGCAATGTTCATCTTGACAGAGCGCAACTAATTCTCGATGGACTAGCAAAACAAGAGGATGCGATATTTAGGAAGCGCCGCCAAGTTGAAGAAAGAAGGGAGGCGAATGCTAAACGAAGAAAACTACAAGAGGAGGCCAGCGGCAATTCTGGAACCGACAAGCTCCCTATACATCGGGGCAAGAACGAGCGTATACCAACTGCGCACCCAGCCAACATTCCTCTTTTTGCACCGAATGACCATTCTGAAAAGACTAAGAAACTCAACCATGATGTTGTTGTCAACAGGGCAGAAATTAGGACGGCAAACTATGCTAACAAGAGCGCAGCTGCGGCTTTAAAAGCCCAGATGCTACAAAATACGGCGCCTACAACTTCTTCGGCTCCCGAACCATCAGCCGAAGCCGAAGCCGAAGCCGAAGCCGAAGCCGAAGCCGAAGCCGGAGCCGAAGCCGGGCCTGAGCCTGAGCCGCAACAGGAGGCTGATCATCCATCGGTCCTTGGGAAGCGGAAACTGGAAACAATGCAAGCAGATTCAGGAAACCAGACCCCAACTGGGGCCGCACCCGGAGAAGAAAATACGGATACAGTCAAACTTTGGGAACCTGGCTATCGGGACCGGTACTACGAGCAAAAGTTCGGCCGCCCCCCCTCTGATACCAATTTCCGAAGGGAGGTCGCCAACGCCTACGTGGAGGGGCTCTGCTGGGTTTTGCTGTACTACTTCCAAGGCTGTCCTTCGTGGACCTGGTATTATCCGTACCACTATGCACCATTCGCCCAAGATTTCGAAAACATTGGGGAGCTCAAGATGGAGTTTACGCTTGGCCAACCATTTAAACCGTTTGAGCAGCTGATGGGCGTCTTGCCCGCTGCTAGTAAACACAATATTCCCAAGGCTTTCTGGCCACTGATGACAGAGGAGGATTCCGAGATCATAGACTTCTACCCTGAGGACTTCCCCATTGACCTGAATGGGAAGAAGTTTGCTTGGCAGGGTGTTGCCATCCTCCCATTCATTGACGAAACTCGTTTGCTAGACGCGATGAATAAGATATATCCTCAGATCCCGGCCGAAGAGAAGGAGCGCAACGAAATGGGAAATGAGTTGCTGCTGTTTTCTGAATCCCACCCCCTTTACGATGAGCTGGCCTGCCACTTTTTCTCTAAGCGGGCGATTGATGGCGACTTTGAGCTCGATCCGCGATTGAGCGAAGGACTCTCCGGTGGGGTGAGGAAAGACCCAACCTTTATACCACATAGCAGCGTTTCATTCCCTTTCACGAACGTCAAATCCGATACCTATGGAGATATTGAGGACGACCAGTCAATGAGGTAAGAACCCCAGTTGCATCAGCCGCGATATCCCGTACTAATTAGAAAATAGTGTCATTTATTTGCTTCCCGAGAAGAAGCATCTGCATAAATCAATGCTTCTTCGTGGTGTCGTGTTGAAAAATCCGGCCTTGACGACAGCGGATAAAGACTTCATTATAAACAAACAGCAAGGCAACGGTGGAAGATATGGAGGCGGCTATCTTGATAGGTCACACTCAGGCAGAGGTAGGGGTGGGGGTGGGCGCCATCAATCCGATCGTCCGATCGTACCTCCCTCTGGAGTTAGGGGTCCTAGCCTACCAGCTGGTTGGGCCCCACCTGGTAACCAAAACTTCGACTTCAGGTACGGTCAAGGATACCAACAACCCCAGCAAGGTTACGGAAACGGACAGTACAGTGGCGGTGGTTCGGGTTATCAATCATACGGGAACAACCAGGGGTACAATAATCCACAAAATTATAACCGACAGGGTGGTGGCGGGTACCAAGGGGGAGGTGGTGGTTACGATCGCTCTTATAACGACAGGAACGGGTACGGAGGAGGTGGGGGTGGGAATGAAGGGTACCGTGACGATCGAAGAAGCTCCTACGAACGCGGCGGTGGAGGTGAACGTCGTGATTACAACAACAATAACTCATTTGACCGCCGACCATATGACTCCCGTCCTCCACAGCAGGACCGTAGAGGTGGATATCAAGGAGGTGGAGGGTACGGACAAGGTGGCCGCGGTGGTTCTTATAACCGGGGCAATAATAGTTGGATGGGCTAGATGAACACAACGATAGCTTGGATTACATCTAGGCCTTCGCCTTTTATCACCTTTGTACAATATAATATTTGAGGGGAAACAGGGATCTTGGATTTTATTATATGCTTTCCCTTTTTTTTTTTTGCTCTTTCTTACTTTTCTGTTTTCTTTTTTTTTTGACAGCATGTCCATGTCTGTCTTACCACTCATGTCCGC
This sequence comes from Orbilia blumenaviensis, assembly GCA_036872755.1. Taxonomy (NCBI): domain Eukaryota; kingdom Fungi; phylum Ascomycota; class Orbiliomycetes; order Orbiliales; family Orbiliaceae; genus Orbilia; species Orbilia blumenaviensis. The sequence continues at coordinate 864,357 of JAVHNS010000018.1, read as the reverse complement.
ATAAAAGACTCCTGTACCTTTTGTAAGATAAAGACTCGAAGAAGTCAAAACAAACCTCCACTTTAGCCCACGCTGTTGTTATCAGTAAGGGCAGTGAGCAATCTTTCTTTCCATTGTAGTGATACTAACTACCTGCCCTAAGCCTGTTCTAATACGTTACGCGTGGACCCATATGATTATTCCAACCCCATTATTTGTATTTCTCGGCTAAAATTGAAAATAAAAAGAAAAGAGGAAACAAAATAAAAGGAGAAGAATGAAGAACCGTGTACGAATGCCATTCGCTGAAGAAGGACGCTTGCGACAAGTTCGTGGGAAGAGGCTTTAGAACAGTTCTTGTGCAATTGCGTAACTTTGCTTTGCTTTTTTTTTTTTTTCATAACAAAGAAGTAGAACCATCTACATACATAGATATATATATATATATTCATAAAATGAAAAGAAAGGAGATCAAAGAATATAGAGAGATGAAATAAGGAAATGGCTTCATACTCGGAATGTGGGGCTTGGGTACTAAAAATAAAGGTCGTGGAACCTGAGCAAAATAAGTAAAAGAAAAAGGGCGGTAATTTGAAGGAAGAGATAAAGAAAGAAAAAGAAACGAAGGTTTCAGAATTGAAAATCTGAGGAAATTTGTCTCCGAAGACGTGAATAGTTGTACTAAGGAATATGGTAGAAAGATCGGAGAATATATTAAATATAAAAAATGGAAAAGAAATTAGATATCGAAGATATATCAGATAGATTGGCTATAGAAACCGTGTATATGATTATGCGATAATCAACTGTTGCGGAAAAATCAGCTTGTGTTATTTTATTGTCATAATACAATGTTTGTGATGCTCACCTCAATCAACCGGTCGACACACATCCGCTCCTGGTCGTTAGATGTTCTCTTGAATGTTGTTGAGGACCATATCCCGGAGAACCCAATACTATCAAGTATCCGGTCGAGAACATCCTGAGTCCCCTGGCGGTCTGAGTACCGCCTATCGCTAGCGATTTTTCTGATCACTTCATGCGTCGCCTTCAACATTGTCTGGCTTTGCGAAGATATTAAAATCTCCTCTAGTTCAGCCATGACGCGGTCGTGCCTAGAAATTACAATGTGAGTTAAAAAGAAAATATGCCTAGAGAAGAGGAAGCGCTCACATTAGAATAAACACCTCGGGGCGGTGTGCCGCGGTGTGTTCAAATAGCTGTAGGCCAGCATTCTGGATGCTCTCGTCGGACGTTCGGAAGTCAATCACTGCCAAGGCGAGGCAGAGCAAAAGTTCCTTCTCATCAGTAGCAATGATCCTCTGGATCAGCTGCGACCAGTTCATGATGTTCTCAGCTTTCTGCATTGGCACCCCACCCAGCCAAATATCCTTCCAATCGTCGGCGTTCGCTGCTCTAGGTACCAAGCAGCTCAAATATGGGATGTAGGAGCTATGCATTTCTCCCTTCTCAGTCTCGGGGATATTGGTCGTGACGACTTCAAGGAACGTTGTGAACGTCCGTAGAGTTGCAGCTCGGGTAGTAGGGTCCGATAGACCCTTCACGATGCAAAAGCAGGCAGAGTAAGCGAAGAACGCCATCTCAAAGTTGATACCGAAGAGATCATCAACTGCGGCGGCAGCTTCTTCCACCGTGAACCTTCCCTGCATGAGCACAACGGCCATCCTTCCATCTTTGAACTCATCCGACGACGCGATGACACGTAGAACAGCCTGCAGGAGCCCGGCAGAGCAATTGAATAGAGACGGTGGACCAACCCGTATAAGCGACATCGCTAACCAGAACATTTGATGCAGGTATCTCGACGAAGGAGGGAGGTTATTCGCCATCTTGGTCAAACTGGTGATTATGCTGACCAACATCTCGGCATCCCCTTGTTCCACGAATCTTGCCAGAGCACTGCGTAAGGCCACCAAGACCTGGTAGAGCAGGTCGTCATCAACGTCCTCTCGGGCTAGACAACCCATCACGGCAAAAGCGCGGGGCTGGATAGCCGGGTTATTCTGGAATGCCGTGCTGGCTACAAGGCTCATCCACCTGGCTCTCCATATATTGGCCATATCAACGGAGGGAGCAGCGATGGCGATAATTTCCAACAGAAGATTCGTGATAGTCTCCGTCGATGAGGTCGACGAGTTAGTCTCTGTTGTCGTTCTATTCTCCTCATTCGTACCATCCCGCGACCGGTGTATGCTGAATAAAAGCCCCAGTTTTGGCTCCGAGAGAGACGCGAGGATCGCCTTTAGTTTGCTAAGGTTCTCATCATCTAATGGGAACGATGTGCATATTGAGTGCACGGTATTGATGAGCAAGCTATGAACGGTGGTTCTAACGTTCGGGCTTCCACAATTGACAACCATAGTGATGATGTGGAACAGCTCCGGCAAGAACATCTGCGCTTGCGCTCTGCTATCAAAAGAAATGGCCAGGCATATCCGGAGCAGGACGCACATCTCTTTCCAGATTACATTGTCCTTGAGATGTCTTGTCGGCCTGAGCGAGGTTCTATTCAGCGCTTTCCTCACACGTGCAATGATCTTTCCACGCATTGTCAATGTGCCAAAGGACGCAGCGATGGATCCGATCACCTCGGCTTCTGCGGAACCGAATCCGTAGTTGATAGCGCTCTTTATCAGTTCTTCGAAGAATACTTCCAAAAGACTCTCATCCCTGCTAATCACCGACCACGCATTTTGCTGGAAGTTGCTGTAGAGAGTTGTTTCGTTGACTGTGATCTCTATTAACTTCCGAGCAATCCCCGCGAGTCGCTCTTTGCCCCTCTCGCTGTCGCCGTCAAGAGCCAATACCTGCGCATGAAGATTCACTAGCCATGGCGCCATATACAGTATACTCAGCGGCCTTTGTTGCAGGGGCGATTTGGCCCAACCGACGAAGAATTCGGTAAGGAAGTCAAAGGTTAACTGCGGTTCATTGGCAGCCAACTTCTCGCTAACCCCAACTATTAAATTGAGAGAATCTGCAGGTATGCTAAGGCCCTTCGCGCTAACGAATTGCCGGTCGACATTAAACCTGAACGTCTGGCACAGAGCGCAAAGAAGATTATATGCCGAGATTCTCAGCGATTGGTCTACGCTTCCCATATTCATGAGTGCAATGTTGAGTAAGGTGCCAGGGACATCTTCGGGTCTGATGACTCTCTCACTGAGCGGGGACGGCCGACTATCCTTCATCGATTTTGATTTGGCAGACTTAATATGGTGAAGAATATCGGCTCTCCTTGGACTCGAGAAGAACATCGCCACCTTTCCGTTCTCCGTCTTGATCCCGAACGCATTCTCCTCCTCCGTGTGGAAAGACGCATTAGCCTCTTCTATTTCCGATAGTGAGAAGATATCGTTGACAACAGCCTGCATACGTGGCCCCGGAAAGATATCCTGCTTCTTAGTCGTCGTGATTTGTATGTACTGACTACCAATCTTGATCACTACGTCAATCCGGCCCTTAGTCTTAGACAGACGTGTGACAGGTTGGAACACAAATCTCGAGTCTGCTACCAGAGACATAGTGTCTTTCGGCAAGTGTAGGGAGGGCAGGTGGAAGTGTCGTTCGAGCTCGCTCAGGTTGCCAAGCAGAGTATACTCGATGTTCTTCGGGTGGAACCCGCTGGTATCATCTTTATAGGCGTGTCTGATCATCCGGCGGAGATATTTCCTATATGCACTGTTCATATTGTAGACGTAGAACCGTTTCATGTTCGCTAGCATCTCGGGTGGGCTCAACGCATCCAGCTTCTTAGGGATATCGTCAGGAAGCTCATTGCCGATGGTGTAGGAAGTCGCATCGATGAGAAGGCCAAACGGCTTGCTCCACATGCGGCCAGCAATCTGCAACTCTGTTAGTATTTTTTGTTTGGTATAATTAGGACCTGATAACCCACCTTTAAGAAACAATATATGAGTAGTTCGATGTCGATTGTTTCCGCATTAATATTTCGGAGTATAATGCAGATGACAGGCATTCCGTCCTATAGCACTATTAGATTGGTATTCTTGTATGAAAGGGGATTATCTTTGTATATGTACCTTCGACTCGCCACCGTCATACACGATCCTAGCAGAGGTGATAGGCTCCACGCTCCTTCCGGAATTCCTCAACATAAACTGCTGAAACCGATAATACGACGGCTGGATAGTCGCCTGTAACTGCGGCCGGGTCCACGAGAAATCCAGCGGCGGTGCCCCAAGTGTTGGTATCAATGCCGAAAACTCCGCAACAGGCGCCTTGAGATCATTCGCGGTATATTTCATAGTGACACTGCTCTGAGCTACTGGACTCGTTATGCGCGGATGCAACAACTTCTGTCGCACGACTTCCCAGTGATCGTACATAAACCTATGCAAGGCTATGCAGCTGCCAAAATCGAAAACCTCCACAGCGGCAGCTTGGTCAGGAATACTGATGGGGCTCTGCAATATTAAGAAAGAAAGAACGTTAGTCTAGAATTAACCAATCCCAAAGATACAGGATCGACTTACCGCAATATCACGCAAAAATGTCGTAACTCGATAAATATTCAAAGTCAAAAAATCATTCAGGGGTATCATGTAAGGCTCTTTTGCACCAAAAAGAACGTTATTCGCGAGATTTTGTACAACTTTAGCAATCAAAAGAAGGCCTCGTCGCATTCCTCTCTTGGGTATAGACTTTACTAAACCCTCAGAGTCGGGAGCAACGATGGCAGGACAGAAGAATCGAAGGAAAATAAAGGCTCCGACAGCAGTAAATTTGGCTTCCGGGAACCTGGTTGTGACGGCGGTCGTGATTGTATGGCAGATATATTTGAAGGATGCAGGTACTTGTGGAACACTCTTGCAGATCTCCTCGATGAAAACATTTGTGACAAAACGCAGCTGCAGTGCATTACGCTGGAGCTCTTCCGGCGACGAAGTCCTTGCGGGGTCGAGTTCAAAGTCTAGCTCGTCTGCTGAGTTCAATAGCTTCTCGAGGACCTTCTGAAGCGTCTGGCGGAGGTAGTTTGCACCCTTCCACTTTGCAAAGACCGAAAGCATCTTTGTAGCGACGCAGTTTCGCCGTAGAAGCTCAGATTCACTTTCTATACAATTCGTGAGCGCCACATATATACCAATTAGGACGGGATGGCTTACCAGTGTTAGCAACTTCCTGTTCAATAAGCTCCTTCAGGAGTGTCAATCCCAGGCCCTTCGAGTCAAAGATATTGAGCAGTGCAAATGCGATTTCGTCGATTTCGCTTGTCGGACAAGAATGGCACAAGGCGAGGACGAACTTGAAGTTATTGACGAGTAGTTGAATCATCCTCTCATACTTTTCTCCGATAGCAGAGTCACCTAGCGAAGAGAATTCGGTTCCTTGGGTGAGAATATTGGTCAGAACGTGCATGAACGCCGTTCTTATCTCGATATTCTCATGATATCCGATCTCCAGCGAAAATTTAAGACCGACATCGACATTGGCACTAAGAAGGTTGGATAGCGCCAGGATAGCTAGTTCCAAAGTCGAGGATGAATCGTCTCGGGTGATAGCTACGGCATTCTGGTCCCGCCTCCGCTCGACTTCGTTCTGGCTGCTCTCTAACAAGTTAAGAAATGTAGTGAAGTAGTTGCAGAATAGCTGTGACTTCGCGTCTAGTGCATCTGCATCATGACTTTCGGTTGGCTGGAGTGGAAGGCGGGCTAGCAGATTGACCAGTGCCTTCAACGCCGCTCTGTCAAGGTCCGCCCGCAAACGACCGATTTCATCTCTACGAACAGCGGTAGTCGCCACAGCTTGCTCGGACTGATAACAATATTAGCACATTTGATTTCCACATTCAAATACGACGAAAGAGTATTTTCGACAACTACACACCTTGCCCAACCGCGACATCCAATCAACAAGGATCTGCAGGAGACTATTACGGACTCGGATATCCTGTCTAAGATCCAGCAGGTCCTTCTTCCTAGCTACGACCTCAACCAATTGACACATCTTAACCTTGGCCCTAAGTGTCGACGCATCGTCTTTGAGATTATGCAAAAACTTCGCGAGTATAAGAGTAAGAGCTCCAAAGTCAATGGCGATCAAGCTTTCCTGGGTATCTTCGACCCGGTCAATGATGGCACGGAGCAGGGATGTAGACTGCTCAGCGAATAGCAACTTCCCATCAGCAGACTGTGCAATCGCATTTGGGTTGTTCTCAAAGACACTATTCAGCTCGATCTCTAGCGATCTGAAAAACGAAACGTACAATCTCGGGTTCATTTCAGACCCGAGAACCTCACGGATCGCCTCTCTAACGTTCAAAGAACTACACACCAGCAGCTGGAGACATTGCCGCATGAACCTTTCCAGAAGTGAGTATGGGTCACCATCCGGGGCTAGCCGGTCAATCCATCTCAGCCCAGCTACCGACGCATCGTCTGGCCGGATTTCTTGAGGTGGAGGAGAAATACAACAACCACCCAGAGCGGCCAAGAAACCAGAGTAGTTTCTCCACTCCACAAAAGTGCGTTCATCGACTGCAGATTGCCTGGTAGGCGACCCGCCTACGACGACCTTGCAAAGCGTCTTCCACTTAGTGAAGACGGCCTCCCAAGCCGTGAGGATACCTGCGGTGGGACGTATCATCCGTACAAGCAGCTTCCTGAGCCTTTTCTGGAAAGCAACAGGACCAGTCATGCGGAAGTTCGGGGAGGAGAGTTCTGAGTAGACAGCGTAGTTTTTCATAACACTCAGGCCTGACCTCTCCAAATCTTCCATGTTTTCGGTCAACCTTCCCTCTTCGCACAAAATGTTGATCGCACTCGTTATGAGAGAGCAAATATCAAGATCGCTAGAGCATAGAAGCACTAAGAATGATACTTCTAACGAGATACCTGCGATCTGTCTCTCAGCGACATCTGCACCAGAGTCTATGAGATTTTTCATGGGCGGAGACTTAAGAAAATTGAGTCTGGTTTCCATGTAATCTCTCACCAAGCCAAGCATCACTTTTAAGGTAGGATCACTAAGATCGTAGTCTAGAAGCTTCCTGGAAAACGTGACCAACGTAGCCGAGGCGCCTTTCCAAGACTCAGTCTGAACCTCGGCCTCTGTCTTCGTCGCCGCATTATTCGGACTCAACGAAGTTGTTTCCCTCGATATTAATCGCCTTGCGAACTCCGTTGACAATTTGGTGATCAAAGTATCGTCTTCACTTGCGCAGTTTAAGATGCACGACAAAGTCTTGTCGAAAAAAGTTGAACTTTCCTCCTTCGAAGCACCTTCAAACAATAAATTAGGTCGTATCTTTAGAAGCTCAAGTAGTTGGTGGAGTAACTCGGACGATAGTAGGCTCTCTGACGACTGGTTTTCGGTCCTACGACTAACACCGTTGTTGACCGAGCCGTTCCGTTTTGCATTGCCGACAGTGTATAGGAAGTCTCGGACATCAGGTGATATCGCTTGGTAAAGTGATACGAAGCCATTGGTACGGTCCTGAGATGCTATTATAGCTGCCCCCGTGAAGACGACAACTTTGTATGATAAATGCGAGGCGCGGTCTAACAATCGGGGAAGCAGGTTGTCGACCACTTGGTCCTTCGATAAGTGGCAGAGGGAAACAAAGGCCTTAACCATGATATCCCTGTCGAGAGCAGTATCCTCATCGAACTTCCTCTTGAATATCTCCTCCTTCATTTCATTCTGTACGTCTAGGGCGAAACTAAGGATTGCAATTTCGGAATTATTGTCGAAGTAGCTAGCAGCACGGCAAATTGTTACAAGGCAAGAAGCTGCAGTGTCAGCGGATCTCTGGAGACGGAGAGTTTTCCGGAGATTCTCTAAGAATAAGACCCTTCTCGCATTCTGATTTCGACTGGTTTCACCAAGCATAGATCCGAGAAAAACTTCGGGGATGAGCAAAAGCAATGCCGTCTGCATGGGCCAGAACACCACCCGCTTTTTCACCGTGTCGGCCATGTTGTTTGTCATGTCGAACAAAACGTCCGCGCCTCCTTCTAGCCTTCGTTGACCCAGATGCAAGTTTACGAATTCCTGAGGGTGTGTATCGATCCATTTTAGAATAGCTTCGGGTAGTAACTGAGCAATGAGCTGCTGGTGTTGCTTTTTGACATGGTAAAACGCTGTCGTAAGATCTCCTAGAATCTGCGACAGCTGCTTCGAATTGATCCATACATGAGCTAGAAGCTGTATACCGTTAGCATCGTAGTCATCTGACCCAGTTTGCCTCAGCTGTTTAAGGACCCTTTGGAGATTCTGGAACACCAGCGACCAATTGGAAGCGCTGAGATACTCCATAATCCCAAAAACAGCCTTATCCAGCTCACTAGCTTTCGATGCATAGCTTGTATCGTCTGAGGATTGGCCCTGTGGTCCGTTTCTAGCTGCAACATTTGGTTGAGCCGGCGATGCGACCGATTCGTCGGTAGTTATCGGATTCGGCGACAGTCTAAGAACAAGGTCAAGCATATGCCGAGCGAGGTGTTCGTTCAGGGGTGGAGGCTCGATTCGCCTGATCTTCCGGGCGGTAAGAGGCGACACGCGAGGGTTGGTGTGAGGATCTTCATGTTCGCTGTGGTAACGGCTATGCTCTTCTTCCTCATTGGAGTCCCAATGAGCACTGAGACAGTCGGCAAGGAGCTCGGCGAGAAAGGTCTGGGATAGTACTACAAGGGGAGGTAGTCTCGGCCGTTGTGTGTCCACCTATAAACGGATGATCATATATGCCACGCGATTAGAAACATGAAGAAGCGATAGGAAGGGGCGACATCCAAGGAGGGGTTATAAGGAGGAGAGCACGAACAGGAGTGATGTTGTCTATTAGTCGGATAAGATCGGTGGCGACAGCCTCGATATGGCTCTTGGACAGCTCTACTAGGGTCGTAACAATTTCATCTCGTCGGAGATCATCTATCTCATCGCCAGAACGGTTTGGAAGCTATGTGATTTGTCAAAGTTTAGGAATGTATCAGCTTTTACTTTGTTCTTCAGATATTCTTGCAATTTTCATGTTTTCCATTGTTCCATTCTGCCTTTTTTTTTTTTTTTTTTTTTTTTTTTGAGGGAGTTCTTGTTCTTGTTCATATACAAAGATGAGCTCCAAATTGGGCAGGTGCCGCGATTTTGAATTACGATCAGGAAAGACGAAGACGGGAAGGATAGATAGTACTTTAGTAGATAGTCGCTCGAGCAGCGTCTGGATCAGCTTGTTCTCGTCCATGGTTCCGAGCCGGCCAGCAAGCTCCCCTGCTGGGAGTTATAAAAAAGAAAAAAGAAAAAGAGGTAAGGGAGGAAGAAGAAGAAAAAGAAAGGTTGGAGATGGCCACGCGAAAGGAAGGAATGGAGGACGGATCGCGGGAGAACGCAAGTGAGGGAATGTGTGAGGGAGTGGAGAGTGGGTGGGAGTGAGGGAGAGAGAAGATGGATAAGACCGAACGGAGGAAGAAGGAAGAGGGGAGGGGAGGAAGAGGAGAGAGAGGAGAGAGAGAGAAAGGGCTTCTAGGGCGGGCTGGCCAGAGAGAAGAGTAATGGCATTGTCGGAGAAGCCAGAATGGATGGAGGATGGTCGGGCCAGATGAATGTTCGAACGGGATTGGAGTTGGAGAGATGGTGTTTATGTCTGTTCTGTTCTGGTCTGGTCCTGTTCGGGTCTGCACAGAACAGAAGTTAAAAGCGGCTGCGTTGATCGAATAAAGGGAAGCTCAAACGCCTGCTTCAGGTCCGAAAGGTACCCATTCTACATGTACTCTGCGCTAATACATACGTACGTGCTCATATAACTCCGGACTTATAAAGTCCATGCACATCTTATACATTTTACTTGCATCTCAAGTGACCGGCATTCTGCAGAACCCACCCTCCGGATGGAACAGGCCCACGGGTAATTGCAATAGCCATTTGTGAAGCAGAAAACTCTGCAGGTTTTTTTTCTGTGGTTCCGGGTATTTGGTAGAATGCAGATATGCGACAGGCAATATTAAAAATACAATCCTCACCCCCTTCCAAATAATCCCTTATAAGAATAATAAGAAATATAATAATACATCTGCGTACGTGTACGTGTACAGATACAGGTACAGGTATACGCCCAAGAAATTTGCCTGCGCTGATACATAATCTGAGTATGGAAGTCGTTGTAAGGGCTCACGGTACATATGAAAATGATGCTGATGATGATGCATAGCTAGGATGAATGCACGGTCAGGCACAAATTTAAAGGAAGAGTTCGGATTCGAGACAGAGAGGGTAAGGAAGAGAGAGAATGCGGAATGGTGCCACGGCTAAGACCACCACCCTTCCACAATCCCTGTTCAATGTCAGGAACCGTTTCCTGCATCCATATCAGATCTTGAGACTATCATGCCGTCAGCATGGTCAGCCCCAGATTCACCAGGCTTGCCAGACCCTCTCCTATAATAGCCCCGGACGCTACCAAAATCAGCACCGTCTCTTTATTCTTCGCATCCTGCGCTCCTGTCGCTCTCCTCCTCCAATATCCCTCTGCGACACCTCCAATAACCCTCGCCAGTGTAAATGATGGCGTATTATACATCCCGATTGCTACGGCGATCCCTCCTGGTAACCAACCCGCGTACCCCGCCTTGCTCCGCGACTTTATCGCTGTTACAGCCGCAAAGACCACACCGAACGCAATACAGAACTCTCTAGCGTACGGAGGCAGCCCTTCGCCGTACAACAGTCGCGAGCAGTCGATCCACACTATCGCTGCTGGCATTTCAAACATTTTACTAGGGATGGCGTAGACATGGTCGTATAAACGGTACAGCAGACTCGAAATAACCGCTCCGTATGCAGCTCCGACTATCTGACCGTAGAACTGGGCCTTCGGGGAGGCGTATAGCAAATGTGACGTTTTGAGGTCCTGAAGGATATCACCCGCCTGCTGCCCCGCGGCTTCTGACACTGCGCCTGCCACTAGGTTTATCAGAACTGCAGACCCCGTCGTCTTGGAAACAATCAGCGCGAAGAAGAGCTGCGCTATCTTGCCTGTGACGCAATAAAATTAGAAAGCTCCTTTCTTCCCGAGATAGAACGGAGATATGCAGTTTTTATTAATAAAGAAAAAAGAAAATTACAGGAGGGGAAGAACGTACTAATTCCAGACACAGGATTTAAGTCTGTCTGGCCGAGGGCCCTGGCCGCCATGACGGATAGAATAAATGCAACACCAAGCGAGATGATCGTTAGGTAGATTGGCACCTGAGGGAAGGTGTATCTGATGGTCAGGATGCAAAGTACGGTTGTTAGTAGTAGAGAGACGACAAAGGTCTTAACTCCGATCTGTTCTTCTGAAGGCGCATCTACTTCCTCGTTCTCGCCGTCTTCGTCTTCATGTTCACCACTTTGGGAGCCGTCTTCCATAGGAATGGCCATGAATTTCTGTGTATGTCTCTTGAGCCATTCACTCCTGCGAATTTGCGTCTTTATCAGAGGCAGCGCTGTATCTCCAGCCAGCAAGGACAATGAGACAACGCTATCCGCCAACATTATTGCTAAACTGATCCAAACAATCCACCCACGACTCCCAGACTTCCAGTCATTGACGATGCCGGGAGCCCATCCTTGCTTTTTCGCAAGAGGTGATAGCACTCCCCAGCTGTCAATCTATTAGCTTTTGTGGAGCTCCCAAGGGAAGAGGAGAAGAAACAGAGAAAAAGCCAATAAGCAAAGGGAGGGGGGGGTCATCTATACCCAACAATAGCCCCGAAGAGCATGGCCAACGTGGTTGACTGGCCCATGATGATCCCCTGACCGATATACGCAGGCGACGGGTTGAGCGCCCATAGCCACGTTTGGGCGGCGTGGTGTCCAAAAACCGGCAAATTCCGTAGGATGGGCAGGAAGAACGTCAAAAGGGTCTGTCGGACACCAAATCAATCAATTTCACAACAACTTTTTTTGATTATATTAATAAAAATAAAAATAAAATATATAAAAAAAAGAAGAAGTTATGATTTCACGCTACGAAAATCGATAGAGATAAGTGTTCCACGCACATAGACGGCAGAAGCGCCAAAGGCGATGCTCAGGACCCTCGTCTGAAATCTCCAGTCATAATTCGGTGCAGATGGATCCGATTGTTGAGGAAGGTTTTCCTCATCTTCATCATCTCGAACACGACGGTAGGACCCGCCAGCGCTTCTTCGCTGACGTAGGCCATCCGTGCGAATGTCGGCCTGACCGTTATGAAGAAGGGATATCATCGTGGCGGTGGCGGTGCCACTCGGAAACTTGAGTTTCTCGCGGACGATGAACTGCTTCCGCAGGGGCACTGAATATATGACGCCGAAGAAGGCGAGGCCGAGACACCATATTATCAGGGATGGCGTCGACAGACGGACGGGGCCCGATTCCTCAGTCGTCAGGAGTTTCTCAATGGCGGGTATGACGCCGATTAAACCCCCTGTGAGGGACATACAACCGACCGCGACGGCCACGGTTTGGACGAAAACTATCACGCAAACCACCAAACGCATTATTATCAGAAACAGGCTAAAGAAGACTGGGAACCAATAATACACCACCAAACCGCAAGAACTAATAAGAGAAAGGGTGGATATAGAATGTACCATTCTCCTTGGGGGTGAAGGGGAACCCCAAGAGGCCCGAGGCCGAGGCTACCTTGAAGAAGACAAAGGCGAGAAGCGAACTGGGCATGGGCATCAAGCTTATCCATCCCGCTGATAGTGGTAGCCCAAATCAAAATTAATAAATCAGTATCCGGAACATTTCAATATGAAAGCCAAAACGGGGCATGCGCATGCGAGGGCGACAGAATCGAAATTATGTTTTTAGTATTTGTCTTTCTCTCTGTTTCTATCTCACTTTGCAAGCCGAAATAAACATTTACGGCGGCGAGAACAGTGCCGACAATGAAGCCGACTAGTATCCCGCGAAGAGTGAATTGGCGGCCGTTGTAACGGTGAGCCTTGCCATCATCTTCGTTATCATCCTCGTCGTCCTCATTATTAATACTCTCATTATAAGTAGTGGTGTTGTTGTTGTTGTTGTTGCTTCTTGTGGTAGCAATGGCGGCGATTGATGAGACAGTGAGGGCGTTGTTGTTGTTGTCGTTGTCGTTGTCGGAAAGAAGTAAGGTTCTGTCGTCGCCTTCTTCTACTTCTACTGCTTCCTTTTGCTGTTGTCGCAGGGAAGAAGAAGATGAAGCAGAAGCAGAAGAAGAAGGGATTTTGAGATCAGTATCAGGCATGACGGATGAGGATCGAAGATTAGGAAGGGGTGTGTGTGCAGCTAAAGAAGGCAGCTCATTGGGGGGGAAGAGAAGAGGGAAGCACAAATATACTCCTCGGTAGGTAATTACTGCTTGGTAGTACGGAGTACCTAGTATTGTGTATTATTCCGGGGAAGGAAGAAAAAAAAAAAAAAAGGGTTCCAGTTCGGTAAAGTTACCTGGTTAGTGAAGAGGCAGGTCCAGCTACTTAGGTAAGTCAGGAAGAAGAGCAGGTTGTATTGCCGACGAAGGGACCTGGCAGGTTACGACAGGACAGGGATGGTAGCCGATGTCTCGCATTAAACAAGAAATTCCTGTGCAGGCTCTTGTCAAAACTGCTCATGTCTGAAATGCTAGAATGTCCGAATCGCTCTGCCGTTTCAAACCATTCAACATTACTCGCAACGATATATATAATACAACACCTGGGTATGGCTACATTCTATTATTCTATTCGGGTGAGCAGAATCTTGAAACACGTATTTTTTTTAAAAATATATATATGTATTAAAAAAAAAATCTGCAAAATTTTTGCAAAAAAAAAAAAAAAGAGAGAAAGAAAGATATCTACTGCCTACCTCCAATCTTCTATACTTTCTGCTCAGAAAAGCAGCCAAGCCCGTGTACGTGCCTACATACGTACATATATCGCGGAGATACACAGATATACCATCAACCTGTTACCAAGTAGTACTAGTGTGTATGTGTGTGTGTGTGTGTGTGTTCTATAGAAGTCTGTCACTATGCATATGTGGTGGAGGAGCGAGAAGAGGAAATGCATAGAAATAGGAATTAATAAGAATAGGAAGAGGATGTTGCCATTGAGTGGGGAGATTTGACGACGACAGATCGTAATTTCCGCAGGGCCTGGTTTGCGCTGTGATTTGGCGGGTCGACCCCTGACGTCGTCCAATTAACACGCCCGGTTCACAATCTGTCGACATTCGTACATTAACTGCACACATCGAACCACAACTTTGCTTCTCTCTCTCTCCTATTAGTCAATTCTGTAAAATATAAAGTATATGCTAGTATAATATACCAAGTATATTAAAATACTGGGGATATGGCAGCCAGACAGGCAGACGAGAGGGAGCAAGAGAGAGAGAGAGAGAGAGAGAGAGAGATAAAAATTCCATCCGTCGGTATGATTGTTTTTTTTTTTTTTTTTTTTTTTTAATCAGTGAGACAATTGGAGAAGACAAGGCAAAGACAGGACAGGACAAGAGACAGCTGTGATAACCAAATTATTAGTATTATTATGTATGTATTATTATTATTGCTTTTGGTGCCCATAGTTGGAGGAAAGAAGAAACCCACTCATGCCCACACACACACACACACACACACGCCAGATGAAGCAGTAAAAGTAGAGTAGCACCCAAAACCCACACACACACACACACACATGGGGGATGGGCCCATGCCATGCCAGCCAGCCAGCCAGCCAGCCAGCCAGGCCAGGCCAGGAACCTCTCTTCTTCTTCTCTTCTTCTTCTGTGTCTGGTTTAATGCCTGCCCCAGTCTGGTGCAGCGCGGTGCAGTGTCACCGAAAAGAAAAGAAAAAAGAGGCCTTTCCCTATTTTATCATGCACCTCGCCCCCCTTCCTCTCCTTCTGATTTTTTTCCCTTTCCTTCTTTTTTCCCCCCTTCTCTCCACCTCACACACACTCTCTCCGTCGTTGTTGTTGTCGTCGCCGTAGTCGCTGTCGCATGTTAATTGTTTAACATACAACCCACTATCCTTTATTGTTGATCCATCTCAGCGGTGCATTGGATATCGTCGGCTTCACCACTCTCCTTTTTCTGCGTTTAATTTCTGGCCGACACATTCACCACCACCACCACCACCAAACATTCCTTCACCCTTCCTATCGTCGTCGCGATTTCAACCTTCAACAACGAACGACCAATTTTAATGTTCCGCCCTGTTGCAATCGCTCCGACTATCTTGCCTTTGACTCAATCCGAACATTCCCTTTCGCAATCTGAATAATAATAAAAATACTTATCCTTTCTGCGACCCGACCTATAATATAAATCTCCAACAACATGCGTTTACTCGAAGCCTCAACACTTGTAAAGGGCGGTTTGCTCACCGCTATCGTCCTCCCCTCCGTTCTGGCCACAGAAGTCTCCATCTCTGCACCTGTCCTTCGTCGACATGCTCACCATCACCAGAAGAAACATATCACCCCAAAGACCTACAATGCTGCTGCTGCTGATCTCGAGAAGAGAAACGGTGGTCGGGCCTGCAGGTTTCCTGACAAGAACAAGATGGTCGCTGTCGCTAAGAGCCAGATGAATGGTGGATGGGCTCTTCCTCCGGATCAACCGTGCCAACCCGGCATGTATTGTCCTTATGCCTGTCCGCCCGGATACCTTATGGGTCAATGGGATCCTGATGCCACCACCTACACCTATCCTCAATCTATGGTTCGTTGTCTACCCATCCATCCATTCATTCATTTGTCCATGGATTTGCTGGGGTGCCTCTTTCCCCCCAAATTCGCACCACATCTTGCTAACAAAAACTCCTTTTCTCTTTGTAGAATGGTGGCCTTCTCTGTGGTCTTGACGGCGAAGTTGAAGTCCCCTTCCCTGAGAAGGAATTCTGCTACCCCGGTGCTGGAACCTTCCTCGCCAACAACCTCCTCTCCGAACCTGTCGCTATCTGTCAAACCGTCCTTCCCGGCCGAGAGGATATGTTGATCCCGACCGTCGTCAATCCCAATGGCTATTCCACACTTGCTGTTCCCGGTCCCGAGTATTGGTGTGAGACAGCTGCTCAGTAAGTTCTTGTCCGATCGAGTTTTCTCTGTCCTGTCCAGACTTCTCGATGTCGCGAGTTGTCGCAGGTTTGGTTGGAACATTCGCTAATGATTGGTTGCGCAGCTATTACATCAACCCGCCTGGCGTTTCCGTGGAGGATGGCTGCATCTGGGGATCTACCGCCCACCCGCGTGGCAATTGGGCCCCTTACGTCGCGGGTGCCAACATTGACAACAACGGCAACACCTTCACAAAGATTGGTTGGAATCCGATTTACCTTGAGCCCACCACCCCTTTCAGAGACGAACGCCCGGACTGGGGTATTAAAATTGTCTGCGAGGAGGGAAAACAATGCAACGGTCTCCCTTGCATCATCGATCCAGCTGTCGATGACGTCAACTCGGTCAACGGTTCTGGTGGTTCCTCGACAAACGGTGCCGGCGGAGCTAACTTCTGTGTCGTAACCGCTCCAAAGGGCTCCAAGGCCATCCTCGTAACCTTCCCGTCCGGAAAGGGTGATGATGATTCTGTCGCCGTTCCATTGGGTGAGGTCGATCTTCCAACCTCTGACCCAGAAACACAGGATCCTACCCCAGAGCCAACGACCACCACCACCACCACCGAGGAAGGAACCACGACAACCGAGGACCTGACCACCACTGATGAACCTCCAACCACCACCTCCTCCACCACCGAGTCTTCGACCTCGATCCCGTCGTCTACTACCGAGTCCCCAACCTCGACCACCGAATCTACCACCGAATCCTCGACTTCGACTACCGAGTCGACTACCGAGTCGTCGACAAGCACCACCAGCGAGTCATCAACCACAACCACCAGCATTAGCTCCACCGCTATCGTTCATAACACGACGTCTACTAAGCCGTACACCCCGACATTAACCCCTGTTAACCAGGGTGTCGCCAATGCTACTGCCGATGCCTCGTTGTTCACCGACAGCGCCTCCTCAACTGTTTCCATGGCCCAGCCATCGGCTAGCGAGTCCAAGGAAGGCGCTGCTTCGGCCATTGTCCCGAGTATATTCGCTCTCGGGATGGTTGCGATCGTCCACGCTGTCTTCGCCTTGTAGATAAATTCCTCCGGAAATATCCAATCTTACCCTTTTTGCTTTTGTCATGTCTGTGACAGGTGTTCCCTCTCCCTCCGGAGAATGACCTGTCCCCCTTGTTTGGATAAGGAGGAGTCTTTCGGAGTTATGTCTTTCTCTAGTCTCGGTTTTTTTTTTTTTTTTGGGAACTTTCTACGACAAGGATAGGTCAGGTCTGGTGCGTCTGAACCGGGTTTTTCTGCTCGTCAGAACTTAAGTTTTTTCCAAAAACGCCAAGGAACCGATCTACTCTTTTCCCACAATTTTTCTTCTCAAAAACTCTTTTTATATTCTCATGTCGATGTTTTAACTACTTACTTTTGATATTATTATATCTTCACGACAATAACAAATGTTTAATCCTGGACGGCCCTTTGTTTCTTTCGCCCAGAATAACAGGCACCGACAGTTGTCGAAGCACAACCGTAGCTCTACGCTACTTTTTTTACTCCTTCATACATCCTACCCTTCTACTTCATATTCTTAGTCCACCTGTTTATTGGTCCCGGGATGTTTTATCTTCCTCCCGTTTTCATTTCCCTGTGATCCCGGGACAGAACGGTTGCGCAGCAGTGTCTTGTACACGGGGGCGCGACTTGATGTGTTATGACACGAGTATTCTCTAATCTATCACACCCTCCTTCGTAACTATTGTTTCGCTCTTTCATCTCCTTTGTCTGTAACCGTCGTTTTTTTTTAGTTCTGTGTTCGACACATTTTCTATTCTACGAGATACCATATTTTTCTTCTTTCCAATGCAATTCTCTTTTTTTCTATTTATTATACCACTTTGTTGCTCCCTTTGTTTTCATATATATCTCTCTTCTTTCCTCCCAAGTCGCAATTATTATTAGTAGCATTCGACAGGGTTCGAACAGGGGATTACCTTTTTTATTGGTGGCTTGTAGATTTGGAGTGAGAGGGAGAGAGAATTAAGGAAGAGAGAGATAACAAAACTCTGTACAATATGAGTGGATACTGGGGGTTTCGCGGAGATGTACACTATTACCCTTTAGATAGCTGCAAATTAAAAGGCACTGCTATCACCTTTTTGATCATAGTCCCGTTTGCATTGGCGTCACTGTGGGGGGGGTTTTGGAAGGAAGAGATCTTAGACAACCTGCAAGGGCCAACGGACTAACCCCAAACTAACACTCAAACCAGCTGAACGGACAGGCGGGAAAGCCACGATTAGCCGAAGAGGAACCCGGATTTTCCAAAACCACCCTCCCCTTACCTTTCCCACGCCAACTTTTTTCTTCTTTATCGAACAAAACGTCATCCTTTCGCATCGTAATCCACACGGACGGGCAGGGGTATAGTTGTCTAGTTTTTCTTCTATTGTTGAAATCTTACAGCGATGGAGGGTCTTATATGAGAATAAGTCGTCAATTGTCGAAGCCGCTTTCCTCCTCCTCCAACATACGCAGCTGGGCCCGTCGATATTGGCAACAATACGTTGCAGACATAGCCGAATTCAAAAAAAAAAACCATCCATTGAGAAGGAATATAGCATGGCGTTGGGGACTCCGGCCGCCCGACCGACTGCACGGCTGCTCGCGGCTTCAGTGTTACGATACGGTCTTCTATTTCCAGCTCCAGGTTGTCTAGCAGTTAACAAAGCAGCGAACAATCCGTCCTCGTCGCCACCCGAAAAATCCCGTCCGCGAACACCCCGCCGCACGTTCACCTCAACGCCCACCCGGCGGCAGGAAAAGCCTCCACAACCGCAATCAGTAGACACATCATCGGTCTCACCTACCTCTGACACCACGAATAAGTCGCTATTCACCTACGATACCCAAGAACCCTTCTACGACACTACCAAATATGATTCCCTCCCACGAAGCTTCGGTACAAACCAGTATATGGACATCAACGAGGACCTCCGACGATCACTCCGTCAGCTCCTATGGCAATTCAAAGCCCCGATCCGTTATGCCTTCGCCTACGGATCCGGCGTATTCTCACAGGGCACATCATCAAAGGAAAAGCCCATGATCGATCTGATATTTGGGATAACCTACACGCAACACTGGCACAGTCTAAACCTGACGGAACACCGGGACCACTATAGTTTTCTGGGGAAGCTGGGGAGCGGGGCTGTAGCGAAAGTGCAGGACGGGTTTGGAGCTGGAGTGTATTTCAATACTTATGTCGAGGTGAATGGGATGATGATTAAATATGGAGTTGTGAACCTGGATACCTTCTGTCGTGACCTGACGGACTGGGAGACGTTATACCTCGCCGGGCGGATGCACAAGCCGGTATGATAGCTTCTCATCCCCCTAAAACTTTTTGATAGTAGTAGCAAGTGGATATTAAACGAAAGCGAGAGAGCAGGTAAAAATCCTGCGCGACGAAGCAAGGGTCCGTCTAGCCAACCAGGCCAACCTGCTATCAGCGCTGCGTGTCGCTCTTCTACTCCTTCCCGAAGAATTCACCGAACAGCAGCTATACCATACAATCGCTGGTATCTCGTACCTCGGCGATCCACGAATGAATCTATTCACGGAAAATCCGCATAAAGTAGCCAATATAGTGTCTAACCAGCTGCCGAATTTCCGACGGCTATACTCGCCACTGGTGGAGACGCTGCCAAATCTAGTGTTTAAGAACGATCCGGAGGTTAATGCGCCTAAGGATACAATACTACTCCAGGATATGGATGTGGTCAGGCGTGGTAATATGGTGAGGAGGCTGCCGAAGGTGTTTAGGAAAAAACTGTACTTCCAGTATCAGCGGAAATGGCAGATTCCACAGCTTGAATATGAGAAGCTGGTAGGGACGTCGGAAGAACAGGAGATGATGGAAGGTCGGCAGGGCGGGGAGTTTGAGCAGAGGATAGCGGCGGATATGGAGAATATCAGAAAGGAGGTTAAGACGGTCATCAAGGGGACTATAAACTGGCCGAGTACGAGTCAGAGTTTTAAGGGGTTCTTTACGACCGGGTTTGTGAAGACGTGGAAGTATTTGGGGGAGAAGATTAAGAAATGGAAATCGGCAAAGAAGAGCCCGGAGGCGAAATAGTTTTTTTTTTCCTTTCCACTTTCTCTCTGTTTCATTTTCTTTTTGGTATCTGTAGATAGGTATTTTTTTTTGTTTGGCATTCGGCATTTTGGGACTGCCATGTAGTCTATTATAAGCGTAAACCAGTTGCATGCATTTCTGGGAGCATACTGTTTTCTTTCTTTCTTTTTTTTACAAGTAGAATAATTGGTACCTACATAGAAGAAGATAGAGGGGATATCGTAGCACATATAAATCGCATTTCATTAACCAAAAAGAAAAGAGGAAGGAAACACACCGCTGCAGTCTAAAACACCATGATCTTCCGAATCCAATATACTTTTTTGGTTTATTTTTTAATCTTTAGGAACCTGCTTTAGTGCTGCAAACCGTCTAAGCAGGTCTTGATCGACTTCTGAACCGGCTGGCTTTCTGGGGGCAGGGGCGGGGGCAACCTTCCTCTGCGGCGTCCGAGGTGGAGCAGCAGCAGCAGATGTAGACGCAGACGCAGTGGCAGCAGGTTTCGGCTCCGTCCTATCGGGCAGCTTGACCTGCGGCCTGACATTCTCTGTCGTCGGACTGGCTGGAGCAATAGCGATGGGTGATTTCGGTCCCAGATTGATCTTCCTCGGCGGAGTGGCCGCATGCGACAATTCCTCTTCAACGACCAACGGCTCCTCCAATAACGCCCCCGAACCAGGTTGGTCGTCATTATCGTCGACATCATCATCTACGTCCACCAGCGACTCCTCAACCGTCCCCACGGGGTAATGCACATGATACGCCTTCGCGATCTCCTGCATATACAACTCCACCAGCTCAGGACTCGGCGGCTCAACCCTCAATTTCTTTGAAACCCTTTCCGCAACCTTCCCCTCCGCATTCTCCATCGCACTTTGAGCATACAACTTCCCATACTTCTCCATCAACAGCCCCCTTACCGTCTGCAACTCCTTAACATCCGTCCTAGGCGCCGCATAAATAACACTCTGAATCGCCTCTTCCAACCCAGGATCCACGTCCTTCGCCTCCATAAGTCCTATCCTAGCCAACAACAGCTCACAATATAACTCCAATATCTCCAGTAGTTCAACATTTATATCTTCTCGGATGATATTTTCAACCCGGATCCGGGCGGACTCGATCTTGCCGGACTCGATTATGGCGGCGAGAGCTCGACGGTTGATCTTTGCGATTGCGGTTTCTTTTTGTTGAACCATGCGGAGGCGGGAGATACAGAGCTTTAGCGCTACTTTTAGCTTCGACTGTTTTAACAATAATTTTTATTAGCATTAATCTTTCTATGGATTATTTAATGGTACGGTATGGAATGTATGCATATTGTGGGCAAGTTAATGTGTGGGGGGGAAAGAAGGGAGGGGAGGAGGGGGGATATACAAGGAGGGGCGAAGGCGGGGCCATGGTTGCGCGGAGGAGGAGGATTGTCGGGATGAGGACGAAGACGGCGACAGCGATTTGATAGGTCTGGTTATTCTGTACTTCGAGGACGATGTTGCGAACTATTTGTATTAATTATGATAAGTACCTAGGTATATATGCACACTTTTGGTATAAATATAGAAAAGCAAGCGAGAGTGTTCTTTTATTTTAAGGTAGGCGGTGAAGCTGGAGTTAGGATGGGGACGATGGATGGATGGGGGGATAAAATACCGGAGGGTGAACCATCCAAGGCAGCGAGCAGACGGTCGCGTACAGGCTCAAGAGCGGCAGCCAAACGGTGGAGCGTCAGGTTGGCCAGCTGCTGCGTAACCTGCTGCGTCAGTTGTTGTTGTTCCTGCTGTTCTGGCTCTGACGGCTGGGCCGGCGGGTCGATGTCCTCCCAGATCAGATCGTCTGTGGTGAGTTCTGAGTACTGCGGCATTACGAATCCTCCTATTCCCTTTCTTTCCTATTCGGATCCTACTTTTTATCTTTCCTTCTTCTCTTCTTTCCTTTTTCTTTATAATATTTTTGAGGTTTTAGGAAGTAGGATTTTTACGCGTGGGCGTGTGTATGAGGATAGGGACAGACAGAGATCTAGGGATGCGTTGTTGATGCTTGTCTTGCTTAGTCATCGGTGCCTTCCCTTGTTATAACCATAACATTAACATTGGTATTGATTTCCAGTGCAGTGTCTGTATTGATAAATGGAAATAGATAATGGATACTTGAGTACCTGTTAGAAGGACTGTGCTTGATAGCCTTTGCAATATATATAGGAGGCATATATTCTATCGTACGACCTCTTGAGCAACACCCAACCGGCAATGGGGATGCGCTGGCTAGCTGTGGTATTTTACACTCCCGCGGGTTGTTACCGAAGAACGGGCACTACTGGTTGAACCGTGGAATGCTTAAATCTCGCAAATGCACTGCAAAAATGTCATGACTCTGATTCCTCCCCCTTCTAGACTATCCGCCCCTGCCCCTCCGAAAATTCTAAAAATACTACCAAGGGAGATATTATAAGATCTGAGAATTGCATGGGCAATCTGCATTCCGGCCGGGAAGCCATGCGCATGCGCACACCATAAAATAATAAAATAACAATGGTAGATTCCAACATCAACTCCGGTTCGAGCGCCGAGCCGAGTCCCAAGCGGTCTGAGTTACCAACCACAGAGGTTAAGAAATCGTGGATAACCACACAAACTGAGAAACTGGGGACACTGGTGGGGGAGTGGATTAAGGAAATCAAAGATGATCTTAAGAAAGGTATGATTTTATTCATATTCCTTTAACTATTGCTGTTGTGCGTGAGTTATGGGCTAACTTTTTGATACTCTTTTGTTTTTTCAAAAATGCAACAGACCACCTGTGGCAGCATATTCTCAAGTGCTCAGTTGCGACGGAGTGTGCTCGTATGTGTGCCCCCTTTTTGTCAGACCAATCATCAATAGTTTTTTTACTAATCTGTTGCGCTTTCTTTATAATAGTGATAATATGTCTTGTAAGTTACTTCATTTTTAGAATGGCATGGATTAAATAGAATGGACGGTTGATAGAATATGTTATATGAACAGATTCCGGCTGTTGCTTTAGAGTACGGCCCGGCCGTATTTCTAGGCGCTGTTGCATCTGTGTATGTATGCCCACTAATTCTGGATATGATGAGTAGACTCAAAAGCTAATATATTAATTAGGTTCGGCCACCCCGGCAGGAGCTTCGGGGCGATGCTTGAAACTCTTGTGTTCGCGTTAGTCGGAACGATCGTTGGGACCGGATGGTATATCTACCTTTCTCTTCCAATTATATAAATATAAGATTATACATAGTGTGCTAATATACATTGGGGGGGCGAAGGGTCACACTGGCATCATACATATCCGACCTGATCTATAGAAAGAGCATAGAAGACGCACACGCCTTTCGGGCGGTTATGCTCGTTCTATCGATGCTTGTGCACGGATACCTTCGTAGCAAGGTTCCCAAGCTCTTTGTCGGAGTACTATTGTTTTTGATGACGGTTATCATCCAAATGGTTTGTATACTATCCTCTCTTCCATTCTATCCTTTTTTTTCATATTGACTTTTTAAAATTTTGGTAAATAGACAACACCGATTTTTGCATTCAGCCACCAGGTTGCAACTACATTTTTGTATCCGTTCTTAACGGGGATACTGATCTGTACCCTGGTGAATATAATATTATTCCCCGAGTTTAGTTCTGGAAAGGTTGCAGTTGTGACTGTAAAAGGGTTGGAACTGGCGCTTGGGACGCTTAAAGACGCTACAGACTTTTTCGTCTCACCGACAGACGAGCTTCGCAAGACGGCGTCTAGGGTTGCTGCATCAAAGAAAGCTAACGACGAGGAGAGTGAAGAGAACGAGGGGGAAGAGGGGGAGAAAAAGGAGGAAGAGGAAAACCCGTTCAAAAAACTACTTTCTGCGAAAGATAAGCTGCGAAAAGCAGTTGCGTCTTCAAAAGCCACCTTAAAAGAAACATCATTCGAGATCGGATATTCGTGTTTACCGCCTGCAAGGCTGCATCCCATCAGTTCTAAGGGACTGGATGCGCTTATGACGTCGTTGCTTACGCTTATTAGCGCTTGCGAGACGAAACATATAATTCTGGGCGACCATAGTAATGGACAGAAGGAAGAATCCGCAGAAGATGATGAGAAGAAGAATGGTGGAGAAAAGGATGACAGCGGCATCAGCGACGACGATGAGAGTGAGAAGAATTCTATTAAGGAGAAGCTGGAGACTATACGGCCGAAGCGGGAGGCGGAGTTCGCGGATGAGGAGTTTTTGAGACACCTGATTGAGAGGTATTATATGAATACATGGGTTCGGATGGAGTGTTATGTATTTTGTTTCTAATGGTGCTTGATATATATAGTGTCGACGAGCCACTGGCTGCGCTACGGATTACGATCAGACAGAGCGTTAATGCTTTGATCGCCTGCATCGAGTTCTCTTGCGTATGTTCTCCCAACCCCTCCAAACTCACCCTTTTATACTGATATAGTTTCTAGGATGTCCCGATAACCCGCGAGAACGCATCTCGAAAACCAAAAGGCATCCTACTAAAAGAGATTGATATCTACGCCAATGCCATAGAAAGCGCCCTTGAGGAGTTTGACAGAAAGACTAGGGAGGCGCTGCATAAGGCTGCGGAAGAGGCTAGTGAAGAGGAGGAGTTCGAGTTCGATATTCTGCCGCGAGAGGAGATCTTTCTTGTTAGTTCGTTTTTATTGAATCTCAGGATTGCAGCGTGCGTTCTTCTAATCTATATACGTTTACATGAATATTTGCTGACAGGCTTTATAGGCAAACAACTTTGGACATGCTAAGAGAGGGGAGAGACATGGTCGAAGAATACGACGGACTGAAGGGGAAGAGGAAGTTCCACCTCCCCGACTTTAAGTCGAAGAAGTGGCTATTCAGCGGCAATGCAGAACAAAGCGAGACTTTGGATCCTAACGCAAGAGAAAACGTATCGCGATATCAAAAGGCTACCGGACCTGGAAATAGTGACCAAAAGACCTCTGCACAGCAGAAGACCGATGTCAGTCGGGCTAATAGTAAGAAAGATGGAGCCTCGAAGAAGACTTCAGACAAAGATGGAAAGAAGGCCGATAAGAAATCGGACGGTAAAGATTCTAAACAAACGGACACTAAGGGTAAAAATTCTGAGGCGAAGAAATCTGAGAAGAAGGAGGGCGGAGAGGAGGAAGAGGAGCCAAAGGCATGGTCTACACAGTTACGAGATGCTTTGGCTGATGTGGTCGACTGGGTCCTTCTGAGTCCGCATTTGCACTATGCACTTAAGCTCACTATAGGTGCCATGCTCATCAGCTGGCCCGCTTTCGTCCCGGAGTTTACTTCTTTCTTCTATAATTACCGCGGGTGTAAGCTATCCCCCAATAACCTCTTTATGACCTCGAACAAAATAACTAACTAAAAACTTATAAATAGTATGGGTGATCGTTATTTACGTCCTCGTCTTTGAGAACTCAGTGGGAACATCGGTCCAAGTATTCGCCTACAGAACCGTCGGCACCGTCTCTGGCTCTCTGTGGGGCTACGCCGCCTGGAGTGCAGGAAAAGGAAATCCCTATGTGATCGCTGTGATGCTTTACTTTGGATTCTTAGTGGCATACTACATCCAGCTTAATACGCGATATGTTAAAGCTGGTATGGTGCTAACGATATCCATGGTCGTTGTATCTGTGGGCACGGTGATAGAATATATACCTGGCACCGTCCGCGGCACCGCACTTGAAAACTTTTCAAAACGAGCGGTGGCGATGATAATTGGTGGCTCCGCTGCACTGATAGTGCAGACTGTTATATTCCCCGTTAAAGCTCGAGTTAAGCTCGTTGAGACGGTGGGGCTTGCGGTGCTAAAGATCAATGAAATGGAGAGCGCGATTGCATTTGGAGTTGACCAGACGACGAATATTTCAGATCTGGCGAACGAGAATGCGGTCAAGGCTTTCTATAAGGCGAGAAAGAAGGCAGAGGTGTCACTGGCTGCGGCGTCTGCGTATTGTATGTTTCTTTCCTCCTTATCTATACCCTTTGGTGGGGGTTCTGGGCTGATGATTTTGTGAAGTGACGGTGTCGACGCAGGAGCCTAGGATCAAGGGCAGCTTTGCCAGCGATAAGATGATATATAAAGAGGTGAGGTCTCCTGCTACCGTACAAAAAGGCCATGTCTTTGCTAAAAGTGACTCGGTGTTTTAGATTATCTACGTCCTGCATCAGATCATTGACAGGATGGAGAACGTGCTGCAATTGCGGCTGCAGCTAGGCTCTGCGGTTTTAGAGAACTACTACGTATGTCGTCGTTTTATTATTCTACTTGTACCGGTGCTAACCTAGATGACCGTTTAGGTTTATGTGTATAAGTACCGTCGTAATGTGGTAAGCACCCATTTTATATCGCTCCCAATTTTACATGGAGAACTAACGAAGCAAAATATTGAAACCCAGGCGGCTGCTATAACCATAACCCTCTACGCCGTACATGAAGCTCTAACCAGCAAGCTTCCTCTACCACAGTACTTCCCTTCGGCCCGCCTTGCGCAATTGCGCATGGTCAACCGCGTCCGACAAATCATCATGGAGTCCGTCTCGACTCACGACCATCATAATACTCACCATATCAACCATCACGATAATGATAATAATAATAATAGTCACGATAATATTAATAATAATAGTAATAGCACTGTGGAAGCCCAAGAAGCCTCAGACGCCGCCAAACGCATCCTTCGTGTTGAGTTCATGAGCTATAACGCCACTTCTGCTGCGCTAGAGCAGGTTATAGAATGGCTTGAAGAACTCGTCGATTTGACGAAGTTGCTTAGGGGCGCTGCGGAGTTCAGGGTGGGTCTTTTGTCAAGACCGACGTATAGAGAGTGGGTTCGGCAGATTAGTATCAGTGGAGAGGTTGACGGGCCGTCTTCACCATCACCACCTCCAGCGCAGGCACCACCAGCACCGGCACCAGCACCACACCCACACCCACACCCACACCCACAACGACCGTCGACAGCAACAGCGAGTAGAATTCCAAAAGCAGCGGATGAGTTGATTGAAGAGGAAAAACACCACAAGCTAACTAGAATCACATCATTAACAAGAAGACAAGAAGTCGAGTCTGAAGCTGTGGAAGGCGAGGATGGATTACCAGAGACGTTAAGGCGGGTGCAGTCGCGACATCGGGAGAATAGAGCTGGTGTTAGACGATTAAGCCAATCTGGTGGGCTTCCGGAGCGAGTGGATGCGCTACGGAGGGCGGCGAGGGGTTTATAAACCAATTAATCAATCGAAGTATCTAGTTTCATATAGTATTAAGTTGTAATAATAGCATCTAGATTTTCTTTTCTGCCACGAGGCAAAAAAACATTAGCGACGGAAAGGTCTTTTTTATAATACAGTCTGCATTCCCCTCTTCAAGCCCCTAATACCGAAGTAAAAGTGGTTACTCTAGCTTATCAAGATGCTCCAGCCTCGTTAACACCGTCTGCTTCGACGCCTCCTCGATCTCACCGGCTAAAAACACCTCATCTAGTATGGCATATACTTTGTAGAAGTTAAATACTAACCCCACGCCCCCAATTAATATCATTATAATTCAACAAAAAGAGAGAGAGGCTGTAACATAAATAACATACCTAAATCCAACTCACACACATTCCCAAAAAACGCATCCAGCACCTCGACAAAGAAGTGGATTGCCTCGAGGTATGCGAGCTCGTTATCGTTTGCGTCGACACAGACGCAGAAGAACAGACCCGCGTAGCGGCGGTAGACGATTTTGTTGTTTCGGAACTATTATATCATAAAAAAATCCAATAAGCACCCATGGAGAAGATGATTATGGGGATTTGTATGGGAGAGGCGCACTTCGACGAAATTCGACTGATATTTCTGATCGCGTGGGGCGACGAGGCGGTGGACCTGGCTCTATTTATTAGCTACCCAATCCCCCATATAACACCTTAGAGGAATACACACCTCGCCCTTCAGCTTAACCTTCTCATCATCCTACCAAATCCAATCGCAATTTAATCCCAACATTAGAACTTCGATCCTTTCTTTCTTTCTTTTAAAAAAAATAAGTCCCAAATGGGAGGGCAAGGGTTATAAGGCAAAATGTACATCATACGGAGCATACCACTTTGCCAGTCGCGTCTTGCCCCTAATATATATCTCACACATGAGCGCTCCGGTTTTCACCATTGACTTTTCGGGTTATATCGGTGGAACGGGCGGGCATACTGTCGGTTCTGAATAAGGATGAAGGAGAGCACCATGACTATTTCTGCGAATGCTGCCTGCTGAGGATTAAACTATCGGAGGCGACGGCGACGGTTGGAATACCTCATTCGGAGATATCGCGGGGGGCTGCTGCGGATCGTGTCGAGGAATGATGCAGGTTGCTACTTAAGCAAGTAATTATCAGGAGAGTTTAGGTAAAGGAGCTAAGCTTAACCCATGGGATCGCGGATTAGGGAGCTTTGGGAGCTTTGGGGGCGGCGTCAACACAGAAATTACAACAATTAATTCAGTAAATCCTCCAAGAAATTCGCGCCTGTAGTGTCTGTCTAATATGTACTACCTAATCTACGCTACGCCTGACTATTAAGTACCAAAGGCTACAGTGATAGTAACTAAATGAACTGGAAGGAGCTCCTGCACAATGGGCAAGAACTCGAGCTGCTCGATTTGAACCATCTCATCAAGCAGTTTCCGTGGAACTTCCGCTTGCAAGTTCCGCAGGCCTTCGATGGTAGTGTACGCTCCACTTGCGCTAGGATGGAGTAGCAGATTGCACATTCCTCTACTCCGTCGAGGTGGAGCTTCACGTTCCTCTGGAACAATGTGAGCCCGTCTACGATTGATCCGCCCTGTAATAAACACATTCTTTGTTAGCTATGCATAAAATATGAATAGTAGGCTATAATTCAAGAGAGGGATTACCTGTAGCGCGATTACCGCCTGACAAGCTAGCAGCCACGTTTTCCACTGTTTCTCTGACACCGCCACCCTCCTAACACCCTTCACTTCCACCAGCTGCAGTGGAAAACTAGCGGGAAGCTTTACCATCATCTCCATCGTCGTCTCGTCGACTTCATACGTAACCGAAATCTCTCTCGCCGTCCTACTAATCTTTATCGCCAGCCCTTCAGGTCGCTCGTCTGTCCCATCCAACCACCTTTCAACCTCCTTAAATTCCAAGTCTACCAGAAGCGGTGAAATATACTTATCCGTAAACGGCATGACATTGTCCTTCACCTGGTTGTTTGAGTTGCTAAACCAGTTCTTGACGAGTGACGGCGAGTACCGTAGAGAAAGGTAGTAGACGTACACCATCAATGTTCTGATGTAATGTAGGTCCGGTACTCCATAAGCTGAAAACGTGGGGTCAAAGGAGGCGACAGGGTGTTTGGCGCCATCAATCGGTTTCGCACGCGCGTGGCCTAGTATCTTGAAGATGAAGTCGAGAAGTTTGTTGATATACTCCCCGGTTTTTAGGCTGTCGATGTACGATGCTTTGATACGGAATGACTATAGTAATTAATTATTGATTAACGTTGTGCTCGTAGCATCCTTGGAAGCGTCCAGTGTACATACCGAATTGACGAAGTGATCATACACCAAAACCCAAGAACTAAGATATCCCTGAATCCTCTGCAATTCGAGGTGCTCTAGGAGCGCGGGGTTGAGGACCGCATCCTCCTCAACAGCTGGAGGATCCAACAGAAGCGATAGCAGCTCATCCGGCAGTGAAATATCCAACGCCTCATCCTTCGACAATGCAGCATCAATCGATATTTGCTCCTGTAACTGTGGGATACGACGGTGCAAAAGGTTGAAAGCTACGCCCTGTACATCGTCCGTATTGCCACCCAGTAGTTGATAAAGTTGCTCCGATTTAGGGCGAGGGTCTTCAGCTTCGTCTCTGTCTTCTTTGCTGACGCTAGGAGGTGGGCCGACTGCCGCGGGGTCGTCGAGGAAATGCAATGGCATGTTCATGAGAGCCCTGGAGAGCGCCCCGCAGTATCCCTTGAATGCCTCATTTTGAAGGGGGGCTAGTTATCATTAATATAGATCCCAAATCTCCGATAATGCATTTTTAAACATACCCGCTATATCGGTCAACAGCGTCAACCAGATCCGGTAAAATCTCGGGAGGTACCAATCCCAGGCGTCAGAAAGATCGTCGTTGACATACTCGTCCTCTTGGTTTGTCGCCCGTATTTCTTTGATAACCTCGTAAACAGAGAAAGTAGAAAGTAATGTAGCAACAGTCTCCCCTAGACTATTATACATCGCCTATTCCTTGGAATTAGCCCCAAAACCTATGCACAGAAAGGTCATTCATACCACGTACCGAGAAAGAAAATTCCATTGCCGCAAATAAGTCGTGCCAAAAGGAGCCCTGGAGCTTCCTAAGAACCGGCAGAACCTTTCTCGACATCCGCATGATAGCGCACAAGAGGCCGGGGGATTGCAATGCTAAAACTTCTGGAGGAAGTTCTTCGCTCAACCAGCTCAATACCTTTTTCATGAGTAGTAAACCTCGTTGAGCGGGAACATCCGTCGGATTTTCGACGAGATCGGAAGTCCATATTTCGTTCAAAAGTAGAAGCTTTGGGAACGCTGTAATCCCGTTAGATCCCAAACTTCCCTTAACCGGAAAAGGACTAAACCTACCTTTCTCAATAGCATCCTCAGCTTCGATCCCAGATATATCGCTGATAAGTCTATTCCTCAGCTGAACGACGAGGGGCGTAACAGTAAAGTTGTCGTCCCTCAAGCCCGCTAGCACTGCGGCGTCTCTGAGAATGAACTTATCGTCCTTCTTCTTCCCAATCTCCAGGTTGTCAACCCATAGAATGGCGTCCTTGCCGGTAACACCCTTATGGCGTAGCACCTCCACGAGCGATCTCAGTGCGCGAGCATGGTAGTAAGCCTCGGGGGTAACAGGAAGAACCGTGCTCTGCTCAGACAAGCTGAGCAGTGTCGAATTAACGAAGTTGATACCATTCTTCCCATTACCCACCGCCAGCAACTTTTGAGTAGTCGTGTAATCCTGAACAGCGGCATATCGCACAACCTCAAGGTTGCTCGTGAGATCCTCCAGCACCGTTCGCTTGAGAGGTGCATTCTCATCTGGAACCCCAAGTCTATCGGTGACGAATTCAGCAATAATCAACGAGTACCGCAAGAATGGTAATTGTAGTTCAGGTGAAACCTTGGTCAACGAGGCTACAACTCTCTTTTGAAAAACTTCTCGCTGGGTGCTCTGGCTAGCATTTGGCCCCTCTGTCCTTGACAAAACAGAGAGTATAAATGTTGCCATACGCATACTGACGCTGAGCCTATCACTATCCAGCGTTTCCTCGACTTCCTCGGATTCCTCAACGGGGCCAACGAGGAAGATGCTGTCCCCAAGAGGCCGAATAGCACCTAGCGAGGCATCTGGACGAGTTTGGAATATGGGATCTAGATGCTTTCTCCAGGTCTCATCATCATACGACATTGTAGATAGGAGATGGCCCTCGCGCGACAAATCTGTATTTGCAAGTACGCATAGCGCCTTGTTAACGAGCAGTCGTATACTGTTGCATACCAAATTAGAATCGGGTCAAAATCCTATAATATATTAGGCCGTACCTTATGAAACTTCCATTAGCCGGTTCCAGCACTAAACTTGCGAGAGTTGACACAATATCCGTCCTGATCTGATTGACCTCCGGATCATTCAGGCTCTTCTCGCCACAGAGCTTGACGAATAATATATTGGCTTTCTTTATGTTATCTTCTCCAGCAGTTTCCAAGATCAGTAGTAGGGTAGTGATAAGCTCCCGCCTCAAGCCCTGGCTGATACTTGTCAAAACTGCGGCAGGTACTCGATATAGCTCCGTCAAGATATTTCCGGTTAGGGTATGGTCGTAACTTTTCTCGATAGCAATCTTGTGTAGTTTTTCCGCAAGTTTCACCGCCATATCCGCCTTCAACTGTCTGGATACCAGTGACTCCGGTGCTTGAAACGCAACAATTACCATCTTCCAGGAAGTCTCGTCTGCTTCGGTCAGTGCCTGCTCGCATTCATGTCGTAAGTAACCATCGAGATTTGCCGACTGGACGCATGCTTTTGTATGCGACCTCTCAAAATTATAGATAAACTGCAAGATTGCCTCCCTGTTCTGCGAAACAACTAGCAAATCCACCGTTTCTTCCAGGATACCATGCCCATTAGAGCTATCCCAGGATTTCTGGTAAGCGAACAGGGTATTGAAGAAATGCTCTCGAGCAGGACTGGCGACTATTGTTTGTGAGTCCTCGACGAGGTAGTCATGTAGGGCGACTCTACAACTTGCGTCTTTGCGAACTGTGCTATTTGCAGACTTCGAGATTAGAGCCGCCAGAGCTGCCGCAGCAACATTAGAGCCACGGCTGGCCTTCGAGCTATTCACCGAGTATCGCAGTAGATCTTGCTCGACAGTATTCAAAGCTAAGATGGCCCAGTGCTTTTTATCAAGTGTGTGATATAGCGCAGCCGACAAGCGGCCCCATGCATCTGCAGTTGCCATGCTCTTCTCAAGAACTGCAGCATCACCTGTAATAGAAGCTTCCACCGCTGCCTCAACTTGCTTCCCAAGCTTAGCAATCAGCCCCTCAACCTCCCGCTTAACAAACGACGTATCTACGTCTGTCACAACTTTCATTGCCTTAGCAAGAACAGTAGGCACATCTGAGAGGCCTATTCTCCATGCAGCCAATTCTTCCTTCGGATCGATGAATGTTTTAAACGTGTTCCCAAGGTTCACAGATACGATCTCCTTTCTAATGGTATCGCCTAGGAACTCCTTGGAGAGGAAGAAGGCGCATATTTGAAAGTAGCAAGACCATGCTTCGGGGCGATGGTCTTTGGGCTCCATGCTGCCGCTTAGTCCATCTACTATTGCTGTTAGAAATTGTTGGACTTCGTCATTGATACTTGGTAACGCCTTTTCGGGAAGCGTTTCGACCAAAGAGGCGAATTTTGACCAGAACTCTGAAGGAGCACCTTGGCTGCCTTTGCCAACATATCTCTTAACGACCTTGAAGGTCGGCTTCTTCGCTGTTGCTGCGATTTCCCATGATATCGGGAAAGCTATAGCGTATAAATTAGTCGAGTACCTGCATAGTGGGCATATTCTAACATACTCTCATTCAAGGTCAACAGGGTGTCTAAGAACTTCTGGTTCGACCCAAGCTGGTTGCTTGTTAAGGCCTTCTCGATCATTGCCGGTGCAATGATATGTAACGCCGGTTCGACGTAATCTAAACCACTATTTTGTTATGGGTCGGCCACCTTTTTTGACATGAACGGGTTCCCAGTAGATCACCAACCTTTTCGGTTCACAAGGCAAGTTCTTAGCAGACTGTATACTGCCTGTCGTAGATATGGGTCCGGGTGATATGCGAATGTCCATAATCTTGGCTCATTCATGAACGTTAGATACGGTTCGTCATGCTTTGGCTCATTTGTCCCCATCTTGGCCATAGCCGCTAAATAAGCCAACCTATTAGCAAAATTCCCTTCTAAGCTGTCCAAAAAATGGGTAACAACATACAAACTAAATGCGCTGCCGCCATAGTAACCCCCTTCATGACTCGGGCAAACTTGGCCTCCATCTCATCTGGGCTATTATTCCTCTCATCACTCAAGCTATTAACCTGTTCTTTCGCTTTAACATTCCCACAAAAGTCCATAATAGCCATCTGATACGTCTTCCACACCAAACCGATCTTTTCGTCGGTCGTGAACACCTGTCGGAGTGCATCTGTCGCCGCCGCAGAGACCGACTGATCGCTGTCGTATAAACCGGCCAGCCAGCTTCCTGCGACCTGGGGAAGGTACGGAACAAACGCCCGTCGAGTTTTCTCTGCAATACCGCCGAGGACTTTATGCGCGAGCTGGCGGATACGGATTGTATTCTCGAAGGAGAGTCTGGGGTATAGTTGGACCTAAATCAATGTATTTTCATAATCACCATATAAGCCATTGTGCAAGATTTCCAACAAATATGCCAAAATCAAAAGATAGGGAACCCCCTCCCGCTTTCATACATAACAATTCACAATCGCATTTTCGATCGTTGCCTGTTCTGTCACATAATCCAGTAAATCTGCCAGTGCCTTCTCTTTAGTCGTATCATCCCTCTTCAACAAATTACTAAAAACCACTACTAAAGCGGGCGTCGAGATAGTCTTAATATCTGGCGGCTCCGCGAAATATGATAACGGTGATGACGACGTTCGTTCTCGAGATGTGAATCCAAAAGCTGATGACGCTGCACCGAATGCTTTCCCGCTGAGAGCAGCAGCAGCATTCGCGCTGCTTGCTTGTACTCGTTTCTTGCTGCTCATCGATGTCGCCTTTTCCCTTCTATTCGAGTTAGGTTGTTTTTCCGGTACGGGGTTTCTTTGGTTCGATTGTAGATAAGGAAGTACCGGGCGGTACTCAAAGGTAAGTGGAGTTTGGTGGGGGTTTTTAGCTGATAACTTAGCTTCGGTTGGTCGAATCATTCTAAATTCACTATGAACAATCGCTATGACGCCGCACTGCATTTACAACACTCGCCAACACCGCGGCGACTACCGAAAGGGAATACTGAAATGCTAATTCTTCTCATGCTTCCTCGCTCAAATTACTTTAGTAACAGGTGCGTCGAAAGAAAAATTAAGGACAAAAGTCCCTAAGTACACAAATAAGTTCCCAGTCTAAATACCGTTCTATCCAGAATACAACTCCCATTTATACAACATTTGCGTCGCATCATATCATATTATCATATCAGGGTAGGGCTTTGACTCGGGTCTCTAGCCTAACTTCGCCATGGCCACATCCATTTCCTCATCGCTGATTTCATACTCTTCCTTCTTAATCCCGTTCATAGCCTCCTCTGCCTGATCGATTTCCATCCTCTCCGCCTCTTCTTGTTGGATTCTCATTTTACGCATATGCGCGTGTAAATCGTCTAGACTCCAGGTACTTATTCCCTCCTGGTCCTTCTGCGCGAATGGCTGCGCCATTGTCCTCAAAAACTTCTTTGCGGCAGCAACGCTCATATCCACGCTAAGGTTCATTTCTGAATCTAATAGCGCTTGTGCAATCCACTTGGGCAGCTGATTCCGCTTTTTTCCAAACCGTTTATCAGCCAACACCATGATTCCGTAGTCGTCTTTGCCTCTCAACACACGTCCGAGGCACTGGGCGGCGTGCCGCATAGCGTCGAAGGAGAGAAAGTCGTTTTCTTTGATACGGAAATTCTCACGTAGGAACTCAAGACGTGCCTTTAGAATTCTCGACTCGGTGTACTGGAATGGTACACCAATGCATATGACAGTTCGGCCATACTGGTGGTCAAAATCAATACCTTCAGAAACTTTGCCACGGGCAACGCAGAGTAGAACAGCGCCGCGACCGTTGCAACAGGCTGTGCGGTACGTTTCTAGAGCCAGTGATGTTTCTTGACTATCTGGTGTTTCCACCAAGATTAGTTTATATTTCCATACCTCGTCGAGAATACCCTGCATATCCAAGGTTAGCATAACATAATTACGAGTAGTGAAAAGGATAAGCAACCCACCATGCCTTGCCACATGCTGATAATACTCTCCATGTAAAGATACGACGGGAAGAAGATAACCAATCCATCTGGCGTGATTTTTGAAAACTCAATCATAAGATTCCCGTAATTTCTAACGACACTGGGATCATTTCGAATTTCAAACCGACTGCTGATGGAGACTTGATCACTACCTCTCGTTACCACCATGGGCAAGAAACTTCGTCTGGCTAGCGTCATAGCATATGACTCCTGTACCACGCAGTCAAACTGCAGCATCTTGGGGTACATCTCCAGAGGGGAGATAGTACCAGAGGTGATGACCACCGACCAAAATCGGTCGAACACTGGTTTTATAGCTATCGATGCATCCAGACATGTGAAATGGAAGATAGGATTGGGCACCGTAGCTGTTTCAGACTCGAAGGGCTCTAATATTAATAAGAACCCCTTCTCGTATGTGGCAACTAACGTGGCAAAGGTTGCAACTTCCTGTAGAGCTTGGAATTCCTCCACATTTGACAGCTCGAGTGTGCGTATTAGCGACGTCAGGCGCTCCGCGCAAAATCTACCGTCTTGTTAGCCGTGCGAACTTGCAAAACCTAAATTTTATACATACCTCAGCGGCTTCTTCTCTATGAACGTCAAATCCTTCAAGTGTTGCAAAAATGATGGAGGCGTCTCGGATATTACATGCAAGACTTTCATCCTCGTCTTCAGGTACTCCACGAATCTCTTTAAAAATGCCACAAAATGTTCTGCCCGTCGAATATTCCCTGGAACCGCCTCTTTCAGAAGGTCGTCCGGCAAGACTGGGTTCGCCATAAACGTGTCCTCTTCCCGCGCTGTGCTCGCATCCTGCAGCCCTTCCACCAATTTCGCATATTCTTGCTGTAGCTTATCCGCATCCGTAGACTTCATTTCCTCGATCTTTCGCTCTAAACTTGAACACCCTCTTGCCGCCTTTCTCAGCGAGTCTTCAGTTAAATCAATACTTAAAGACTCAATGCAGACGTTGTCAATATTGTGGGCTTCGTCGAAGACTACAATGCAGTCTTTGGATAACTCTTTCGATACCCGCTCTGCAATTTTGGGGTCGAGCAGGTAGTGATACGAGTAGATGATGACGTTGCAATATGGCATCATTCTCCTGGCTGTAAAGTATGGGCATTGTTTCTGTTCTTCGCCATACTTTAGCATTCCATCTAGCGTATAGACACCGGGCGGTATCAAATTATGCGGTTCTAACAGATCCAGGTTCTACAACGGGTCAGCATAGTCTTTAAAAACCCATCACCATAGAACCACAAACTCACATCGTGGTATATGCACGATTCAACTTCTTCGCCCCTCTCCTTCTTCTCTTTCACAAACCCAGCTGTTAAGCTCCTACACCGTGCATCAACCACATTCCCCTTCTTCTCTCTCTTAACGCTGGGGTGCAAGCATAAATTCTTTCTACTTGTCAACCCAAGACCACGGAAATCTTCGACCTCGCCTAACTCGTTTGCGCGGTATTCCATCAGCGCTTTTAACTCGTAAAGCGCCTTTTCGATCTCGGACATTGTACGGGAGCAGTAGATGAGCTTTCGGTGTTCGGGATAGTGCTGCTGGTAGGCGACGATAAGGGAGAGTAGAGAGACGGTTTTGCCAGTGCCCGAGGGCATTTCTGTTTAATGCCAGTGAGCAAGAGGGTATCACATCAATACTGGAAAGGAATTGTATCGTACCGAGCACACAATGACCACCAGCATCGAGAGTTCCTAGACAGTCCTCTCCATCAGCAAATCCCCTCTAATAAAAAACCAGACCGAACCAAAAGGAGATTCAACCGACTACTAACTTTTCAGATCACACATATACCTATCCACCCGAATCCATCATAGAATTAAAGACCATTATCGTAAGCCACTCCGTTCTCGGTGGGAAATCTCAACATCTTCGTTTTTTTGGAGGGTAAAAAAGTTTAATACTGACTGGAATTGTTCTGTGAACCCCAACGGTTAGCCAATTCCTTGCTGCCCTCTCATCTCGTTTTTGGGCGAAATGAAGAAGGCTCACCAGGGTAGATCCGTGGATACGGAAAGATGACCGGGAGGTCACTGCAAGGGAAACAGTCATTAGTGGGTTCTTTATCTATCCAGCGGGTGGAATATGAGGACGTACTCTATGTAGAACCGCATCGTGGAGGGTACGCAGCGTGCGGGACGGGGTTGAGTGAGTGATGTGTAGTGGCGGCGTTTGGAGGGATCAAGATCTGAAGATGTGTGTGTGGAAGTCGCGACGTTGAGCTAGCTTTAAGCTACACGCGACAGGATTTAGATAATTTGGCGACGGGTCAACGCATCCTTGTATGTAGTATGACACCGACGGAATTCAGCGGATATGATAGGTCAGGAGTAGATCAGATAATCGGCCCGAAAGCCTACCAGGCTATTTCTCTTTCTTATTCTTCTCCTTCTTTACTAAACTGACATGCTAACAGGACACTACTACAATGTATAACAAAAGGAATAATAAAAAAAACCAAACAAAGGAGAATCGAGATTCGAAGGAACGGATATGGCTAACAACAGCTCTTGCTTTTAAGGAAAAATAAAAATGCTGCCAGGGTAAAAATGTACAGGTTGTAGAAGGGTATGAATAAGGAAAACCCATATGCATGCAAAGGAGACTCGACAGATACAAAGGAGAAAACAAATAAAACGTATTAAATATTAAAAAAAGAATATCTACGCGGCAACGTACTTTCCGCTCACTAGCTTCCGTACCGTATGCACCTCTTTCCACTCGCCTTTCGGTTCAGCATTATCCTCCATATCGTCCGCAAACGGATCATTCTCAACTTCGGTTGGTGCCTTTAAAACCTCAATTCCAACACCGCTGCCTGCATTCTTAATGTCGTCGCTTCCAAAGATTTCCCACCGAACTTCGACGGGGGTAGCCTTTGCTAGGCCTTCCGTATGAATCCGGGCAATCAATCTCCCGCCAGCCTCGTCCGCAAGTTTCACCTCTGGGATTCTCCACGCTATCCTCGACCTGTCCTTGAAGAATGTAGCTGTCGGCTTCGACTGGCAAGAGGTCGCCTGAGCACCTTCAATACCAACGACAATCACTAGGTTCCGTAAAGTTGGTGACGAGAACGGGCTATCCGAGAGTTTTTGGTTGAACGACGGGTTAGGCTTATAGGTAAGGATCAGCGATGCCTGGTGGCTTTCCATCTTCCAAGCAGGTGTAAAAATGATAGGTGGACACGATTGCATCGATGCCTCATCCATTCTCAACTGATATCGGAATGAAACTGCTGTCCCTCTAAGATTTACTAGCGATACCGAATACTCCCCAGGTTTTGAGCCAGGGGAGATGTGTGATTGGTTCAACGAAATCTTATCCATCATTCCATATTGGTCGAATCTCATTGATTCATTCGTTTGCACTGGTGCACCTTCAACAGGGTTATAGGCCAGAGCGATTTCACCGATAACAGTAACCTTGGAGGTTTGCCCTGCTTCGAAGTGAGCACTCACATGCTCAATCAACGATGCAGAAAGCCCAGGTTCATGCAAGGAGGGGTGTTTGATGATTGCCTGTGATCCCTGAGAAGTAGCAGATAGTCCTGATGTTATCGACTGAGTGTCTGATCCAGCATCAGACGCCAATGTAGACTGTCGAACCATTTTCAAAGGTGTGAAAGGCGACGCAAGGGGGTGATTAAGGGTCGATGCTGTCTGGGGTGTCGCCAACGGGGTCGAGTTCGTCGGAATAGAAGTATCAATCGCTGCTGGACCAAAAGATGGCGTTGATTGAGTGACCGAGGAAGCAGTCTCGCTGTTTCCTGT
The DNA here is from genome assembly GCA_036872755.1 of Orbilia blumenaviensis. NCBI lineage: Eukaryota > Fungi > Ascomycota > Orbiliomycetes > Orbiliales > Orbiliaceae > Orbilia > Orbilia blumenaviensis. The sequence continues at coordinate 824,816 of JAVHNS010000018.1, read as the reverse complement.
CAGAGAAGGCGAAATAGCTTCGATTGTTTCGGGTGATTTGGCTATCCCATTAGTTTCAGCGGGAGGGGCAGCGGTGGGGTTTGTTGTGACTGTAGCAATTGCAGTAACAGGTGGTGCATCTGGTACGCCGGTATATATAGTATTCCTGACATCCCGACGGCCGCGATTACGCTTTGACACGGTTTGTTGCTATTGGATTGTTAGTTTTCCGTGCTATCGGACATTTTAGATATGTGGCGCATGGAGCTTACCGCTCGGAGGGTAGTAGCCACTTTGGACATCGCATCTGCAGCTTCGGCCTCTTCTTCAGGAATTACATCATTTCTGATCTCAAGCTTGAAAGTTGGGGCTTGTTCCGGCCTGGAATACCACTATTAGCTCAACACATCCTACTTTTTTCTTCTCTTGAGAACAATTCCATACTCAGTGTGCATCTCAATATCTGGGATCTCATCAACCAGACTCTTTTGGGGCGGCGGAACGCTATATCCTTCTGCATCTTTGGTGATTTGCTGGAACAAAAGGTAAGTTATAGAACTTCGAATTATAGAAGGAGCGTATGCCATACCTGGTTGGTCGATGATTGAGTAGGTGTAGTCGCCTCTGCTGAACCCGGAGATGCCGGAGTTTGAGTAGTAGGACTGACTGGGGAAACTGATGTATCTAACCGTTCCGGCTGTTCTCGAGGTGCGGGACCAGCTTCGGCAGCAGGGACGGAAAGGTTATGAGCAGAAGTACTGGGCGAATGGGGTCCAAAGCTGGTGCCTTTGCTAAAACTGCCAAGCCGGTCATTCGAAGTTCTGTGTTCAACAGGTGACTGGTTCTGATACGGAAACATCGAGCTGTTGCGGCGACCCTTGAGAACGGTACCTAACCGTCGCAAGCCACCACCTAGGCCATGGCTGGCTGAATTTCCAGCTGTGTCAGCTCGGGGCTAAGATCAGTTTCAATCGAGAGGGGTGGGAATGCAATCGTACCTTTCTCCGCCGAGCCAGAGGACTGGACACTAATTGAGTCGTCTGTGACAATGGATGGGGTCTGTATAGCCGGAGGGGCCCGTTGACTCGGTGGCCTACTTCCGATGCTTGCCGGTGCCTTGTTACCGCACACACGGTGAGCAAAGGCCTTGATTTCGTCCATAGTATTAACATCTAGTAGGGATTGAACTGTGGCTTCCATCAAAGTCTTGTGGTGATCCATCTGATCGAGTTCTAGGGTCTGCATCCGGGTCAAAGATTCTCTGAGGTGAGTGATTCGTGCTTCGTCGACAACCTGGAGTTGCTCGAAAATAAACGGTGACTGGCTTTCCCAGCTCGTCTGAGCTTCTTTCAACCCGGAATTAGCTTCAGCAACCTTGGACGGTTCCGCCCGTTTGCCCTTCTTCTTAAGCTTTTCGACAATATTTTCGCTTGTATCAATGGATTTGGCGAGGCTGTTGAGGTTTCCTTCCATCGTCCGTAAGCTGGCCCATTCCTTATTGCTGGTGGAGAACTCTCGGACTGGGCGCTCGACCTCCGTCTCCAGCTTCTGGCAGTAGACATGGTGGGAGTGCGCCAAGGCGGCTGTCGAGCTAACGATTCGCTGCCATGGAGCCTGAAAGAGCCTGCAAAGAGGATACTGGGTCAGTGGTCGGGTCCCGCGACAGGTCTATGGTTGATTGGTGGAGGATCGGTATTACCCTAGCTCCGAAGCCTCGCTGGGATTGGGACGCTTGCACAGCTTCTGAAGGCCCTGGACATATGCTTCCTCCACTTTCCGTCGCTCCTAATAAAAAAGAAACAGTCAAAGCATCAGCGACCGAGCATTCACACGGTTATTATGGGCGGTAGTGAGCCTGGCAGTGGTGACAGATGGTGATGTGCTGGGGATGCGGCAGCGGCGGGAAGTCTTACGGCAAGCCAGTCGGCGATTTCTGTGTTGAGAACGTGGACCCGCTGGAGTCGGTCGCGGAGGGCATTGAGCGACGCGTGGTGCGAGATGGTGGTCTGTTAGCATGGCCGAGGGGATGAACCAGTCAGTTACTATTTACTTTGACTCCTCAAAACAAATACGGTGCCATTTTGTGATCAAATTCGAACCAGAGATCTAAGATGATCATGGTGATCAAGATCAACCAAGCCTGGATAACCGGGGGGGCACTGAGGAATAGAGACAGATAGAGATAGATAGAGAAATAGAGATAGATAGACGGATACTTGTTAGACTTACAGGGATAGCCGGGTAGTCTGTGCGCTCCATGTTCTGAATGTCCTCCCTGATAACTTCAAGATGGATGGAGGTGGAGGTTGCAGAGCGGTGAAGTGGGAGGTTGAAGCTGGAGAAGGATTTCCAAAGGACGGACGAGAGCGAATTGGAGTTAGAATGGCGGCCGGTTCCAGTTGGGGGGTAAATGTGGAAACGGCTTCTCAGAATGGCTAAAGAGGGCTGGCTGTTGTTCCTGGCTGGACACATGCCGAGCAATCATTACATAACCCAGTCCAGATAATAATAACTTTTATACTTATACTTAGAAGCTATTACCACTTTGGATTTTGATGCAGGATTTGATCGAAAAGGAAGAAAACGGTAACAGTGCAAGATATATCGGTTATGGTTATGACAGCGTCTGTGCCGGATTCTGGCTACTTAGTATCTATTATAAGGAAGCAATTATAATATGTTACTAAAGATGTCGAGATTTGAGATAGCTCGATAGAAGCTTGCTGAGCCGGTGCAGTGCAGTGTCTGTCGATAGATCGGTATAAAATACTACTACTGCTTCCTTTGAATTCTCATGTATCGGCATATAAGGTCCGACGAGACCAGTAGTATCTATGTTTATATTTATATTGAAATGGGGATGAAAAATAAGTCCACTCTTGCGACAGATGGGGATTCAAGATTTTCAATTGCACCGGATTATCCATTCCATCTTATATATGATATGCTGCTATCTCTCTCCTCCAGCTCTCCCTCCTCTCTCTCCGTGCATCCGCCTTTTCTGGAGAATGCAAAATGGGCGTTAGTCCTGCGCTGGCGATGCAATGGACCAGTCCACCACTGGCCTACCCCCAGCCCAGGCTGCATGCAGACAGCTGGCACAACATCTTCCCCCCTCCCTTCTGCCTTCCTCTGCTATTTCTCCCAGAGAGATACTTGTCAGATCAGATCTGGATGCTCCATTAGTTCCCTCAACCTGCAGGAGTATGCGCATGCCAGCGCCGGACACGTTGAAGAAATTTTAAAAAAATAAAAATTAAAGAAAAGTATAGGTTGCTGCCAGAAGCTTCCTCTGATCTGGTGGCGTTCCAATTAATTCGCAGTACCAGTCTTAAGTCTTGCAGTGCAGCCGTCAACGTTGGTGATTAACCCCACAGACACGCTCCATTGCATTGCATCGGTATCCCTCTCCCTGTCTCTTCCATTCCCAGGTTAAGTAGGTGTTAATTGTTAATATACTGTGGTGGTGGTGGTGGTAGGAAAGTACAGATACTTCGGTACCCATACCTTCCTGAGCACTCGCTCAGTACTCACCTACGCACCTGTACGCCCTCACGAAAAAAAAAAAAAAAAGGTTCAGGGCGCCGACGTCACTGCACTGCGGCGGGATGGTTGTAAGCATTTCTGCCCGTTTTCGGGCCACTGGCCAGCTGTATGTTGCCATTCTGCACCTCCCTTCCCTTCCCTTTCCGCATCTTCTACCGAGCTAACCTGCATCTGCATGAAACAGGTCGGCCAAGATTGCACGTTCCAACATCAACATCTCTCCGGGTGATGCTCTCGCCCAGGCCAAAGCCATCGAAAAGGACTTTGCGAAAAACGCTTCTTCAGAGGTATATACGATATTATCTTATCTATTTGTTTGTTGACTTAGGTTATCCACATAGTATCCATCTTTTTGCCTAATTCGGTTTCGGCTTCCCCATTATTTGCAATTAAGTGAACCGGAAAAAGGAAAGGCCTGAAAGCTGACATCTGGTCTGTGGCAGGACCATTACAACTCGCTGGTTGCTGCCTTCCAACCGGAGCCTCAAAATGATTCTCCATCAGGGCTACCAACCACAACTGGAAACTCCGCACGACTGGAACCTCCTCAATTGGAGCCTGCCGAAGATGAACCAACTGGTATATCCTTTGGCAGATATCGTAACTGTAAACATCACTCAATGGGTGGATCATCAACTATTTTCAAGTCAAGGGATCCTGCCTCCAAGGAACTCGTCGCCTTGAAAGTTACCTCAAACTGGGTTCAACCCCACGATGCTCACCGAGAATCCCGACTTTTGAAGCGTCTTGGGGGAGACGAAACTCATATTCTAACAATATTGGAGACGGAGACCCTTCGCGGCGAGTTCATCCTGGTCTTCCCCTATTACCCGTTGACCCTTGTAGATATCATGGAGAAGGGAAGATCCAGCCACTTACCCCGGATCTTCAGGCAAGTTGCGAAGGCTCTATCTTTCGTCCATGCCAATGGCGTGATCCACCGAGATATTAAACCTGGAAATATTCTATTGAAATCCGAAGAAGGTCCAGCATTTCTCTGTGATTTTGGGACCGCCTGGGCGATGGATGACCACCATCCGGATGAGAAAGCTGACCACAAGGTAATTGAAATTGGGACGACCTGTTATAGGCCCCCAGAAACATTATTTGGCTTTCGAGAATACGGCACAGAGGTTGATATCTGGGCATTTGGCTGCGTTATCGCAGAAGCCGAAAACGGCGCTCCGCTCTTCGAAGCTGGGGAGTTGGGAACCGACTTGAGGCTCATTCTTTCGATTTTCCAATCGCTGGGCACACCGACCCTGAACACATGGCCTGTACGTCTATCTCTTACCCAACCAATCAGGGGTACACGATCCTCATTCACTAAAAATACGATTGATCTTTCTTTTCTTTTCTTTTCAGGAGGCAAACCGTTTTCCAGATTTTAGCAAAATGCTGTTCAACGAGTTCCCCTCTCAGCCATGGCAGACACTCCTCCCGAATGTTAGTTCAGAAGCGCTGAATCTAGTCGAAAACATGGTTACTTATAGCCAACAAAAACGGTTTTCAGCCGACCAGGTAATCTCTTCATGCAAGCAACTTGTAGATCTGCTTAGGGTTCTACTACTGACCTTGGAACGCAACAGATCCTGAAACACCCTTATTTGATGTGAGAAAGATTCATATATCGTCTGCGCATATTCATGCCCTCTCTCTCTTAGTGATTTTAAGGTTCCGTGGATCGCAATTGTCAGCCAGAGAGATGGAACGTTGTATTTCTCTCCGAAATTATCGTGGCGTGAACATGGCTTGTGTTGCTAGGTTATGTGCGGTAGAGACCTTCTCGAAGGCTGTATGGCTTACTTACTGCATAATAAGACAGAAATAGAACCACTGACAGTTGACATGTCTCTCCTATCCGCGTGCCTGCGCTTGAAATTCATCCGAACACAACATTGAGACTCTACCCCTGAGAATCCAAGCACCGAAGGAGAAACTCTATACTGAATACTGCTAGAGTGATAATATCATCTGTATATGGCGACACGTCCCCCGTCAAATTCAAAATACGACTTGCCGTTGTTCGCTCCATCGCGAAGCACAAAACAGAAGCTGAAAACGTGCCTCCATTATGTCATCCTGTACCTGCGCACTGCTGTTTACTGGTGTTCGCGAAACCTTCGCTGCAATTTGAGACCTCGACTAGCGGGCCAATGACCGCCAGCTAATCTCCATCCTTGTGAAAAGGGGAAATTACACAAGCGTTTTGGAATGCAAAGCCTTGCCCATATCGGGGAAAGTGCTGCTCTATCCATGAGCGAAGACATGGTTTAATCTTGTACAGTCCAATCACAGATAGGGGCTTGCGCAAGACTGGACACAACGCCAGCCCGCTCGCTGCCAAACGGACCTTCGATGCAGGTTTATCGCTCTAGGAAAGGGCGCTTTACCATCCCACTCTATTTGCTGCAAGGCCCTAACTATTGTCAATAGACAATTGAGATGGACATCACTTTTTCCGCCCTAGTCAGTCGAGCGGGATGACGGTTCATTTGATTGAGGTTTCCAGACATGGGTCCATGCTCAGGATATCCTTCTCAAGGCCTCTGAGAGTGTTTCCCACCTCCCTTCTGGTTGTTGCCAGGCACCTTCCTTTTTGCAGCACGCTACCTTTTCTTTCCCTGTTCCCTCGCCCTTTTCCTCTTCCCTTCCCCCCCATCTTCTGTTCTTTCACAGTCGATGCTATCTTTCACTCTTTGTGAAGAGACACTTTGAACTCACCGTCATTCCTTAGAATCGACGCTGTTTTGCCCGAGCTAAAGGTCTGCCATTCCTTTCAGACTTTCTGCCAGTGCTGCCTCTCTTTCTACCGCAAAGTCGCTCCTTCATCTTTATATCATTCCGAAGTATCCACCTAATCCGAATCACACACACATTGTTTATATCTGGAACTATCAACCCACCGACGGACTTTTACACGACTGTTATATCTCAAAATGGATCACAGTAATCATATTCTCCGACATGCGCACCATCTCCGCAAGAGGGTGCCGCTACCAGAACCACAGGGAGGCACGAAAACCGTTGTTGAAGTCGTTTTCGTCACCCAACCTCCAAGCTTTGATGGTGAGCCAGCGGGGTTCGTAACTGCAAATCCGCAAAATGGTCCAACTGTGGTTGAGGTTGTGACTGTTGAGCCGACCCCAACTTCGTCGCCATCTCGTCCAAAGCAACAAAGCGTAGCCGAGGAGGAGTCCGAAAAGGAAGAATTGAAGACAACGATGAGAACTACCACAAGATCGCAGGCATCAGTCGCCTCATCATCGTCATCTGTAATCAAATCTTCGACAATTGCCACTACGACTCCATCTCGCACTACCGCTTTCGGTGGCGCTGCAACCTTGGGATCCTCAACATCTCTAACTCTCCCAAGCGAAACCGAAGCTGCTACAAACAGTGCGGGGTTGACCATTGGTGCGTATGCTGGTATTGTTGGTGGTGGTGTAGCTCTCATCATGGTTATCGTCGTCATTGTTGCCATTATGGTCAAGAAGCGTAACAACAAGAACTATGAGAAGCCAGAAGACGAGAAGAACATGAAGCATCTGTCGTTTAGCGATAGGTCCACGCCATCACCAGTCTATCCAGTCCCAACTCCCAAGCCTGCTATGGCGCTCGCTCCAAAACTTGAGATCAGGCCAATGACTCAATTCGATGGTTCCTTCTTCCCCAGTGGGAACTCCGACACAATGAGATCTCAAGACAGACCAATCAAGGCCCCTCCTCCAGCCTTGTCCCTCGACTCAAAGAATCTTACGCCCGGTCCTTTCGAAACCCCAGAACCGTCTCCAGCGCTATCCGCTTTCTCGGATACCTCCAACATGACACTGCCAATCCAGGGCGCCACTGGTGGCCCCAACTCATCTTCACCAGTTCACCGCGTCATGGTCGACTTTAAGCCTTCCATGGCCGACGAACTTGAACTCCGAGCCGGCGAAGTTGTCAGATTGCTCCACGAGTATGACGACGGTTGGGCGCTCTGCATTCGCATGGATCGAACTCAACAAGGTGTTTGCCCACGTACTTGCCTTTCCCCCAAAGCCGTCAAGCCCCGCCCGCCACCACCGGGGATCCGCGGTCCTGGGGGCCCTCCACACCCATATTCTCCTAGCGCCGGTCGACCACAGTCTCCTAGCTTCGGACCTGGCTCGCGCCCACAATCTCCTCGCAGCCCTGGCCCTAATCGTCCACCGATGTCTCCGAAGGGTATGCCTGGTCCACCACGCCGACCTATGGGACCTGATTCCCGTCCAGAAAGCCCGATGAGCGCTCGTCCACCCCACCCTCTCAGCAGAGTTCAGAGGGAAGACGACGTCCAGTACCATGCCATGTAACATGGAAATTGGGTTTTGGGTAGGGTTCCGGCGTCCTTCTTTTAGATTTCCTTAATGATTTAATGCGACCGTGGATTAGAAAGGGTCGTTGGGTAGGCATTTTCTCTCATCCGTTACTTCTCTCCAAAAATCCAACCCCTCTCTCTTTCCTCCCTAATTTCTCCCTTTTTTACCGGATACGTTTCTATGAATCTTTCTATTATTTTTTTTTCTCTCTCCACGGATTTCAATGGTCGGGCCAGGACTGGACGGGGACTTCATCCTAGCAAGTAGGATGGAGTCAAGGAGCTTGCTGTTATGTGGTATTCGCACGTGCTTTTTGTGTCTATTGTTGTATTGATATCCCCCCCGGTTCTCTTCTTACATTCCTTAAATGTCTCGATTTTCCCTTTTCTCGGTTTGGATCGCACAGGGCAGACCGGTTTCTGGTAGTATGTTGAGCGTGCTCGTCCTTTTTGCTTCTATTTTAATCGGCGGGTGTCCTCCCTTTTTTATTTTTAATATTCTGCCCTGTGCATATTATATTGGCCCCCTTGTTGTAAGCGTTTTGAACGCTGTTTCCGGCGTCGTTGGTGCGAGTAGGTAGGAGGTTAGGTAGTGAGGAGGGGAACAGAGAAGTCGAACCAAAATACTATACCTTTTTATACCATACCATCCCTATTCAAGTTTGGTGCCGTTGTGGATCGTGCAGCGTGATGTGATGCGATGCGATGTGATATGAAGGAAGGAAGGAGTGGAGCGTTAGCGGTTGTCTGAATAAGCTGGACATACACCAACCCCGCGTTGCCGATGCGGCGGGGAACAGCAAGCAGCCTGTGTTAGGTATCTTTGGTGGGGTTGGAAGTGACTCTTAAATTTTCCCTTGCATGGCCCATATTTGTAAACTCCCATTCCATCCCAGTGTCGCTAGTTCATCCCATCAAACTTTACCCTCCATCGTATCCACCTGATAGGAAGGACATACTTGCATCTACAGTCTTTCCCCGATCTATCAGTTAATAAATTCATAGGTTTCATTTCCACTTACCCTTCCTCTTCTTCTACCAAGCCAAGGGAGGGGCTGGACACCCACTATGGCATCCATCAACTTCTCCAAAGAAGAAGAGCGCATCCTCGCCTTCTGGCAGGAAATCGATGCCTTCAAGACCTCTGTAAAACTATCGGAGGGCCGAAAACCTTTCACCTTCTACGATGGCCCACCATTCGCCACTGGTCTACCACATTATGGACATCTGCTCGCCTCGACTATCAAGGACATCGTACCCCGGTACGCTCATATGAGGGGTCACTATGTTGAACGACGATTTGGATGGGATACCCATGGCTTACCCGTTGAACATGAGATTGATAAGAAGCTTGGGATCACCGGAAAGGATGATGTGATGAAGATGGGCATTAAAGCGTACAATGCTGAGTGTAGGGCCATTGTGATGCGATATGCCGAGGAGTGGGAGAAGACTATTGGAAGATTGGGCAGATGGATTGATTTCCAGAATGATTATAAGGTAATAACCTTTCACATTTATATATTGCTAGAATCCAATGGGTTAGCTAACGGATTCTTTTAGACACTAAAACCAGAATTCATGGAAAGTGTATGGTGGGTGTTCAAGCAATTGTTCGAGAAGGACCAAGTATACAGAGGATACAGGGTCATGCCTTACTCGACCGCTTGCACAACACCATTGAGCAACTTCGAAGCCCAGCAGAACTACAAGGACGTCCAGGATCCCGCTGTCGTCGTTACGTTCCCACTTCTAGATGATCCGACCACATCTTTACTCGCCTGGACGACCACACCATGGACCCTGCCATCCCACACTGGTATCGCCGCCCACCCAGACTTCGAGTACATCAAGATCTTTGACGAGAAGACTGGTCAAAACTATATTCTTTTGGAAGCTTGCTTGAGGACTCTCTACAAGGACCCCAAGAAAGCTAAGTTCAAGGTTGTTGAGAAGCTCAAGGGCAAGGATATGCTCGGGTGGAAGTACCAACCGCTGTTCAATTACTTCTATGAGGAATTCAAAGAATATGGTTTCAGAGTTCTCAATGCTACCTACGTTACCCAGGACAGTGGTGTTGGCTTGGTTCACCAGGCTCCAGCCTTTGGTGAGGAGGATTACAACATTGCCTTCGAGCACGGTGTTATCAACGACAAGAGGTTACCTCCTAACCCTGTTGACGAGGCCGGAAAATTCACTGCTCAGGTTACCGATTTCGCCGGTATGTATGTCAAAGATGCCGACAAGAAGATTATCAAATACTTGAAGGACCAGGGCCGTTTGATTGTAGACAGCACCATTGTGCACAGCTACCCATTCTGCTGGAGATCTGATACTCCACTTCTTTACAAGGCTGTCCCAGCCTGGTTCGTCAAGATCCCAACTATCATCCCCCAGATGCTGAAGAACATCGAGGATATGCACTGGACACCTGGAAACGTCAAGGACAAGCGATTTTCGAACTGGATCGCCAACGCTAGAGACTGGAACATCTCGCGAAACAGGTACTGGGGCACTCCATTGCCGATCTGGGTCAGCGAGGACTATGAGGAAATAGTATGCATCGGCTCTATTGCTCAACTTGAGGAGCTCTCCGGCGTCACTGGTATCAAGGACTTGCATCGAGACTCTATTGATCATATCACTATTCCCTCAAAGAAGGGCAAGGGCGATTTGAAGCGTATCGAAGAAGTCTTTGACTGCTGGTTTGAGTCGGGAAGTATGCCATACGGGAGCAAGCACTACCCATTCGAGAATAAGGAACAGTTTGAGAGTGCTTTCCCAGCAGACTTCATTGCTGAGGGTCTCGATCAGACTAGAGGATGGTTCTATACCTTGACCGTTCTTGGAACCCACTTATTTGGTATTTCGCCCTTTAAGAACTGTATTGTCAACGGTATCGTGTTAGCAGAGGACGGTAAGAAGATGTCGAAGCGATTGAAGAATTATCCAGATCCGACACATGTCATGGATGCCTATGGCTCGGATCCACTTCGTCTATACCTTATCAACTCGCCGGTCGTCAGGGCTGAGCCATTGCGATTCAAGGAATCCGGAGTTAAGGAGGTTGTATCCAAGGTGCTCCTTCCTCTCTGGAACAGTTACAACTTCTTCGCTGGCCAGGCATTGCTCTTCAAGAAGGTTCATGGTGAAGATTTCATTTTCCACCTGGAGGGTGGCGGCAGCAAGAATGTGATGGACCGATGGATCCTCGCTAGCACATCCAGCTTCCTCGCCTTTGTCAATAAGGAGATGGCTGCTTACCGTCTGTATACTGTCGTCCCACGTATTCTCGAGCAAATCGATAATATGACCAACTGGTACATTCGATTCAACAGGAAGAGGTTAAAGGGCGAGTACGGAAAGGAGGATACTCTACATGCTTTGAACTCGCTCTTTGAGGTTCTATTTACTCTCGTCCGCGGTATGGCTCCATTCACGCCATTTATCACAGATAACCTGTACCAGAGGCTGTTACCCCATATCCCCAAGGAAATGTTGCCGGAAGACCACAGATCCGTTCACTTCTTGAGCTTCCCAGATGTTAGAGAGGAGCTTTACGACGAAGTTGTCGAGAGGCAGGTTGCTAGGATGCAGAAGGTCATTGACTTGGGGCGTGTTAGCCGAGAGCGCAAGGCCATCGGACTCAAGACCCCACTCAAGACCTTGATTGTCATCCATCCTGATCCAGTGTACCTCGCCGATGTCGAGAGTCTACAGTCCTACATTAAATCTGAATTGAACATCCGAGAATTGGTGCTGAGCTCCGATGAGGAGAAGTACGGTGTCAAATATACCCTGCAAGCCGACTGGCCTACTCTGGGTAAGAAGTTGAAAAAGGATGTACAGAGGGTCAAGAAGGCACTACCAAGCCTTTCGTCGTCCGCTTGCAAGGCCTTCGTCTCTGACAAGGAGATCTCGGTGGACGGAATCCAGCTTGTTGAGGAGGATTTGAAGGTTTTCAGAGAAGTTGACCCAGAGAGCCCGTACTGCCAGGACCACGAGACGAATACGGACCAAGATGTGCTTACTATCTTGGATGTGGCGTTGCATCCTGAGTTGCAGAGTGAAGGGTTGGCCAGAGAGATCATCAATCGTGTGCAGAGGCTGAGGAAGAAGGCCGGGCTACAGGCGACGGATGACGTCAAGATGGTGTTTAAGATTAAAGAGGACCCTATCGGTTTGGAAGGAGTGTTTGAGGAGCAGGAAGAAACTATTGAGAAGGTTTTGAGGAGGAAGGTTGAGAAGGATGATGGTGCAGGAGATGTCTTGATGGAGGAAGATCAGGAGATTCAGGGAGCTACATTCTTGCTGAGGTTGTTGAAGTTGTAGACGTTATTCTTTTACAGCGGTATATGTGATGGGGAGAACTAGAGCTACACGTAGACTGGCTCAGATAGAGAGATATAGGAATAAGATCTATTTTTTATATACAAAATCTATTATTATCCTTGACCTCCCGAATTACTTCTTGCCCATATGCTTCTAAAAACTAGAATTAGTATGATGAAAATTAATTGTATATTCTGGGTGATATACTGTAACGCAGGACTGAAGCACCTGGAACTCAGCGAGGCATTTGTCCTTATAAACGTTATTGAAGTCCTTGACGATGCATTTCCCGTACGCGGTGGACTAAAATGCTGTTAGCTACCTACATCCTATGACCCCGGAGAAGGCATATATTATTCAGGAACATACCTCTGCGCCGCATTTGGCGACTGCCTGAGCTAGCCGGTCGACGGGGCGGATTTTGCTGCCTGCGCCTGCCATTGCGGACTAGGTAGGTATTATATCATGTATAGGTATAAGCTGGGGAGGTTGTGGAGGGTTTAGACTTTTTTGTGGTTGGAATTGCGTTGGGTGTGGCAACTCGGATTTTCATGGCTTTTCTGGATGCGTTAGTCGGCTTCTAGAGGGCTCACCTAAGCCTCTGTGCCGCACCGCACGGTGTTGACGACAGGTTGAATGCATAAATTCTATAGCAATGGCAGGGTCGTTTATGATGATGCCTACCTAGGTACCTACTCAAGTACCCAGTTGGTACCAGTACTGGTGTACATGATCAGTCACACGCTCGCGCCTTTTGCAATTAGAAAGATGCATCTGTTGCATATCAAAGCTACCTACCCGCTATCGATATCAACTAGTTACAGCCGCCAATATAAACAGTCTAAAAATTATCCACAAGTTGACTAGAGAACATGGCCGAAAATGATACTCCCACCAGAAACCCTCCGATTTATATTCCTATAATGCGGTCGCGAAACCCTACAAAAACATCTGTCTTTCAAACACACTCTTTTCCCGCCTTGCAGCGAGGTTCCTGTTCGAAGACTTTGGTACTCATTATACTCTCAATTCTTCAATTCGTCAGATGAGCGGTATGATGAATTAGATAGATTGGGTGGAAATAGGAACCACGCTGCATGAGCGTCCCGAAGTAGGGATTTTTCGGGGTGACAACTGGGGGGTCTTAATTATGGCATCACCCGCCAAGTGCATAACAGAATGTGGAAAGTACAAGCTGACAATGTTCCAGCTCTTGGTTGGCCGTACGAACCTGCGATCAATTCATATCACGATAGGGATGAGCTTTTGGGGCGAAGGGAACCGAAATAGTATCTGGGAATCGATGGTCGCTCGAGATTTGTTTCCGGTTCTGGCGAAATTGCGAATTACAAAACTTACGATATCTGCGCCGATGGTTCATTGCATTGAGTCTCTTTTGGATAGGCTCACGAACCCGGACCAGAGATTGGAATTTCCGAGGTGACTAGTATATTTACACATCAATCGTGCATGCTAACTAATATTTCAAGTTTTATTGGCTTAGTTTCATTTCAATAACTTCCACCTGCCCGAACTAGGGAGATAGAGCTCCTTACTTTAGTACTAGTCTCCTGGTATTCTCAGAACCCTCCTAGAAGATGTATTCCCCTAGCATGCCGAACATCACATCATACGAACTTCAGAAAGGGTATTTACGGTTCACGACGATCGGTTCTTAGCCGGGTAGGCTTAAACCCGGGGACTACTCGCTCCTTACGTCTCTGGAACCATCGTTCGTATTCTTCGATGCTTGACTTTCTGCTGCGTTTGGCCAATTTCTGGGGTCTATGCCCCCGTTCCAGTATTTGGAGCCCAATACTACGATACTAAATATCTTCGAGGATAGGGAGCCCGCGGGGTATATTATTGAGAGAACGACGGGAGCCGATACCTCCCCCACCATCTAGACGTTCATCGTGTATTCGTTCCCGGGGTTCCCAGCGAAAAAAAACTGGACCAAACCCTTTTAAAATGATTAGATCGACGCTCCCATACCTTATAGACTTCAAATCTAGGAGGCTAGCGTAAATTTTCGAGGATCCTAGTAGTGACTAGGTTTATGATGGATAGTTCTGCTTGTTTTGTTACTTTTAGATGATCGGAGAGAGAGATGGAGTAAGACTGTGTAAATTATTATTTAGCAAAAATTTATATTCCTTTGAAAGTGGGTTTATAAAACTTGTATATCTGATTCGTAGATGCTGTCAGCTGTGTGGTATTTTGGGAGGAATTGTGTTGCAAGTGCTGCTTATCAAGCAGACCCCTGACCATGAATGATGGTCCATGCTTTCCCTTTGCCATTGCCCTTGACCTGTCCCATCCGTCGAGACTCAATTCCCGTCAACCTCGAGACATCAACGATAATAGTAGATACGATACAAACCACTAAACAACCAAGATGAAGCTATCAAGCTGGAGTAGCCTTGCGCTGCTCTCCCTCCTTCCCTCAGCCTGCGTCGCGCATTCACAGCACACTTCCAACTGGGCGGTCCTCGTCTCCACCTCGCGCTTCTGGTTCAACTACCGCCACCTCGCCAATGTCCTCTCCATGTACCGTACCGTCAAACGTCTAGGGATACCAGATTCCCAGATCATTCTCATGCTCTCCGACGATGTAGCCTGCAATCCCCGTAACACTTTCCCGGGCACTGTCTACAACAATGCAGACCGCGCAATCGACCTGTACGGCGACAACATCGAAGTCGACTATAGAGGCTACGAAGTCACGGTCGAGAACTTCATCCGCCTCCTCACAGACCGCGTACCCCCAGATACACCGCGTAGCAAAAGACTACTAACCGACGACCGAAGCAACATATTCATCTACATGACCGGTCACGGTGGGAACGAGTTTCTGAAATTCCAGGATGCGGAGGAAATATCCGCGTTTGATATCGCTGATGCGTTTCAGCAGATGTTTGAGAAGAAACGGTATAATGAGATGTTATTCATGATTGATACCTGTCAGGCGAATACCATGTACTCCAAGTTTTACAGTCCGAATATCTTGGCTACTGGGTCGTCGGAGTTGGATCAGAGCAGTTATTCTCATCATGCGGATAACGATGTTGGCGTGGCAGTGATTGACCGGTATACCTACTTCAATCTGGAATATTTGGAAACACACGTTCAGAATGCTAGTTCGAAACATACGCTGGCCGACTTGTTTAGCTCGTACGATCCGGTCAAGATCGCGAGTACCCCGGGTATAAGGACGGATTTATTCAGAAGGGATCTTTCGGAAGTCCTCATTACCGACTTTTTGGGGAATGTCCAGAACGTTGAGGTTGACGGCGATGGCATGATTCTCGATGAGGATCTGTTGGCGTTGGCGAGGAGTGCGGGGTATAACATCACAGAGCAGGAGTGGAAGGATGCTATGACAGGCGGTTATCATGAGAAGACGAAGGAGGAGCGGGATACCGTAGTAGGAGAGCAAAGGACGTGGGAAGGGCCGGCGAAGGTGCATAAGGATCGCGAAAGTGACTTCTGGAGGAACGTCATGAGTGCTGGGGCTGTCGGCGTCTGCTTTGTCGGGTACTGGGTGTTCAGTATGATCGATAAGGTATAGAGTGCAATGCTGTTGACTGGGATGAAGGAAGGAAGGGAAGGAGTTTGTTAAAAAAAATCTTTGGTGGGAATTCTTTGTAGCACTAGGGCGTTTATACTGGCATATTGGTGTGGGGTATCATTATTATAGCCGTTACTTCATCTTGTATCATATTTTATAGCGGAAATAGTAGATAGCACTAGTATATTTAAATACATGATGGGCCATGTTTTATCTGAATATGTTCAACCTGGAGAGTGATGTCTGTGGAGGGAATCCACACTATAAATGCATCCTGTAGACACATACCTCTTCATGAATTGCTTCACCGACACTTATTCTTCTCCCTCTTCTCATCACCCCTTACCCATCCTACGACACTACATACTTTGAGAGCAAAACATCCATTTTAACCTGCTGAACAACCTTGCAATTAGTATCCGTGGACAATATTAATCTTACCGTTGTTTACCGGTCACCTAGGTAGTCCCCTCCAAACCGCTTGCTATACAGTTTTCCTAACATTACCCCATATCTATCGTAAAGTACCCCCCTCTTGATCTTCAAAGCGACTGTAATGTCGTCGACACCCGAAATGGCCAGCAGCGTCACCAAAGCTATGGCAAGGCCATCAACTACAGGAGCGAAGCCCACCACTTTACAAATAACTTCTCCTCCTTCACCCACAAAATCCCTCGACCCATACATCTCAAGGCTACTTTCATACCCCACCGATGCGGACGGGATCTGGAGAGCCACAGAGGGCAGAACCGGTACTACGGTCCCCTACAGATTCATCGTCGCCACCATCGCCATCTTCCTCCTCATCATCATCTATGCTCTCTGCTGGATCTGTGTCCGTCGTGAGATCAATCCGAAAGATGGATCAAGGAAGTTCAGATCCAAGAAAGGGGATAGAAAGAAGGTTGAGGCGGAATTTAGAAAACGAGTTTTTCAGATGATGAAGCTCAGGGAGTTCAAAGCCGAAATGGAGGAGATTGAAAGGGAGAAGAAAAGACTTATGGAAGAGGGGCTTGGGAAGCTTGATAGGGGTATTGAGGAGGGGAAGGAGGGGATTAGATGGGCTAAAATGAAGGGAGCTATGAAGATGGGCGAGTTTGAAGACGAACCTACCCTATTCACTGCTATGAGGAAACGTATGACCGGGAATGAAGGGCAGAAAAACGAAAGGGAAAAGAAGCGCGAGGAGAAGAAAGCCACGGCTGAGGCTAAAAAGAAGGATAAGCTCGAAAAGAAGGAGGCTCAGAAGAAGAGAATGGAGGAGGAGGAGGAGATTCGTCAGAAGTTTAAGGAAGAATGGGAGGCTTCCGTTCGTGAGGTGCAAGAAACCGGACGGAACAGAAACCGAATCCTCTCAAAGAGGGAGTTGACGGAGGGGAGAAGATATGTTCCTCGTCTCTATTGATTTGTTAATATCATCTTTGGAGGGCTTGTTGGATTTTGATATAATTGTCTTGAGAACTGGAGGCTCTTCCATTGCATGATACCACTATAGAGCTTGCTACTATCACTATTACTTTTGGAAGGGTACTTGGTGGGGTTAATAGACCTGTGATATAAGAGACTTAAATAAAAAGAAAATGGTTGCTAAAAAGACTGGTTCAAGAAATGAACACGTTCAACTCTTCCCAAACGTCACACAACCCATCATCGTCTAATCAATCAACATCGCGTCTTATCTATTCATAGACAAACACCACGTCTCCAAAAATACCATTTCCTTCATCAACTATTAGTAAGTGCTAGAAACAAGTTCTCGGGATCGCTTTAACAATCTTGTAACAGCTTTTGATAAATTTTGATTGAAGGCTGACGGGGCGTCTATAGGATCCTCGCTTTTCCCATCAGTCACGATGAGCAATAATCAGAATCAAGACAAAGGCAAGAAAGTCATGGGGGCCGAGGACATGTCAAATCCTCTCCCTAACCCTGCTGATAAAGTGAGCAAGCCTCCAGTCCCTTCAAACCCAGCGAAGGAGCCGAAGGAGCCTCTTCCAAACCCGGTAGACGGGGTAAGTCACTCCCTTGCAATATTTCCAGATACAGTTTTATGAAGCAATACTGAAATACTTTAAAATTTCATATCCTTAGAAAAATAAGGGCCTCATGAGGTGCAAGTACTGTCGCAGCACCGAGGTGTCCACAAACTTCATTTGCGTGAGCTGCAAGAGGTACACTCATCCTGGAGCAGAATAAAGTTCTGAGCTGTCTTGGACCCCAGTATCACTAATGAGTTGGCTTTTGGTCGTCCCTCATTGCTCAGATCACACATGAGGCGCTGCTTCTAGGATGCGACTCTTTGGTTATTTTGTTACTCTCAAACCTGTCCCTTGGGTGTTTGTGTTTCCGGTGGCTGGATGCTGGTATATGGACACCAATGGTTTCTGGATCCGCTTTTCACTCCACGCATACGTATTTTTTCTTTTTTTTTTTCACAGGGCAGTCTGATAGTCATGTAGCTAGACTATACCCTAGAAGGGAATAGCAATTCTATTCACTCCCGATCATCTAGTTCTATTCTTCCCAGTTACAAGACTGTATTCCTCCTTGGCCAAACTAAAATCATAGCTGGATCGTGTTGGAGATGTTGGAATTTCCCAGTTAGGTGCCGCAAATGCCGTCAGAGCTTGTCACCTAGCCGTCACACGGCCGCACAAGAGCTTTGGCCAGCCTTCATGCAAGAAATCTTGCTCCGAGCCGAAAAAAAGCCCCACCCGCCGCTATACTACTAACATACTAACTTTCTGGGGAAGACCATTCGATGCAGAGCTAGCAGAGTTTTAGTTTGTCGATGCAACCTACACCCTTCGGTAACTGTTTTTTTCTCTCTTCCTTTTCAAGGTTTCTCTACTTGAAAAAAATATCTTGCTTTAAAGAAAGGAAAAAAGTTTGAGGGATATAACACAAAAATATGTCGACAAAGGCGCCAGTTATTCATAGGTCGCCGCCTTCATCTGAAAGCGGCACCGCTGAATCCGACTCTGGTTCTTCGGGCTGGGAGGACCAGAACGAACTTGATGATCGAGACGAGGCGATACCAATTCAATGTATACTATGCGACCTCAAATTCGACGGTGGAGCCGCCGACGTTTGGGCGCACTGCAAGAAGGAACACAGCTTTGACTGGCATGCTACAAGCAAGAGATTGAGTATGGCTTCGCTATTCCAATATATAATAATTTCCCTTCTAATTAATATTTCGATCGATCACAGACCTCGAATTTTACGACAAGGTCAAGTTCATCAACTTCATTCGTAAAAACCCGACTACAGATCTTAAAACCCTCACCAAGGAATTGTTCGCCTCCGAAGATAATCTTATCCCAGTGCTTGAGAATGACCCGCTACTATTCGAAATCGACGATGACACCGAGGAAATTGACGGAGTTCCCGTTGAGACTAATACTCCTCTCCCAATCGACGTCAGCGACCCGGCAGCCGCTACGGCATTAATCCAAACTCTCACCCAGCAGCTTCAAGAACTCGAGACTAATTTCACAAAATACAAGAGCGCGGTTGCAGAAGACTATCTTAAAAGAGTGGAGGAGAGCAATGTTGTTTATGCGAAACCTGCTGCTCACCCGGAGGGAAAGAGGGATGACGATACACATTACTTTAATTCTTACTCTGGGAACGATATCCATGAGACTATGTTGAAGGATACCACACGGACGGAGGCTTATAGGGATTTTATCTATGATAATAAGCATGTATTCGAGGGCAAGGTTGTGATGGATGTTGGGTGCGGGACTGGTGTGAGTTCAATAATCCTCATTTGGAGAAGGAAAATTGGTTATGCTAATGGAGTAGTAGATCTTGTCCATGTTCTGTGCGAAAGCTGGTGCGAAGAAGGTATATGCGGTCGATAATTCGAATATTATCGACAAGGCTAGGGAGAACATCTTTGAGAACGGATTAGATGGGATTATTACGTTCGTTTACCTATAGTTGTCTACGCATTGGCTTATGTGCTGACAGTGGATTAGATGTATTCGCGGAAAGGTTGAGGAGATTACTCTGCCTGTTAAGAAGGTCGATATCATTGTTTCCGAGTGGATGGTAAGATATTCCGTACTTCATCTCCTATAAGTTCAGTGTTCTAATTATGTTAGGGCTACTGCCTTCTGTACGAAGCCATGTTGGATTCCGTTCTCTACGCCCGCGACAAATACCTCGCCCCAGATGGTCTCATGGTTCCGTCCGAGTGCCGTCTTCTCGTTGCAGCAATGCACGACAGCGACTACATGAACGACAGCGTCCATTTCTGGAACAACGTCTACGGCTTCCGCATGTCTGCCATGAAAGAGCGTATTAGGGAAGACGTCGTCATTGCGCACCTGAAGCCTACCAGCCTTGTTTCCGAGCCAACTGTGTTCTTGAACTTACCGCTGCATACCATCAAGACCGGGGAGTTGGTGTTTACAAAGCCGTTTGAGTTGGAGATTTCTGAGAATGTGGAGAGTTTGGATGCTTTCGTTGTGTACTTTGATAATTATTTCGCCACATCGAGGAATAGCATTATTGGGGAGAATGCGAGGGCAGAGAAGTGGACTGGTGAAGGAGTAGCCTTTACAACTGGACCAGGAGGGAAGGAGACGCATTGGAGACAGGGAGTTCTTATGGTGCAGGATGGTGCGGGGCTATTGCACACTGGACAGAAAATCACAGGAGAGCTCACATACAAGAAGTCGGCAGACAATTCGAGAGAGTTGGAGATTAAAGTCGACTGGGAGGTAGTCGGGAAGAAGCGTTCTCAGCTGTGGCATATGAGATAGGTTATCACCACTCGCTAGAAAATAAAATAACGACTGCATATGAAATTTTAATACAAAAAAAAGCTTGATACATCCCAATTTTTATTCCACATCGTAAGGCTGTTCTAGTAGTTTGAAAGTGACTATAATTTTTTGCGGGGAAAGCGGGATCGAGATAGTTACATTTAAGCTCATTCAGCCCGGCTACGTTTTCCCCAATCAGCAAGCTGTCAAATGTCATCCGCTCCCACACTCTATTAAGCTTAAGCTCGAGCTCTTGGCTGGAGTATCGATATTCCATCCCACTGTCTCGGATTTCCCTTTTTAAAAAAGCCTCCTCTATTGCCAGTATACCCTCATTTCAGAACCCGCCAAGCACCGCTCAAGCAATGGGCGAAGTAATCTATACCGCTGGGCGAGATACCCCGCCAGATGTCCGGCTTATCCACTTCAACGATGTCTACAACATTGGAGCTAGGTAAATGAGAAAACATGCAACACAAAACTATTTCCAACAGTTACCACACATAATTGACTGTTATGCTGATAATTTTTCTTGCTGAAAAAGTTCACGAGAACCAGTCGGTGGTGCTGCTAGATTCATCAGTTTGGTAAAACACTACCGTGATGGAGAGGAATTCAAAGACTTGCCCGGGTTACTGGTTTTCTTCTCCGGTGATGCATATAATCCTTCGTTGGAGAGTACGGTCACAAAAGGTAGGACAATTATAAACTTTAAAGTTTTCCACCTACGTCATGCTGTTCTATGGTGTAAATATACAAAGGCGGAATGTTAACTATTGAGAATATTGATAGGGAAACATATGCCGCCGATTCTGAATGCGATTGGAATTGATGCTGCTTGTGCTGGGAATCATGACTTTGATTATTCCCCTGGTATGTCCTGATATCTCGCTGTGGGCGAACGTGGGTTAATAATCGACATAGAGAACTTTGCGCACCTCGGGAAGCTATGGTATATTAACGCCAATTTCTGAACTTCTATAGTGAAGAAGCTGCTTGTTTTTAATCGTTTATTAATGTTTTTTTGGATAGTAACTTCCCATGGCTAACCGCCAACCTTTACCTCGATGGCAAGCCAATTGGTGACTGTCAGCGAACAATCATGCTCACCACTACCGACGGAATCAAGATCGGAGTCATCGGTCTTGTTGAAGAAGAGTGGATTGCGACAGTGAACAGTATACCCCCTAACGTGGAATGGCGTGATGCTGCGACCGTGGCTCAGGAGCTGGTGCCGAAGTTGAGAGAGGAGGGCGCGGAGATGGTGATTTGTGTGTCTCATGCGAGAGAGCCGAATGATATCAAGCTGGCTAAGGATATGCCAGAAGGTTTGGTCGATATTGTATGATTCTCTTCATTATTGTGAAGCGCTTGGGATGCACTAATTGTTATGCATATAGATATTGGGAGGGCACGATCACCATTATGCGCATGAGATAGTGAATGGAGTCACCATACTTCGAAGTGGGACTGATTTCAAGAATGTATGGCCTGCAAAAAAAGCCACCCGCTTTTCGTAAAAGATTCTAACAATAGGTACCATAATAGCTATCATACCTCACAGCCCGCCGCAAACCCACAGGCAAAGGCTGGGACTTCGACGTCCTCAAACGCGATATCACGAGCGACATCCAAGAAGACGCTGACGCCGCCAAAATCGTTGAAGACCAGACGGGAGCTCTAAAAGCCAAAATGGAAAAACCAATTGGAATAACATCCGTCCCGCTCGACTCCCGCTTCACAGTCGTCCGCACCAAAGAATCCAACATTGGAAACTTCTCATGCGACGTTATGCGCTACTTCTACAATACCGACTGCACACTCATGGCATCTGGTACCATTCGCGGAGATGTAATCTATGAACCGGGTATAATCCGTATCAAGGATCTTTTGGACTGTTTCCCATTCCAAGATCCATGCGTGGTTATCAAGATCTCTGGAGAGAAGATTCTTGGCGCGCTGGAGAATGCGTTTTGTAAAGTTCCCGCGCTGGAGGGGCGGTTCCCGCAGGTGTCTGGGATGAGGATTGTGTATGATCCTGATGCGGAGCCGTTTAAGAGGGTGGTTAGCGTTAGTATGGGGTGTGCGCAGGATCCTAAGCGTTATGAACCACTTGTTAAGGATAAATTATACACTATGGCCAGTGAGTTCCCTTATACCCATTGACTAAAGTTTCTAGAATTCGTGAAATGAAGGGGAGATATCTGACTTTGAAATCTAGCCCGAGACTACATGCAACGAGGCAAAGAAGGCAACGAAATGATGGCTGACTGCGAAATCGTCGTCAACTCTGAATCCGGCCTTCTCTTATCAACCTTACTCCGTCAATACTTCCTATCCCTCAAGATCCTGGGTAGCTGGTCCACCCAGCCAAACCCCGCTGATCCCTCAGGAACTAACCGACAACCCTCGTCCGCCAGCTCCTCTGAAGACTCAATCGCAGAAACCTTCATCGAACATCCTGAACAGCAACAAAGGCTGGGCAGACGTCCATCTATGCTCCACCATTCAACTTGTACATCCAGACGATTCCAGAGATTACAAGCAAGACATAGGGAGAAGGGAATGCTAGAAGACGAGCCGTTGTCCACCGAAAACCACGACGACGATGAAGCCGGCGACAGAAGTCCCATTTCACCGGTTGTGGATGATGCGACAAGGAAGATTTTAGACGATCTGAAGAGAAAAGCGGGGAGGAAGTGGGGCCGATTGGCGCTGGGGAGGGGGTTGCAGGGTGATACTGAGGAGAGTAGGAAGGAGGAATTGGGGAGTAGATGGGATCATCATGGATTGAATTGGTGTAAGGGGATTAGACCGATGGTTGAAGGGAGGATTAGGACTGTGAAGGAGGCGGCGGCGTAACCTCTCTTTTTGTCCTTTCTTTCTCAAGCTCATTATGAGAATCCTAACAGCTGAGGAGGAGTGGATGGAAGAGCGTTTTGGCTGTATCGCTAGTTTTTTATCACTCTAGACTTTCGTTCTCTTTTTTTTTTTGCACGGGATAATGCTATTACCGCTCGTTTGGCTACGAATTCTTTCGCTTTCCGCTAGGATAAGTTTTACGATAGCGCAGTGCAGTATGCTTATGGTGATTGTATGGAGAGGAAGTGAGTAGTATGAATTGATAGATATTTCTGTCTTGGAGTATGAAACGCCCGCTAATCCCACTCGAATGCAGAAACAAAAAAAGAATAATAGGAAAGGAAATAAATAGATACACACCTGTGCGACAAGAAAGCGAATTACCTTCTTTTCGAAACAGGCGAGCCGCAAATATATATATATATATATATAATATAGATATATATCAAGGAGAAGTGAGGAGATGAGAGGAAAAAATGCGAAGGATTGTATGATAGATGGATATGACAGTTAGTTGGGCTTGATTATATGCGTATGATATATAAGGAAAAGGTAGAACCGCAGTATATGCTAGTGATGATATGTGATGATGATATGATGAAAATGATAACAAATGATGAGTAAAAAAATATCAAATGAGTGCTTTTTGCTTTGCAAGAGGGGAAGAAACTAGATGCTCCCAGTTTGAATACCCCTCTGGATTTTGGATAAGCGTTCTAACAAATGGAAACGACAGGGCAAAGGGGGTATCTTTGTGATATATATCAAAAGGAAATGTGGATAAATGGAAATGAAGATGAAGATGAAATCAGCAAGGAGGAAAAAGAAAAGGCTAAAAAGGGACAAGTTACGTGGGAGTATGTTTTAAGGAAACAAAAAATAAGTCAAAAAGCAAAACATTACAAAGTTGTTAAAGGACAAAAGGCCGCCTCGTACCCTTTCTTTGTAGACCAGACAAAAAAATCCTACCCATTCCAATCGAATCGTAATAATAGGAACAGAGAAAAACAAAAAAAAGAATAACAAAAACAACCAAGGTAATATCTATCGCTAATAGACATATGTAAAAAAAAAAAAAAAAAAAAAAAAAATACTAATCATCTATACTCACTCGGAGGCTCAATCTCCAAACTCAAGGTTGAAATCTCATCCTTTGTCAGAGTTGCCATCCACAAGCAACGCTCGCAAACCCCATCAACAGGCGCAAAGTTGTATTTCGCACTTGCATCAACAAGTCTGAGTAGCTTCTTGACGATCTGTGCTGTTTTCTTATACTTTGTCCAGTTTACCAAAGCTGGCCCGTTGGGAGTACCCGCGACCTGGGAGGTCAACGTTGCGGTGTGGATTAAGTCATGAGTGAAAAGACCGACGAAGGGGATACACCCTGATTCACCGGTGACGAGGTCCATTTCGCGGCGGAGATTGTGGTAGTTCATGTTAGGTTGCACGAGAGCCTCGAGGTCTCGGAATGTTGCTCTGTCTGCTTCCGTGACAAGACTCCATGTCTTTTTTAGACGGGAGACGTCAGCGCTTAATAGGGCGATGACGAGTTGATAGGTAGTCGCGAAGTTTTGAAGGCGACGGGCATGTGCTGCGATGTGTATATACTTTGTGATACAACGAGATCGTTCATATATATCTCGGGTCATCACGATTTCCGAGGTAGCCCAGCTCACCATCTATAAAGTATTACTGTTAATGCAATGGTCAATAGTTTGGTAGGAGAGAGTGAACTTACAAGGTTAAACCGAGCAACAACGATCTCGACTCCTCGGACATCGTTGTTCTTTAGGAACTCAACCCAATCTCTGAACGGTTTGCTCGTAGGTTTCCACCGTAGCTCCACGAGCTCCTTCCAATCAATCTCGGTGAGAGCGTCTTTCTCAATAAGAGTAAACTGTTTCGCAAGGAGCTCAGAGTCATATGCGAGGATGAAGGGAAGATGAATTGAAGTAGCGTGAACCCCTGACTCCACTGCCTTGCGAAGCTTGTTTGGCTTGAATTTGATGGCGAGTGGGTCGACTTTGCTTTCTGGAGGGATTATTGTAGACATATCAACGGTTGGAAGCTCCAGTTCCGGGGACTTCGTACCAGTTCTGTCAAGGGTAAGAGGTGGGCTCGGAGGGTGACGCATTGGATGCGCAGGGACGCCAGCTTCGGCGAGCATAGCGGATGGCTGAAGCCCTGGCAGCACAGAAGACGAGATGCTGAGGGGCCGGGGAGGCAAGTGATGAGTAGGATCGATAGAGATTTCTGACGATAGATCGCTCATGTTGTCTGAGTCAACTTCAACTGCAGAGATCTCAACCCTTGGCCCTGACGGTCCAGGGAAGTCTTCAAGCTCCCGTTGGATCTCAGACAAGCTGATAGTTTGATGATCATCAATAGTATCAGGAACAGACATAATGTGCGATTCCGGGGACATAATACGAGCGGGAGGAGTCTTGCATTTGTCCGTCAAATTATCTTCGTCGTCATCATCTTCATCATCGTCATCGTCATCGTCATCGTCATCATCGTCATCATCGTCGTCGTCGTCGTCATCGTCTTCATCCTCATCCTCATCTTCGTCGTCTTCCTCAGGATCTGAGTCAAGGAGGAGGAATGATTGCGTCCTTGGCTCAGGGTCTAGCACTAAGAAGGATTGAGTTTTCGGTTCAAAGCCAAAGGGAAACCCAGAGTTTCTATCTTCGCTGATTCCTAAGCCGTTGGCACCGGAACTTGGTAGTGGTGAGAAAGTATCATTGTCAATGACTTGTCTTTTACGCTGCTTTTTGCGTTCTGGTGGTGCCAGTGTGCTTGGCCGCTCAGGTTCAGATTCAAGTTCAGGTTCAGATTCAGGCTCAGGCTCGGGTTCGAACTCTGATTCTGTTTCGGACCCAATTTCCTGCTCTTGAACTTGAATGACTGGCGCTTCCGAGAACAGGGGCGAAAATGAGAATGGAACATCTTCGAAAGATGCCTCAGCAAGGGCTAGTGTAGCTGCAGCCGCAGCCGCAGCCTCTCGCTCTCTATGGATAGAAAGCGCCCTAGCAAGTTGTTTCCGATTATACGTTCCCTCTAGTTTAGCCAACGCAACTTCAATGCCCCCGTCGTCACTCATAGTATCAGACATTTCCGCAAGTTTTAACACCCCGGCTTCGAAGGTATTTTCACGTGTCACCTCTTCGCTCCCGTCGTCGTCATCATCTTCGTCATCATCCACTTCATCGTATTCCCCTTCCCCGCCAAGATCCTCGCCTTCATCGTGATCGTGATAATGATCTGGACTAACAGGCTTTGGTGCGGGTTTCATAGTCATAGCGCCAAGCGATAAGACTCCACCGTGTGGGGCATTGGGCTGTGAATACATTTCTGTTTCTGGATGTTTCTGCCAGATCGACATAGTGGAGTCTGAGAATGTCTCGATTGTTTCCAATGTAGCTCCAGACTGTTGTCGAGCATGTCCGCCTAAATCTCCAATACTTTCTGCACCTTTGAGGTCACCGCCGCCTGGCCTCCGCCTTAGCATGCGATTTGGTGGCCGGGCAAAAGGCGAACCAATAGATTTTGGATCCGGCGAGCTGAGAACAGATTCATCTTCGATGTGTTCTATGTGGTCGATGCTGTCGATATGGTCGGCAATGTGGTCGATAATGTGTTCGGTTTCAGGGATATGGTTCCCAAAAGCACTCCCAAAGCCCCGTGAAAAGTTCCTTGGTACAAACTTTCCTGTGGCGGCAGAATCGTAGCTATCAATAGAAGACTGATGAGCATGGCCTTGTTGATACGTCTGTGGTGGGTCGTTTGAAAGTGTCATATACGAAAAAGTGCTGTTTCTCCTAACAGCTGACGTGTCTGATGGCGATTGTGGAACAATCCTATGGGTATTCCAATCTTCGGATGGCGATTTGCCGTGTTGACTCTTCGCCTTGCCCTTGGGATCTTTACCATTCTCTGTGCTCGAGCTAGAGGTTTTGCTTCTGGAGAAGAATCTCTTCGGCTTGGCTTTAGGTGTGGTAGCTCCGTCCATTTCTCCTTCTTCGCTGATTGAAGATGGGTCCATAGACTCTATTTCCCGGCCTTTACCTTTCGCTTCGTTAGGGCTTGGGGTTTCCTGCATTGTGGTTAAAGCCTTCCCAATTGTCAGAGTCAGCTTGCTGGCATTGACATCCCCAGGTCTTCCGAGCGGTGTGACACTTGTAAGCCTGATCTCTTCCTGCAATGCATTATGAAAGGCTTCTACGACACCAGCACCAAGAAGATCTATTCTTGCTGATGCGCTTGGAGATTCTGATGCGAGTGATTCCGTTCGACTAAGGATCCCTGTCAACGTGACATTTCTCCCCTTCTCCACGACATATTTTGCCAATGCTTCCGAGGGCCCTCGGCGATGAGTCGGAAGAGGTGGCGCATTCTTGTCATGTGGTGCTGCAGCTCGCCCGCTGAATGCCCGCTTTACGTTTACGAAGAGCCGTTTTACGCTTGGGCCGGATAGCGCCCCCTTTCGTTGGCCATGTTTTGACTTCCCGTTACTTTTGAGATCCACACTCATCCTGTCATTCGGTGTAGAAGGGGCTAGTAGCTCCACAACGGCCGTAGTTGGAGGCTTCAAGTTCCCGCGCACCAAATCACCAGCGTTCGGATAAGAAGTGTAAGGAGACACCGCCTGTCTGAAGGCCGTGGGATTCGGTGGGTTCCAATTCTGACGCGAGGTTTCGTTATAAGAACCGCTGCGCTTATGTGATGATCCTCTGTCTCCTTTTCTGTGTCCGGAATGCAGGAGGGGCTTCCAGCCTTTCGAGGGAGAACCAGGCCGGAAAGCAGCTGCGGTAGTACTGTTGAGACTACTATAGGCGTAAAGGCTGCTGCTGTCGCTGACTGGTCGCGGTCTGGGTTTTGAATGCATAATTCTACTTGAATCTTGCGCTCTTGCCAGTGTCGGACGCGGCAGTGGGCGTGAAGCAGGCGCAGCGTTTATGATATCCCGGATAAGTCTTTGTGTAGCACCAGATGCAAATGCAGAGCTGGCAGGGAGCCTCCTGATGCTGCTCTTAGAATCCCGAGCTCTACCTTTGCCTTTTCTACGGGACCAATCCTGTTCAAATGCTGCCTTAAGCGACCTTGGATCTTCGCGAGTTCCTGCCTCTCCGCCTGGAGTGATATGAGAATTAATTTGGACCTCATTGTCGTTTACTCCACCCAGAATGCCGTCCCAATAGAGAACAGCAGCTTTCCTCCAGCATTTCTTCAACTCCGCGATGATATTCATGTTACTCTTATCCGTCCCAAGCCGTGCGAAAACATCATCTGAAAGCTCGTTTAATAGAATCGAAAACTTCTCTCGAAGCTCTAATGATGGAACGTAGTCATCTGCAAAGTAGTTGAGGAGCCAGTGCCGGATGGCGACAAAAGTTCTCACTCTTACGACCTTCCCAATCTCGTCTCCACGGTCAATCGCCCATTTCAAACGTGCCATAAGGTATAATAACAAGTCATGGGGTGTCATAAACGCTCGGAATGTTAAGAAGAAGTCGGACATAAATTGATAGTCGAGGAATGCGGCTGATGTGATCTGGGCAATGATTCGAGGAGGGGTTGCTGCAGTTATTTCGCGGGTACGAATATCATATCGGACAATCGAAGGGTCATCGCAGAGTGGGATGAACGAGAGGCTATCAAATATAGAGGGTCTGATGCTGTGAAGACCTCCCGTCATGATCGGCTCGGAAGCCTGGAGCGCAACGGGACTGGGCAGGGCGGTCGTAATTGCAGATGATATGCCGGAAGCCGTCGGCGGCGGGCCCTTCTTGTCGTGTACTGATAGCCATGGTAATTTTAATTCGCCGTACATGTTTCCCCACGAACCTGTCTTTCTGCCCTCCGTGAGATTTGATTGTGGTAGACTGGATCCAAGTATGAAGGGTGTGCCTGAAGGGGAGAAGCTAGCTGAGCCGAGTGTACCTCTCGGTATTGGAACGTCCAAATGGACTGGTGCTGCCTCCACAGGCCCTGCTGTCCTTGGCCGAGGAGGTGGTTCGAATTTCTCAGTTAAAGGTCGAGAAGGAACTCCGTCCGATTTATCCTGAGGTGCTTTCGCATGGTCCCCGACTATAGACAGCGAGCGAGCCCGGTGCTGCGTTACTTTCGGCAAGGGAGGTGAGGATGGTGGTGCTTTCAGCGGTGCTTGCCAGGTAGGCGACTCAGGCGGAGACGCAGTCTTGGGTGTTTTCGGTGTGTGTATCGAGGATGATGAGTCTACGCTCAGAGGAATCGGCGGAACGGGAGGGTAAGCATTTGTAATCTCGACGTTCGGAATAGCAGGGCTCTGAAGAGCTTCTTCAGGTGCCTCTCGGAGTTCCGATAACGACTGTTTCTGGTCCGCAGTTTTTGGAGGAGTGGCCGGTGCGACGACGAAAGGGTCTTGGAACTGACGATTGACGGGCCTGTAAAATGGTTCGAAGATGCAGAGGAAATTACACTCCAGCAGTTAGCTTCCTGGATGCTTGTACATGTTGGAATAATATCATTTCGGTTGTACAAGAACCTTGTTCGGTTTTGGGCAGGCAGTCAGATTGCTGGACCAGGTCTGCGAAACCGACATAGTGTCGGTACCAACAAAACAGGCAGCTATGGAAAACAAGATATCTTTGCTAGGATATCGTAGCATTTAGGGGGAAAGCGAAAGGAACGGGTCTTTCTTGTTTTTGAAGAAAAATTCACCGTTCCTGACTGGGTAAATAGAAGTATTTTGGGGGGGTTTTAAAATAGGCAAAGGAATAATAATAATAAAGAGTTGGAGAATTTTAGATTACCTTAGGTACATCATTCCATTGCTGCCAACGCTTGCTACGGCAAACTGTTGCCCATATCCACTCCCACTCCTGGACGAAGGTGCTGTGCTATAGACAGAACCAGATGAAGATGGAGGCGGTGGTGGTACGAAGTCTGATGACCCAGCAGCGTTATTTAACGATTGGGTCATCATACGAAGGCGTTCCAGACTGGTCATGTTGTGTACGACGTTGTTCAATACCACAGGTGGCTCCGTGATTGTCTTCTTCCGTCTCCGAGGAGGCGTTAAGGGAAATGGGCGGTTCTGCCCGGCATGGGTTGGTCCAGCAGCATGGGAAGATGTCGAAGCGTGTGATTGTACCGAGGGAGCATAAGATAACGGGATATTGGCATTTGAATGGGAATGTAACGAGGCATTTGTGGACGTCATAACGGTTGAAGCAGTTGAATTGCCCCGTCGCCGTCGTGGAGCTGGATAGTAAAACTTCTCGGTTGCAGATGATCCCTGTCGCGATCTTGTCGTCGGAGTCGGCTGCGCATTATTCGGCGGGACAGGCGGCGGCTGCCGCTGCGGTTGATCGAGGGATGTCATATTTGATTGATGTTAATTAATGGCGATGTCTGTCCAAGGCAATTGGGACCCTGAACGACGGACCGGAAGGTCCTCCGCTGCGTGTTATTCTAGTTGACTTAGTTCCGGAGGCGCGAGGGACGAAACTAATTCATGGATGAGTAGAAAGAGAGAAGGAAAGAAAGAAACAAAAAAAACGTGACGAATAGTATATTTTTTTTATGAAGTCTCAACGTATAAGGCAAAGCTCAACTGTGCCCCCCCGAATGGTTACGCAAAGGGGCGTGCAGTCGTCAATGCTCATATATTCCGGCTTGATCAATTGCTTGACCCCGGAACCAACGGTAACCCTAAACTAGCCCCGAAGTCTATTTTGTTTCCCAGGTTTGAAGAGAATGGGTAGGGGGGGTCTCCGAAGGTATCGCGCCGAAGTGGCTCTCTACTAGGAAGGAGAATGGTGGTTGTGTTCGGTAAACCAGCCTATCTGCAGTGAAGTAACAAGACCAGTGACGAAGCGTTCAAGTTGGGCAATTCGAGGAGAGGAATTCCGTTGGCACGTGGCGGAGAGGGTGGGGGATCTGACGAACAGGCCGTGAGATCTCTCAGGGTCTCCTTGATCTCCATTGGAGGAAAGATCCAAGGGATGGATCATAGACGCATTGTGGGATGAGGTTGGCGAGGTATGTATCGATATGGGGGGTACTGGTACTCGTGTGGCACTGGTACTATACTAATTAGTAGTATATACTAAGATGTTGGTGTTTCGGTGTAGCGCGTTTCGAGGTATAAGAATCTGGCCTGGTCGAAATAAAATAAATAATATTAATGATAATAAAAAATAGAAGCTGGTGAGCTGTCGCTTGCCTGGGCGGATACTTTTATCGTCCGTTCCCTGGCGGTGGCTTTCTCGAGATCTCAGTGATGAATCTTATGCGTGAGGTCGAGAGAGGGGCTTCGAGACAAGTCGCAGGAGAGGAGAAGGAGAATTTTAGCGGTGGTGAGCTGAAAATGACCAAAACAATTGGGTGAGTAGACCAGTTCACGGCAAACTATTGGTCCGCCGACAGAAGATATCGTGAGATCCCCAGCGGAAGAATGCAAAAAAAAGAGAGACAATCTAGTTCTGGAGGAACCGGAGTTTTGGTAGCACTACTTTAAGTATTGTAGGCAGGAACCAATCATGGCGTTCAGGGCGACGTGGAACACTCACGCTTGTTCATGAGCAGCCGGCATCCCATGTCATGTATAAAAGAGACTTTGGGAGAAAGCAGGCAGGTCCGGGGCAGGGATGTCCCCTCTTAGCCTTCTTTGTTCTCGCCGCGCGGTCCAGTCCACCCTCATGACTGACATGAACTATGAGCACAGGAACTCCACCGACGAATCGGGTAGAAAGCAAGGGACCGATGCCATTGGCCATAACATGACCGTACATGTGCTAGCTTGCTTAACTAGTGATGGGTCCTGGCATGGCAGACTAAGTAGTAGCATAGACGTAGTAGCAGCAGGAGAAGTGTAGCAGGGAACACCGATATCCCTACCCTTCCCCAAGGCAGAGCCCAACGGCACTGACGATGCTCGAAAGGACTGCCCCAATGGTATATACTTAGTTCAGGTAAGTTAAGTAAGTACTAAATACTTGAATACTGACTTGGTCAAGCTCCAAGACTCGGCTTCTGCAGGATGCATCGATGGTGCAGGAGGGACGGACAATTGCCTCACTGGCTCGCCAGGCAGCACCGGCGTATTGTATCGTCTACGCAGGTGCAGCGTGCAAGTCCCGTAGGCATCGGTCGATAGACGAGACTAGTTCTCGAAGGAGAACTGCTAGACGAGAGGCGGTCACTTTAGCCTTTGACGTGCATGCTCCTTCTCTCCTGTCAGAGATCCGTGCAGAGAACTCGACACCGCAGTGGATGATTGATAATATTGCATATGACAGTCAATGCCCTTCAGCGTTACCCCCCAATTGTTCAACCAGATGAAAAAAGCCGAGAGCATTGCTGTGCTGTGCTGTGCTAGTGCTTTGCTGTGCCCGTGAGGATGACGGAGACGTACGTGTAGTGTATGTATGTATGTACTACACCGGATCAACATGCATAGGTTAAACATTCCGAGGCTTGTGAGAGATGGGCTCGCTGAATCGAATCATGAGCGAGTGATCTTTGAAACCGACGGCACGGGCACGGGTCGCCAGAGATTGTCGATCGTAAAAGTTCCCGACGAGATGGTATAATATGTAGCTCAGGATGCGCCTTGCTTGCTTTGCTTGCTCCATACACAAGCGTGTTCTTTTTTGCAAATTTTGCCAAAGAGGGGATTCGAAACAGAGGAAGTCCCCTGGTGAGAGTTCCGGTTTGCCTGTCGGCTGAAGTTCCCCCGCTGCAGGAGCTTGCCGGGGTGAGGCTGCCTCCACCACATCATATCATCCGTCGTGATCTGTGATACCCAGCTAGTTGGGTAAGTAGGATAATAAGGTTGGTCGTTTCCAGCCTCGAGACTTCTGGGGGGGGCGCCAAACCGGTCGGTCAATTGGATTGAATTGGATCATGATCATCAATGCGCTCGGTCAAGCTGGAAATTAGTTATCGCAGCGGGTGTCGCGTCATCTTTATTCGCAGTCATGCAGTGTAGCGGTAAATATAAAATGAAATGAGATAAAATCTCGCAACCTTAAACTCCCCCCAACAGTAACTTGCACCGTAAATCGTAAACCGCAATGCATAATATTGCATTGGAGGTGCACTTTGAACATGAACATGTATGTGTATGCACAGCAGCTAGCAGTACAGACATATTATGCGAGCAGACAGGCTGGCCCCAATGCGTCGCCAGGATGACTGCATCAAAATGCATTAGGATGCAGCGAGCCGGGATCCCTGATCATGAAGAAAACAGCCTTCCTGGCGCCTCTCAGGTCACTGGATTGCAACGGCCCGGAATGCCCCTGCAGCCGGAGATAGTCTCAAAGCCGTTATGGCCATTCGATTCGATTCTCGTATCCGCGTATGCGTGCGTGAAGACGGTCAGAAAAGTACCACAAAAGCAACACGCAAACAACACAACAAATCATCGTGTATCTTGTATCATCAATTAGCTTCTTAGCTTCCCCATTTAAAGTATTACCGACGGCGGGTATCTAACATAAAATATTCCTGTATCGATCGTATGCAGAGGTACTAGTACCGAAGTGCAGTGCTGTGTACCCAGGCAGCTTCGAATTCCCTACATACTGACGCACAATGACCACAAACTACTTAAATGTATGAATAGTCAACAGCCCTCTGTCGTGAATATCAAAGGCCGAAAATGTAAGGTGGTTCAATTCAAGCGAGATTAATCATAATACAATCGACCAGCTGATTTGGAAAAAGGTTTCTCCTACATCTGTCGTACCTTCGCGTATGTGTAACCTTCGTATACTCGTAGATACTTCAAGCCCGCGACGGTGCATCGTTATTGCATCACTCACGCAGTACTCAGGGAAACCTAAGGTGGACCGAGACCGGGGGCCCAAGGGCTTCGTCACACTCTTTGGGCTATGATTCGGTATTTGGGTGGATTATGGTCTCGTAAACCAGCCTCAACGAAGCAGAGTGAATTATATATCTCGTTTATGTACCTAGATAAGTAAGTAACTGTATCCCTCCAGGCGCTGTATGCCCATCACACCAGTCCTGAAATGCAATTCCTACCTCCTTATCCCGCAAGCGCGCAAATGCGCAAGCCATAGCCTTTCTACACTCGGGTGTACGCATTCCTTCAAACCAGATCTCTAATACTTTTTTGAGGCTTCCCTTGAATTTTTATTGAAGCCAGGCGCTAAGCTCGACGAATGGGCTGTGGCTCTCTCAGAGCACCTAGAATATCGCTGGGGTGCTGAGGAGCCGAATAACCCTGGATACGATAGAACCTTCATTCCAAGTCTCTCAGACCGTTTTGGCGTCAGATCTCACACCAAAAATTCAACGTTGTTATCACTAGGCCGAACACCGCCCTCTCTCTCGCCTCTCCTGCAAGCATTGGGATACTTCCCCGGTCAAAAGCCACGCCACTTTGGTTATATAATAAAAGGCTTCACAACGGGAACATACCTGTCCGGGAGAGTTCCATACGGCGCTGCGAGGAAGCTCACCCCGGAACGCGGATTTAGTACGGATGGTATGCTGTACTATCCCCAATCGTCCGTAAATGCGCATCCGATTTCTGTCCCAAACACACCATTTACAGTTTGATAAGTTGAGATAGTGCGCGTGCCATGCTACAAAGGTTTCGCCCGCCTATGTTTCATGACGACTGGGAGCTCCTGGATGCATATGGTCTGAAGTCAATAGGATGATAGCACAAGTAGGCGCCGCTCTTGGGCGAAAATGGTTAAACAATTCCTTAATACGGGCTTGCTATGAGAGCTAGCAGTGAGCCGCTGCCACATCATGCTGGAAATTTGCTATCGAGTTCGACATCGTAAGATACTTGAGCCGACAGATTGCCCTTGGACTACGCATCCAACACAAGCCTTCTTTGAAAGACTATCCAACTACGACCCAGCCCAAAGGCCCAAAGGCCCGTTCCAGTCCATGCACGATAGTTGAAACGCACTCAAAAGGCATCAGCTGTCTTTTTAAGCTTTTTGAAGGAGTCTTTAAAATATGCATGATCCAAACGTCTGTCGCAATTGCGCTCTGGAAGCTGCTGACAATATCGAAGGACTGATTCATCAATTCCCAACACTTGAAACGATTAAATACTGTCGCCGGGATTTGTGGTGCGTTTGGAGGACATCCGCCGTTCCGCTGCTGTGGAAAGCTCTTGGTCGTTATTCAGGGATAATTGCGTCCCCCTGTTTCCACGGTAAAACTGTTTGTGCGTTTACCTGAACGATATATCGATAGTGCTGTAGCACATTCACATTCCTAAACAGCCTTATTCGTGATCACAATCATATGATCACGAGATCTTAGAGAATGTGACTGATTATAAAGTTGGCAGTATGTGTGCTGATCAATTAATCAATCCGCCCTTGTAAGTGCCTGCCAACCCTATATGAACTGGTTTAAATGATGATACAAAGCCCTAAGTCCTCAAAGGTATCAAAATTGCAAAAAGAGTCCCCATTCTTTACTTTATGTACCTCTAGGTATGTACGTAGAACTATCGGTTTGTGCGTGGAATATCTATAGAGGGGCTTTGGCTGACTACATTAAAACATTGTGAGATTATTACGGATTAGAGTGAGATAAGACTTGATCAGACTGAAGAAGCTCGGGTAGATATTTTATATCTCTTTAGCCTTAGTTCATATAATATGAGCTTGTGCAAACCTAGACTCTAGACTGCGTGGAAAATATTGCAATAATATACACTTCAAGTATACTCATGCTCTAAGTGAGGTCATTCATAGATATTGGTATCTCCCTATCTTCAATATTTCCAGCCCTCCCCCCCTCTCTCCAGTATCAATATTTTGATGTCACATGGCCCATGTGCGTGAAGGCGGGAATCGCGTTAGACAAAATGTTAGGGCAGTCGTGCTTATTCGATAATAATTTTCACGGACCCGGCCCCGTGGCTGGTCACAACAATAGAGTCCTCGGCATTGACAGTGCCTTCAAAGATAAGTACCAGCCCATCGACGCTATCCTGAAGTAACTGCATGCTGACAATGACGGAATCAGAGGCGGATGGGATTGTGTCCAAGAGTTTACCCAAATAGGACTACACAACAGTTTGAATTGTTAGAAACGCAAGATTAGAAAAAAAAGAGTCTCGAACGAGGTCTTGAAGGAATTAATATATGAACCTACTTTTAGAGTCCTTTTAAAGTTATTGAACGGTGTAGCTGCCTTTTGGAATATTTCCTTGTTGTCCGCCGCCGCAGGTCTAGACTTCTTCGTAAACGTTGCAAGCACATCGACGGCTTCGTCGGCGAACTGGGTACATGTTCCGTCAGCTAATTATCATTTTAACTCTAATTACCGGCTAGCAAGTGGTAGACCTACGGCTAAAAATTCCCTTTCAATATCCTTGGCGTCGTCTTCATCAAATTTTGGTAATTTGTCACTAAACCTTCTTTCGGCTATTTTCACTGCTCGGTTGAGGGCCTCTGTGGTACTGACAACTTTCTGTTTAACAGATGGCGCTGATTAGTTTGGATTTCTTTTTCCTTCGTATACATAGCCAAGCAACCTACCCGAAAGACGGGCGCCCATTTCTCGGGTTCCAAATTGTAATCTAAAGAATCAACATAGGGGCTGATCTTATGCGCAATCTTCTTTTCAGATTTTAGGTACGATTGAATGAGGGACGCTGACTGGCCAGCTACTAAGGTCGTTTGGATGGAAAAGACAAAAACAGTAGCAGCGACAACTTGTTTGATGAAGTACATTTTGTAGAACTTTTTGAATATTGTGATATTTGTGGGTTGGTTTGGGGGTACTTTTGGATCTTTGAACAATACTGTTGGGTATAACCTTCAGACGAATATAAGTATATATTTAGATTCAGATCTTCTTCACACGAGACGGTACACGGCAATATATATGTCTGAACATCCCCACCGAAGACGTTAACAACAAATAATGGAATGTAGATCGCACAGAAGGTGGTTGGGGTGAAATCTAGACCCGGTGCCGCATTCCGTTAAGATACATTGTGTATCATGCATTCAGCCAATGGTCCGCCTCGCCTCGAGCCGTGTTGCATATGTTGCATGTTAGACTGGAATGTGGGTTACACAATAGACTGTCATGTTGGGACCTTGACGAACCGCAGAGTCGACACAATTTTCTGTTTCCAGAAATGGCGTTACCAATCTTGCCCTTGGTTCAGGTGCTTGAAGGCGCTGAGATTCATAAAGATGTCTTCTTGAATTAATGCCTTGACTGTGCGATAGATAGAATATAGTGCCAGGATCCATAATAGCTTCATTTTGTCCGTGTGTTATATATATAGTTTGAGAATAAAGCCGAAGTCATCTTTTGACTCTATCTGATATTTTGCAGCTCATATTTTAGCTATTTGTTTCTATAGCTGTGTTTAATATTGGTTTGAGCATGAGGGAGTATATACCTAGGTACGTACAACATTTATGTCAGTGTTCGAACTCCAACATCCCAGCATCCCGCTTCACATTACATGCACATGCCCGCGTTGCATTTGCATTTAAGATTCGCTCTTTACCCAATCTAGTCGATTTACTTAGATAAGCGGCTGGGCCTTCTCTGTGCGTATATGATAGCTAGGTAGTGGCTTGGACTTATAAACGTAGAAACCACCTAAATTCCTAAGTACTAAGCTATATAACTATCTGGTTTCGTGAGCTATAAATATAGAACCAAATTGGATAAAATGATAGTGCTCCCTAAACCTACAGACCTCCTACAAAGAATTTGGCATTCAAAGAGCAATGCAGCTGCCTCGGCACCTGTGTGGTAGCCATACCAACCAATGAACTCAACTAATCAATCGACGGCCAAATCCCGACCTGTATATGGCGGGAAAATATCCCACAAAAACAACACTATGGCGAGGGGGGTGTCACTTTGTCGACAGAAAGAATTCAAAGATACATATAGTTCCCATGGTAATATGCTAACCCACAAAATCATTCCTGGTTTGCAGATTTTCCGCCAAGTTGCTTCCTATAGGCCTAGACCTAGCTCTTTCCTTTAATGCTACTAGTTTAATAAGGGCTAGCCTGGAAAGATAATAAATTTCTGCACGCCTTTATCAGCAACGCCTTGTAACCAACTGAAAGCAATATGCAATATCACTAGATAAATTATATAACGGAATACCGACTGCGATATAAAATACAATGTAGATACAACAGATTCGTGAACTCGTCGCTATAGATGTTACATATAAATCGAGGGCTAGATGGGATACATTAAATTGAGAATGCCGGTGCATGACTATCGGCCCTTGACCTTTTGATCCGGCCTAAATACCCGAGCCCTATACTTGCCCTCTCGTTAGCAATTATGTTGTATCCTCAATGGAACAATGGCTTGTGAAGTATAAATTTAACGTGTATTTATGTGTTGATTTAATTAAATGATAAGTCCTTATGCACGCCAAGATCCTATATGACGAGCCTTTTCGCTTTGACATAGTTAGGGTAGCTGGTGTGGAATCTAGGATCCTCGCTACGTGCCACACTGTCGCATATAATTTTGTGTGGTCTGTAGCCGCTGATTTCTGCGTTTACCCCTCATCCTAAATCTCATACCGAGGGTGTAGATATCAGCCTTTTTTATCACTATTTTCTTACAGCTGTCAGTATTGCTTCACTGTAATCTCTGACAGATATATATCAAGCGCAAATTTACGTCGATCTGGCCCGGTAATTGTCTAGCTGTCTTGCAGGATGAATGAGAATCCGGATCCTGAAGAGCTTCCGGAGATTAGCCCCGAAGATATCACGGTAGCGATATTCTGCGCCCGTCCCTACGAGTTTGCTGCTGTTAGGTTCACCCTCGATGAAGAATTCAGATGCCGAACAAATTCCGCGGGGCCGAAGTACATATACTCCTACGGCCGCATATGGGAGCATAAAATTGTCATAGCGCAACCTGTCGACATAGGACTGGTGGGAGCCGCTCTGTGCGCTGCGGCAGTATGCTATGGTTTCCCAAAAGTTCGGTTTGCTTTGCTGGTTGGCATCGGGGCAGGAATCCCAGGTGTCTCTAACAATGATATCCGGTTGGGCGATGTTGTTGTTAGCTTTCCACAAGATGGCCATCCTGGGGTTATACAATATGATATTGGCAGGTATGAAGAAGATGATTTCATCCCGATAGGATCTTTGGACAAGCCCCCATCTATTTTGCTTAGTGCGGTTCAGTCTGTAACAATAGATGCAATGATGGAGAGAGATCCATTGCCGGAGAATCTGAATAAAATCACAGCGAAGCCGGGATATGCGCGGCCTGCCACCAGGGATATCCTGTTTTACCCAGGTTATTCTCACATTGGTAACGACAATGATTGTGCTGGATGTGATGAAGCAGAAGGAGGAGTTTCTAGGGCGCCAAGGGACTCTCTCACACCCGTTGTACATACAGGCCTTATACTTTCAGGTAGCAGTGTGATCCAAAATCCAGCGGATCGGGATCACTTACGCCGGGGTTGGAAAAACGCAATCTGCTTCGACACAGAAGCCGCAGGAATAGTGGACGAAATCCCTTGTTTAGTGATCCGAGGGATATCTTCTTACGCAGATACCCACAAACAATATGGATGGCGCCACTACGCTGCCGCGGCTGCCGCAGCCTACACCAAGGCTATTCTTTGCAAGATATATGGTCCACGTTTGGAAGAAACCACGAATATGAGAGAAGTAATCGTTCAGCGTTAGTATCCCTACTAGCGTTATGACGTCAAACCCAGATACTAAGCTAATGTTTTTATTCTGTTCTAGTCAAAAGGAAAACGGACCAGATGAGCAACGATCTCAAGGCGCTGAAGCTGAGCAATGATAACTGGAAGTTTAGCGAAGCCAACAAGGAGATTCTTCAATGGCTCAGCCCTGTAGATCATCTAGCGCGGAGGAAAAATATTCTACGCGGGCGTAATGAAGGAGCTGGCGATTGGCTTGTGGAGACAGTGGCGTTTCAGGCATGGCTGGAAGGCAAAGAAAAGAATTTATTTTGCTCCGGAGCATCTGGATATCACAACGCAATGATCGCATCCATTGCTGCGGACTACCTAAGCACACTTATGGTATCTCACGGCGACGTTGTCTCCCGAAACGGCAAAGCGGGTACAGCCGTAGCCTCCCTTTACTGCACTTACGAAGAACAAGAGAGGCAGACTTCAATAAATTTGCTCACTTCTCTGCTGGCGCAGCTCATTCTCATAGGGCATCAGATGCCCAAGTCCACGCAAGATCTATATAATAGATGCGAAAATTCAACGACCGGGCTGAAAACCCAACTTTTACAAGCCGACATTCGCTCAGAACTTGAATACAGCTTACAAGGGGTTTCCAGGGTATTTATCATTATCAATGGCCTTGGTGAGTGTAAGGCAGATGTTTGCGACGAGGTCTTAAAAGAACTATATAGTTTACAGGAGACCTTTGATTTAAAGCTCATGGTGACTTTCCGTCCCGAATTTACCCCGAAACTCCCGGAGGGTGTTACAACATTGAATCTTTGAGCTACGAAGAAGATGTAGTGTACTGGTTTGGAGACTCAGAATTTTACATATCTTAGCTACCTTATATCGTTGGGCTTTGAGCATAATATCAAGCAACCATTTCTTACGTATTAATAATGTTAAAGCGCTCCAAAATATGTAGGGTAGAAGATATATCTAGAGAGTAGTAACCTTGGAAGTCTGGCTTAGACCCGACTGTATTATAATTAGACCATCTATATTGACTATATTTCGCCTTTTTATAGCTCCCTAGAGAAGAGTGGAACTAATTTGTATTCTTATATACATTTTAATCAGCTAATTCAGTATTTAACTATACAGAGTTGTTATATATCGGGATAGTGGGGCGTATCCAGTTCCTCGTCGGCCATGATCGATATTGACTACTTGGGTTCTGAATTCTATTTGTTGTTTTTGTTGCATATTCCAATGCAGACGAATACCAAGCTAGCAAATTTAGCCGGGCCGCATCGACGGCTCGCGTGTACCTTCCCTCCTTTGGAGCTCAGCTCGATATGTGAGGCCGTTTTGTGTTACGCGTAGACAAGACCCGCCACCAGACGTATACGTATATGCGGGGATCCAAGTATTTTATACTTCATACGCCACCTCCTGAAATAGCTACAGTTTCATCACTACTAAATCACCTAAGTACTAATAGAGCGCCACCATTTATATCATATCATTCCCGCCAAAGACGCAGGATTCGAAGGAGACAGAGGCCAACGTAGCTTCCCGCAACATCTCACCTGCCAAGACCAGCTATATATACGGGGCGGCGGTTTTATAACAGCTGCAACACCTCTCAGCTCCCTCTTCTTCTTCCCCCAGAAATCCCAAATAACCAACTTACGACCACATAAAAAAGTAGAAACATGTATAACCCTTTCTCAAAATCAGGACCTCAAGGTGGAGGCGGCGGCGGATACCAACAACAACCTCCTCGTGGAAATCCAGCTCCTGCAGGCGGTAACTTCAGCAGGCCTTCGAACTATGGTAGCCCACAGCCTTACGGCGCCGGTCAGCAAACTTATGGCGGCGGAGGAGCATCTATGTACGGTGGTGGCGGCGGGTATCAACAACAACCAGTCTCATCGGGTCGTGGGGGTGGTAGCAGCAGCAGTCAGGAATTCGGAATCACCAAGGTTCCGGATGAAACATGGGTTCTGCAGAATGTTATGGCTGTGAGCCCTGATGATTTTAGGGAGGAAACATATGCCATTCTTGATGAGAGATGTGTCGTTACTGTCAGGTATATACCCTTTCTTATAAACTGCCTAAGCTATCTAAAGGAGAAGAAGAAGCTAAGAAGATAATGCAGACCGGCACCTTCGATTCCCCGGGGTTTGATCGGTCTCGGCAATGCTCAGAGAGAATGGGGCCAATGGGGTCTCCAGGATCGCATC
The DNA here is from genome assembly GCA_036872755.1 of Orbilia blumenaviensis. Lineage (NCBI taxonomy): Eukaryota > Fungi > Ascomycota > Orbiliomycetes > Orbiliales > Orbiliaceae > Orbilia > Orbilia blumenaviensis. The sequence continues at coordinate 782,497 of JAVHNS010000018.1, read as the reverse complement.
TCGGTCCGCAGATACGACCCCTTCTCCGCTGGAAAGCAGGCCTATCTCGGATCGTTGGACGTCGAAATCGGCTTCGCTACCAAAAAGGTCTCAGAGGAGCAGTATGACCAAGATGACCTCACCAAGCTCGTTATTCGGGTATTACCCCCAGTCCCCAAATCTCATTTATCAAGTAGGAGGTTGCTAATTGTATAAATAGAACTTCCAAAACCAGATGTTCGCACCCGGCCAGCTCGCCATCCTCGATGTGCGCAATACACGCCTCCAAATCCACGTCAAAACCGTCGAAATCGTCGACCTGACCCAGGAGAAAGGAACATCCGGCCAGCAGCCCACTACGTCCGACCCAAGTGCCCGTGGTATCCTAACCCCACAGACATTCATAACCTTCTACAAACATGCTGCTTCCCCGATAAAGCTCAAAGGATCATCGAAACGCCCCGCAGCGAACAGTATCATCCAGCCGAACTTCAAGTTCGAGGATATGGGAATCGGAGGGTTGGATACTGAGTTCTCAGCTATCTTTCGAAGAGCCTTTGCGTCCCGTATCTTTCCACCAGGGTTGGTTGAGAAATTGGGTATCCAGCACGTCAAGGGTATCCTGCTTTATGGACCTCCGGGAACAGGAAAGACGCTTATTGCCCGACAGATCGGAAAGATGCTGAACGCGCGGGAGCCTAAAGTCGTCAACGGACCCGAAATTTTGAACAAATACGTCGGACAGTCTGAAGAGAACGTTCGAAAGCTGTTCGCAGATGCTGAGAAGGAATACAAAGAAAAGGGAGAAGAGAGCGGACTTCACATCATCATCTTCGACGAATTGGATGCCATCTGTAAACAGCGTGGTAGCAAGAATGACGGCACCGGAGTCGGAGATTCAGTCGTTAATCAGCTGCTTTCAAAGCTTGACGGTGTCGACCAACTTAACAACATCCTCCTCATCGGAATGACAAACCGAATGGACATGATCGATGAAGCCCTCCTCCGACCCGGTCGTCTAGAAGTCCACATGGAGATCTCCCTCCCGGATGAATTCGGCCGCCGACAGATCCTTAAAATCCACACTTCAAAAATGAGAGATAACAACGTAATGGACAGAGACGTAGACATCAACGAATTAGCCGGCCTGACAAAGAACTACTCCGGCGCTGAAATCTCCGGTGTCGTAAAATCCGCCTCATCCTTCGCTTTTAACCGACACGTTAAAGTCGGTACCGTCGCCGGAATCTCAGATGATATAGAAAACATGAAAGTCAACCGTCAAGACTTCTTAAACGCAATCGATGAAGTCAGACCAGCGTTCGGTGTTAGCGAGGATGAATTGGCAAACTGCCTCCAAGGCGGTATAATTCACTACAACAGCTACGTCGAACAAATCCTTAAAGAAGGCCATTTATTCGTCGAACAAGTCCGAAAGAGCGAGCGTACACCTTTGGTATCAATCCTTTTACATGGACCTCCATCATCCGGAAAAACTGCCTTAGCCGCCAAAATAGCAATGGACTCGGGATATCCATTCATCAAGCTCCTCAGTCCCGAGGCGATGGTCGGTATGAACGAAATGGGAAAAGTCAGCTATATCAGCAAAGTCTTCATGGACGCCTACAAATCCGCATTAAGCGTGGTCGTACTCGACAACCTAGAAAGACTGATAGACTACGTCCCCATCGGACCGAGGTTTTCAAACGCAGTGTTACAAACAATCCAGGTTCTGCTAAGAAGACGGCCGGATAATGGTCGTAGATTACTCATTCTCGCTACCACCACCAGCCGCAGCGTGCTCTCACAGCTGGATATGCTAAACACCTTCGACGGCGAACTCGGCATTCCAAACGTCGGCACGCACGACGAACTAGCACACATCCTACAAGAACTGAAAACCTTTGATCAACGAGAAGTACAGTCCGCAATCCGTGAAATCGGGGACATAACGCAATCTCGAAAACTAGGCGTCGGTATCAAGAAGATTATATTGGCCGTAGAGACCGCGTTGCAGGACGAAGACCGCGCCGGAAGGTTTGCAAGCGTACTGTCTAGGGCGGTTGGTGAGGCTAGAGCGTTCGAACCAGAGGATAATAGTAGCTATAATAATACTAGTAGTAATATTCAGCAGATACAGCCATTGCAGCTGCCGAATGTGCAGGGGAGGGGCCAGATTGACGGCGGATTTGAGCAGGGGTATGCTGGGGGGTATTAGACCGCCTAACTACTATATAGAGTATAGCTCAAGTAGTTTTTAGATATCTGAAGGCTCTTTGTAGGTTAGTTTAGTTAGTACTTGTGGTGGCGTTCGCGTTTTGGTTAGTTAAATTTTTGTAGATTTATAATGAGATTCAATTGTAGTCTTTGGCTCCACAAAGTACCTATATATGAGTGGTATATGTTGGGAATTGGGAAAACGAGCGATATAGATGGCAGGCAGATGTCTTTTGTAGAGAAAAAAAAAAGAAACGCATCAAGAGGTATCATTGGTTTCTTTTATTTTTGTAGTTCGCCAGCTCAATCAGTTGCATGCAATCGCAATGCGTATTCAATCAAAAGACACGATACTCAAAAAAAGGACTCAGAGAAAAACCGAACAAGAGTGATCCCAAGCGAACCGAAAAAAAGGAGCAAAGATATAGAACTCTGGATATAGGACACTAATAATGATGATATAGTTACGGTAATGCTTTACAAACGTACAATGAAAGAAAGAAAGAGACAAGGAAGGTACTCTCTAAGAACGCTTTTATTCGCCAATTGCGTGCTAAGCGGAGATGACGATGGATGGATTATAGTGAGAAATTGAGAATGAAGGGGTGTTAGATCTGCTGTGGGAATCCTGGAGGTTGGCCGAGCACTTCGATCTGTTTCAGCAGGAATGCCTTCTCATCGTTGAATTGTTCATCGTCTACACAATTAGCCTCTATTCACAAAAGTTGATAATGTTAAGTGGAAACGGAGAGGAGGAACCTACCCTTCCGATCTTCGTGAAACTTCGGCAGAAATCTCAGTAGCTGATCTCTATTCTTGACTAGCAGAGATTCTACCGGTTTACTTTTCTTCGGATTGGCGACAAAAACCTTGAACACGTGAAATGCTTCATACTGCACGTTCTTCGACTTATCCCTGAGCAAATTCATGCACAGTTTTAAATGGTCCGGCGAGTCAACATATGCGGTCATGATGTTATAGTTCGCACGGTCCAATAGAATTTCGCCCAGTAATTTTATAGACTGACGCTTGGTGATGTAGTTGTCGGATGTCAGCAAGGCGTTGTACTGGGTGAAGAATTCATCGTAATTTGTAGCAAGGAACTCGGCGACGAGCACTTTGTGTCGTGTGAGTAGTTCCTACTTTTCCGTCAGCAATCCCATCTCCTCATATCGATATCTGTCGATGAATCCTACTTTGAAGGTAGTGAAGGCGTCACTACTCGTGTCGAAACGGCCGCCTTGGACATAAGTGAAAAAGTTCCAGAAAGAGGGGTCGTACAGGGCGATCCTGGCGAGAGGTTCGTATTTGAATGCTTCCTTGAGGATCTGGCCACTGTTGGAGGATGTTTCAGCGTCATTGTAGGCGTTTACGAGGGTGAGGATTGTGTCCGGACGGTGGCCGCTCTGGTGGCGACCTGCGAGGTATAGGACACATATCTGAGCATTCTGGACATTGTAGCGGAGGAGGGCGTTCAAGATCGTAGTGGAATCCTTTCGAGCCTTTCAATTCATATATTTTAGTCTGACTTTCTCTCTCTTTTCCCCAACTTAACCATTTATAGTATGTGATGTAACGAGTAGAGGAGGATAGAGTAGGGTAGGAAGTACCTCGAAGTCGAGCTTAGGTAGACAGATGGCGAGAATAGGGAAAAGATCGAGCGCACAAGCCTCCTGGGCAATGGCAAAGATGTTGTCGTTGTTCTCGTCGCCTATGAAGTACCCCTGTCAGCATCAGTATGATCCCTGATTCAGCTGTTCCCAGCATGTCACACCAGCTTCAGAAGGGTTGATAATAAGACAGAGGGAGCGAGAGGGAAAAGGAAAAAGTAGCCCTTACCTGGCACTGGAGCAAGTTCGTTCCTGATGAGGCGCAACTGCTTTCCTGCCTCCTCCTGTGCCTGTTCCAGCATCGACATGAACCGTCAACCACCATTATATGTAGATATATATGTTTGTAACATCACACCAAATCATCCCAGTGCTGGTGATATCCCACCACCACCAGCAACAGCCAATTGGGAGGGCGTGAAGCTTACCGTCCGCCGGGCACCAGGCTGGTCGAGCTTGAGCAGATGTTCTCTGAGGCGCCTGACTGCCTCACCAGGGCCTTTGTCCTTGCTGCGACCGAACAGGAACGACATGGTTGGCGGGCAGGAGGAGGAGAAGCGGTATTATTCGCCGTAGGAGGATAGGTAGAGTAGTAGCCAGAATGCTGGAAGAAGGCTAAGAGGTGAGGTTAAGATGAAGTCGAGAGACAGAGGAGAGGAAGGGAGGGAAGGAGGGAAGGGAGAGGGCACAAGAAGAAGAGAGAGGTGGCCAGCACGAGAATGGAAATGCAGATAATAATCAAAAGGGTCTCAGCTCCGTTGGCGGGAGGAGGAGCTTTTGTTTATTCGCTTCCTTAAACAGGTCGCTTATCATCGCCTATCGCTTGGGCTTGGCACTGCTCCTAACCACCTCCATGACTATGACTACCACCTACTAGTGATATAAAGTTCTCATCACTGGTTCACTAACATACTTCATACAACATACATCAGCCAGTCAGCCAGTCATCATGCCCCTGTAAGTCCTCCCATTCTTCTACTATATCATTCGACGACAGCTTTTGTATCTTACCCTATTGTACTGTTTTATTATATGTTGTTGTTTATGAGAATTTGTAGCTGATGGCTGACCGTGTTGGGCGAAGAATCATAGGAACCTGCTGCAGCACAAATCATGGCACGTCGGGTCCGCCAAAAACCAGGAGCGCGTCCGGCGCGACGAGAGAGATGCCCAGCTGAGAGAGGAAGAGCAGGAGCGACGGATGCAGCTCGAAGACGCCGAGCACCGGCTACAAATCCTTAGAAGCCGGATGGATCCTAATTTTACTAATACTACAAATACCGCCACCACCATTGCTACGAGTAGTAGTATAAGTGCCGGTACTGCTACCAATGCTGATATCACCAGTTCGTTTGTTGGTACCGGGACCACTAGGCGTAGCGCTGCTACCACCACTGCGACTCTTGGTTCTACAAATAATGACCCTAGAGAGTCCAATCGAAGAAGAGTGGATGGCAACGACACAATAACATCACTAACCGGCGACGATGGGCACATTAACTTGTTCCCGCGCGAATCAAACTACGCAAAGAAGGCCAATAATGCGGATAAGAAGCGGAAAGAGGAGGAGGAGAAGGAACTGGAGCAGTACACCATGAGACTGACACGGCCGGCTGAACCATGGTATTCCTCTCGAAACCCACCGGATGAGAGTTTACAACAACTACAGCAACAGCAGCAGAAGGACAAAAAGAGGGAAGAGAGGAGGGTCGGAGAGCTAGACCCACTAAGAGAGATGAAGTTTGGACTGGAGAAGCTGAGAGAGGTTAGGAAAGAGGCTGAAGACGAACGAAGGAGAAGAGACGCCGATGTCATGGGGTTTGGCCTGGAACGGCGCAGAGAAAGTAATACCAAAGAAATCAAGAATAAAGACAGCAGGGCTAGGGACAGGCCGAGGTCAAGGGACAGGTCACGAGACAGGTCACGGGATAGACACCGACACGGGCACAGGCATACAGACAGAGACAAAGACAAGGAAAAGGATAGGCACAGGCGCGGGGACAAAGACAGAGACAGAGACAGAGGTAGAGGCAGAGGCAGAGGTAGAGATGACAGGTCGAGGAGTCCCAGTCGGAGGGAGACGGGCAGGGACAGGGACAGGGACGGTGAGAAGAAGAAGAGAGAGGGGGAGGAGGGGGGGATCGACAGGCTTAGGGAGGAGAAGAGGAAGCGAGAGGAGTCCGAGAGGAAGAGGGAGCGGGCACTGGTGGAGGGTGAATTGGCCCTACGACAACCGGCTTGGGCTCCGTCGGGGGGCAGATACAGCCGGCAATTCCAGCAGAAATAAAATAACAAAAGTGATATGCACTGATCGGATACCGGTCTCGTACATCGACATTCGTACACGATAATTGGCATTTGCATTGGTGCATTTGGTATTGGTAATATTTCACAAATAAAGTAGAATGGGGTCGGGTCAGGGTCTGGTGATTGTGCCAAGACGCTAGCAAAACAGGAAATGGACCTGCAGCATAGTGACGTCATCGGCCCATCTTATGTTCAGAGCATAAACCAACAACATCAATGGCCAGTCCATCCCCCGTTCACCGGCCACCCAACCTAGCCCAACCCAGCCTGCCAAACTACCAAGCGGCAACTTGCTCAGAAGTACTTAGTCAAACCCGCACATCTGCATGGGACCCCTCTTCGGCAGAACACGATACAGACAGGACATAGACAGGATATATACGTTACTACCCAGCAAGTAGGTAAGTACCTAGTTATTGTCGAAGAAACACGGAGAAGAATCAGAAGCAGCAGCAAGCAGCGGTGGCGCTTTATATATAAGACAAGCCGGGTTGGGTTGGAACAGACGATCAGCGCCGGACTGGGCCTAGCAGTAACTCCGTTGTCAGGACTTGTCTCCACTCTTCCCTCAGAACTTCTTTCTCTCTAGAATTCTTTGCCTTCCATTCTCGAAATTCTCATCAACTACTTCTCTAATTGCATACTTAACCACTTACTTACGTCTTTACCAAACTACCGACCGACAGACCTAGTACTTACCCAGATCCGTGTCGACTTTCCATCCGACTTACTTAGTACCTTACTTACTCGTGTGCCTAATTCTCCACTCACCGACTTGACTAATTATTTACTTGTTTACGTACTTCATTGACTGGCGATACATCCTCTTCTTTCCTTGTGTGCTTGAGTTACGTGGGCGTGCTTGCCGAATGGCATAGGTCTGTCGCCATGGTCCAGACAGACCCCCATTCTTCTGTCACTTCCACCAGTTACAATGGCATCTCGGTCGTCAATGGACAGACCGTCGAGTCTATGCGCGAGGTAAGTTTTCCCTTCCATATAAATACCATATCCTATATCTATCCCTGTTGCGATAGCTGTAACATACCTATTATTCTTAGTCTTATTATTATTATTATTACTATTATTAAAAGCCTTCTAATATCTTATTCTACATCATATGGTATATGTGAATGTTGTTACACAGGCGTACAATTCTCACCTCCACTCCCAGATGTCTAGGCAACTCCCTTCCCGCCGCAAATCCCGCCTCGACCGCCAGATCTCGCAGGATTCGCCACCATCTTCCTCAACAACCCCTCATCGACAAGAGCCCGCGAAGACCCCATCTTACCCATTCCCTAATATGAGTCGCTTCAGCCATAATGCCCTTATATCGTCTCCGACGGGGGCTTCGTCCTCTATCACTCCCCACGACAGGGCCATTCCTTCGGGCACCAACACCCCAGCCTCCGTAGCATTCTTCCCCCCGGAAACGAACCCACCGACCCCTTACGAGAATCCGGACTACCCCTCTCCGAATCTATACGAGTTAGCCTTACTACTGCATTCTGAGCCGGGTATCGATGGCTTCTGGGACACTGTCGTTCGTATCATGCGAGAGTTCTACAAGGCTGAGAGACTCTCGCTTACCATCCCTACCGATCTTACCGACCTCACCAACTCCCCCTGGGGCCAGAAAGCGACCTACAGTGATGCCGACGAAGACTCTATCTCCTTAACATGCCCGGATGATATATCTAGGAGAATTGATCATACAAATAATAGTGAGCATAGCCAGGGTGGCGAGAGATTAGAGTTGCCGCTGCCAAATGGACCGCATAGAGGCCTATCGCAGGAGTCGGTGGAAACGGTTATAATACCCCCGGATACTGCAGGCCCAGTTTTCTCCCCTGTAACTGTCGACCTGACTGAACAGTCGCTATCTCAATGGGATGCTGCCAAGGAAGCCGCTGGACAGTCTGATATCCAAAATTATGCTATGGACTCGCTCCTACAGATTGAGGACGGTGATACTCGGGGACAGGTCTTTTTGAATCTGCAGCCGTTGACACATGATGGAGAGCCTTTGATAGATGGTGCTGGTGTCAGCAGGGTGCTCGAGCGTGGAAAGACCGTCGTTTTATCCCGAGAGTACAAGGATATGCAAACGAAATGGGAACGATTAGCTGCCAGAAAGGAGGAGAAAGCTAGGCTGCAGCAGGAGCAAAGATGCGTGGAGAAGCAGCTGCAGCAATCTTCCGCTGAGCTTCCCTTAAAATCTAAGAGGAAGCGGTTCCCGTTCCCGTCTGTCGAGGACTTTCAGATGAGATATAAAGACACAATTCGACCCAAGTCTCCCACTAAAGCTCCTGCATTTGAAGAGTTCGAGCAGGCCGTGTCTTCTCCTTGGTCTCAATCGCCGGCTCCGTCGCCTGCGATCCGAGCTGATCCCACTGAAAACCCGTTCTTTGCGCCTGCAAAAGTGGATGAAGAGTGTTTCAATCCATCGGCCGAGAGTCCTCAGTACTCGATCGCTGAGCCTATACATGCCATAGGTCTGGAGAACGCCTCTACAGTGATCCATATACCGCTGATACACCCGTCTACTTCAATTATCAAATTCGGCAGAAGAAGATCAGCGGGCAGCGCGGTTCTATCAGATGTTCCCGAGAAAAGAACCCCAATCGCTATTCTTTCAATCCTATCATCTGTTATCCCATACCCCAAAAACCTAGTCCACTCGCTTACCCATTTATCCCCACTCATGGCCACGGCCTTTGCACTCTCACAAGCCCATTCTAACGCCGCACTCCAGCTTTCACATCTACAATTCCAGGGTGCGGAAGTCTCAGCGGAGCGGAAACAGGGCGATGTCGCCTCTTCGATTATGAGCGTCACCAGTCCGAGCGACTACACCAAATCCTCATCGAACGCTAATTCACTAGCAGGAACGCCAAATCAAGATTTAATAGCTTCATTCGGAGACCCCAATCGAAGTCCGATGAACACACCTAGTCCTAAGGGCTTCAATGGCGATGGATATTTTTCAGCCAGCCAGCGACCGCCTAATCCTAAACGAAGGACCAGTGCAGGTGTTTATCAGGTTCCCATGAGTCCTGGGGAGCAGCCGACGCCGACGATTATAAAACCGCATCAGTCGAGGATTAATCATTTAATAGAGGAAGCTACGGGACGGCTACCTCGACCTCCTATGCCCAGGACTATTTCGGAGGTTATGGAGCCTCAGTCTAATGGCAAGAAGACGAGGGAGAGGGCTAATACTTCTGAATCGGAGAAGGCGTCGGATTCTGAGAGGGAGGGAAGTGTGGATATGCCGTCGTCTGAGGATATACAAACCCCCAAAGCTATCTTGACGCCTAGATCAGAGCTAAGGGAACAGAGCACCCCGACTACGACAACAGGTTTCTTCGGTATGCCGCAGGACGCGGAACTCAATATCGATGCTATCTTGAACACACCGTCCAGGAAGCCGCATTACATATCCATCCCGACGATAGACATGCTTCCTCCCACGTCGGTGCCTGAAACTCCGAGTAGCATACCCCTGCCTGAAACTCCACTGCATGCACCTCTACCGCCGTCATCTTTGGATTCTAGGGAGTTTAAACTACGTCCTGGGGCGCTTAGTGGATCTGCACCACCGGACCGCGGGGGCGCGTCTACACCCGTTATGCCCAGTGCTACCCATGATCTACAAGCAATCGAATCCGCCCTCGAATCAGCAATCTACCCGCTTCCATCGCCAAGTACCGAGGAGCTTAAAGTTGAATCCGATGGCAAGAACGATTCGAAGAAGCGTATACCCCTCCGACGGCACTCATCACTCGCTAGTTCTTACAAACACCACACGAGGCTACATTCACGTGGGGCGGATGTTGGGGCGTCGTTTCCTACGATCGCAAGTTCTTCAAATATACCGATGAGCCCGGGATTTGACAGGGGTGCGCCGAAGACGCCGGTCGTTGGACATCATAATCACAATCATCACGGTCATAACAATAATAATAATAATCACCAATTCGACAACGTCCAGCAGAAGAATATGCCGCCGCCATCGAATAAGTTGCTACGCACTATCATCGATGCCATCCCCGTTCACGTTTTCACAGCCGCGCCGCAGACCGGTGAGACTACTTGGGTTAATTCACGAATGCTGAGTTATAGAGGTGCCACAGCCGAGGAATTCATGGCTGATCCATACGAACCTTTCCACCCGGATGATCGGGCGAATTATATACGACTTTGGCTGGCGGCGGTGCGCAAGGGAGAGCCGTTTTCGTATCAAATCCGGATCCGAAGGTTTGATGGACACTACCGCTGGTTCATGATCCGTGCCGTGCCATTGCGGGATAATCGTGGTATGATAGTGCATTGGTTCGGAACGAACATGGATATTCACGACCAGCGGATCGCGGAGGTGAACGCTGCTCGACAGGCGGAGATGGCGGAGTCTGAGGCGAAGTATAGAAGTTTGGCGAATAGCAGTCCACAGATCGTGTTTGCGGCTACGTTGAGTGCCGGAATCACGTTTGCGAATAATCAGTGGTTAGAGTATTCGGGACAGACTTTGGATCAGGCTTTACAGCTTGGGTTTATGGAGTTTGTGCACCCTGCTGATCGGTTTAAGTGCGCTTTGCCGGGGTTTAGGATGGAGCAGATGACGGCGAAGGAGAAGGCTCTCGGGGCGTGGTTTAAAGCCGTTAGTGGGGAAGCTGGTAATGGGAATAATAATGGTGGTGGTGATGCGGAGACGGCGGAGACGAAAGGAAAAGGTGCGGATGAAGGGTCTTCGCCGCCGTTTTCTACGGAGTTAAGGTTGAGAAGAAAGGATGGGGAGTATAGATGGCATCTTGTGAGATGTGTATCTGTTGAAGCGTCTAGCGTTGAGGGGATGTGGTTTGGGACATGCACGGATATTAATGATCATAAGCTTCTTGAGCAGCGGTTGAAGGATGCGAATGATGCGGCGAAGAAGGCGATGGAGAGCAAAACTAGGTTTTTGAGTAATATGTCGCATGAGATCCGGACGCCGTTGATTGGGATCAGTGGAATGGTTAACTTCCTGCTTGATACGCCACTGAACGGGGAACAGCTTGATTACTGCCATACGATCAGTAGCAGCAGTGATGGGTTGTTGATGGTTATCAATGATATCCTGGATTTGAGCAAAGTTGAAGCGGGGATGATGAGGCTTGGGGAGGAGTGGTTTGGAGTTAGAGCGTTGGTGGAGGATGCGCAGGAGCTGTTGAGCACGATGGCGATTTCGAAGGAGTTGGAGTTGAATTATTTGGTTGAGACGGGGGTGCCGGAGGTTGTTTGTGGGGATCGGATTCGGTTGAGGCAGGTGATTTTGAATATTGTCGGGGTGAGTACTGCTATTTCTATTAATTACCCTTTTTTATGGTGAAGTGGGGAGGCTGACTGTGGTATTTTTTATTTTATTTGTTCTTTTGGGGGGGGGAAGAATGCGATTAAGTTCACGAGCAAAGGGGAGGTGTTTACTCGATGCTTTGTGATCGAAGACCAAACATTACCACCAGATACAGTAATGCTCGGATTCGAGTGCTACGACACAGGGCCCGGATTCGACAAAAAGGACGAGGAGTTGATGTTCAAGCCGTTCAGCCAGATCGATGGTTCCAGTACTCGAGCGCACGGCGGAAGCGGGTTAGGACTAGTTATCTCACGACAGTTGGTAGAACTACACGGTGGAAAAATGCTAGCGACGAGTAAGAAAGGTGAAGGGTCGAAGTTTTGGTTTTCGGCGGTGTGTAAAGTACCCCGGCAGGAAGGGGCGGAGGTAACGCCTGCGATGACGACGCCGCCGTCTTTGATTGATTCTTCGGGGACGGAGGCTGGGTCTGTGGTTACTAGTTGTGGGAGCTTGGGTGAAGGGTTGATTGCAGGGGCGGTTGCGCCGTTGAGTACGGATAGTCAAAGGGCGTTGGCGCATCCCGTGCCATCGGCGCAGGATCCGAGTTCGATGCGGTTTTCGCTACCGGTTGAGGTTCAAGAGAAGGTTGAGAAGGCGGCGAGGGAGAAGCAGAATGATGAGGTAGTCGCCGCAGTAACGACGCTTATAAAAGATAAAGATAAAGATGAAGGCGAAGAGGAATGCTGCGAGATCGAACGGTTCGGAATCTTGATTATATCCTTCATGCCATTCAGCCGTCTCGCGATCGAGAGTCACATCCGCACCGTCCTACCGAAGAGCATACCAGCACAGATCAAAGTCGTAAAGGACGTCGAAGAGGCACAAAAGCTACTGAAGCGCCACAAGAACAACGGCGTCGGGTTTTCACATATTGTCGTTAACGTGCCGGATTATGCGCAAACCGCGGAGATTACGAAGGTGGTTTGTGAGCGGTATGCTAGCACTACGATGGTTATTCTTACGACACCGATTCATAGGACGGGGATTATTGAGGCTGATCCGGGGTTATATGAGAAGATGGGCCCGCGAGTGCAGTTTATATATAAACCGATCAAGCCGTCGCGGTTGAGCGTCATCTTTGACCCGGAGAAGCAATGCGACGCCTCGATGGATCGGTATAGACACACAGCACAACAGGTAGTGGAGAGTCAGAAGGCGGTGTTTAGGAGGATGGAGCGTGAAGTGGGGAATAAGGGACATAAAGTGCTGCTGGTGGAGGATAATCTTGTGAATCAGAAGGTTTTGTTGAGGTTTTTGGGAAGGGTTGGGGTTGAGGTTGAGACTGCGGCTGATGGGGAGGAGTGTGTGAGTAAAGTTTGGGAGAGGGGGGTGGGGTGGTATAGTTTGATTCTTGTGAGTTCCCTTCTTTCTTTCTTTCTTTCTTTCCCCCCTTTTTTTACGTTCTGTCTACGATATCTATATCTATCTACGGCTTTGTTTTGTTTTGTATATGTGATATATACTTGAGGGAAGTGGGTTGCTAATACGGGGGGAGGGAAACACAGTGTGATCTGCACATGCCGCGTAAGGACGGGTTCGCAACATGCGCCGAGATCCGGGCGTGGGAACGGGAGAATGGCGTGGAACGAACACCGATAATAGCACTGTCGGCGAACGTGATGAGTGATGTTGCGGAACGGTGCAAGGCAGCCGGGTTCTCGAGGTATGTGAGCAAGCCGGTGGATTTCAAGGTGCTAGGGGAGACTATTAAGGAGCTTTTGGACGGTGGGGAGGGGGATGGATGGGTTTAATGATTATCTTTTGCCTGTTCGACTCGACTAGGCTCGACTGGTCTTTTTTTTCCCCTCGACTGTGGGTACTGGTTTGAATTCGTTAGTGAATTCTTTTTTCTTGGTTTTTTTTTCTTTTATATAAGGGAAGGGGGGCGGCTGCATTGCTCATGGCGTTTTATATTTATATCTTTTTATGTTTCCATTCCATTTCATTTCGTTTTAACTACTTAGTTTTATGATCTTATAGGTGCCCTTTTTTTCTTTCTTTTATTTTCTTTTTAATGAAGTGGATGGGATTGGATTGGATGGGATGGGATGTAATGTGGAGTGTCTGTGTTCTGTACGTTAGGGGGGTCTTAATGGGCTTTTTCTTTTGTATGGGATAGCTAGCTAGCGTAGAGATTCCTGTTTTGTAGCTGCATTATTTCTTTGGATTGGAGGGGGGGTTATATATATGTAAGTATGCATGATGCATAGTTAGGGGGGGGCAGGAAGATTCGAGATTGATTGATTGTGTGCAATTGCATGGGAAGTTTTTAGGTACGGTAGGTATGTCCTTATGTTAAGTTGAGCTAAGTTAAGTTATCGGTAACTACATGCGGGATTGCATAAAAGTGGGAGAGAGAGAGAGAGAGAGAGCTGGAGAGAAGGAAACATGGAAGTGGGAGATGCCGAACGAAAGAACGAGCTGGTTAGTTAGTTAGTTAGTCAGCTAGCTAGGTAGCTACCTAGTAGGTTACAAAAAAGTGCTATAGTGGCTGTGTATTCGGATCGGGCATTCTGATTGTGAATTGATGTGAAATGTGAATGTAATGTACGTTAGACAGAAGTACATGGAATCATTCCGACTGAACTGAATTGAATTGAATGGCGGTGAGATTGATTGTGTCATTTTCTCAATGTTACAAGTACCTACTCAAGTACGCTAGTAGAACGTAGGCTGGACTAGTCGATGGGGGAGGGGAATTACACCGACGGAGGGAAAGTCTGGGTGCTACCGGCCTGATAGAAGCTTGTTTTTATTTTTGGATTCTTTTATTTTATTTTATTTTATTTTTTTTATTTTTTTTTTTTCATGGTAATTGCAAGGGGGGGGGTTATTCGCCTTAGCTAGTAACTCGGTATACGGGAGGGAAATACGAAAGCCCTAACTACCTAATGTACTACATAAAGCTATGGGTATGAGCTCGGAAGCAACCGAATCCGAGGATCTCATAGAACACCAATTGGCTACCCAGTAACTTATGCGGTATAGACCTGAGCCGGGCCTGGCGTAACATATGCTGTCGTCATATCATCAGGGCTGAGCTAAAGGAGGAGGAGTACATAGAGTGTTCTAGATTGATTTTTACCTTAACGGAAAGTTTAAAAGCTGACTAGGTAGTACCTACCTAGGTACATGTAGGTAGTCGGTTGGGAGATATCGGAGATTCGGAGGATAAATGTTGCGGGTTCTCCGAGAAAAAATGCCAAGGACGATGACGATGCAGGCAGTACATGATGAGTAACTAGGTATTACCTACCCGCGTTCAGGATAGGCTGCATTTTTTTGTTTCCTTTCTCTTTCGTAGATTATGATTATCTAGGCATGTATTGGCTCGTTAGGTTTTTTTTCGCTTTCGGAGGGGAGGGATCCCGGGCGGGTTTGGGTGTGACGAATTCGGGAGGGGACGCTTCCGAGATCTATCTATTCCCATTGACATCCGAGAAGATGAGACGTTGTGATATTCCTTTCTTTTCCCCCTGAATTTTAGTATATACTATATCTGCCTTATGTTTCTTTTTTTATTGTTCCGATTTGATGTTTTTTTTTTTTCCTTTTTGTGAATGCGAAGGATGAAGTAAAGTATAGTATTCGGAATGCTGGGGAGCCGGGAACAAAAAAAACCTGGATTAGAACGGGGGGTCCGGATTGGTCAATGAACCATTTCCTAATGCGAAAATACCACACATTCGCACTTACCACACCGTGCATATCCTTCCCTCTCTGCACGAAACGTTTTTGTAACGTGTAAGCTTGTACGTACTGTAGATACTACTTGAGATACTTTTTGCTTATTAGCTAAACTCCACTTGGAGTCCGTTCCGGAAGGAAAAGGATGTAAAAAAGGGAGGAATTAACGTGTAATCACGTTGCTGGCCTCGCTCGCTGGCTGCGGTGATAAATAATTGGCGGTATACCTCTTTGTCTCTATCTCCCTCCCTCCCTTTTTTTTTATTTTTATTTTTATTTCTATACTTCCCGTGATAAGGAGAGAGAGAGAAAGAGAGAGAGTATATTTAAGTGGCCTCTATTTTTCTTCCGATCTATGTTTTTAATTTAATTTATTTTATTTTACTTGCCATATTTTCTTCTTCTTCTTCAATTCTTCTAGCTTTTATATTTTACGGTATAGACGTCGACGATAGTAACACAACTATAAATTACATAATAATGGCGACCACAAAACACCACACTCCAGGACTGGAGTCCCCACCCACAACAGGCACCACCATAGCCACCACCACATCCCATGCTGCATCATCATCAGCAGCAGCGGAAGAAAAACACATCGAAATAGCGCCTACATCACCCACATCCCCCCGCTCGGAAAGATACAGCCAATGGCCCGAACAAAACAACCCGGAAGACGACGAAGACCTCGACCGCATCATCCGCCAGATCTCACGCGTCCAGTCTCGCGCCGGACGTCCTCATGAACCCGGCCACGGTCTGAAAAGGGTGGATACAGTCGGCACCGTCAGTGGTGTCACCTACGACGACCCTAGATTGAACCCCGAAAATCCCACGTTTGATAGAAACCTGTTCATCAAGCGGTTTATTCGCAGTCTTGAGCAGGAAGGGTTGAAGCATTCACGGTGTGGGTTTATGTTTAAAGATCTTAATGTTTCCGGGGTTGGTGCCGAGATACAGTATCAGGAGACCGTGTTGTCTGCTGTATTGGCAAGTTTTAGAGGAGGGAAGACGGCGGGGAGGGAGAAGGTTATCTTGAGGAATTTCGATGGATTGGTTGAGGAAGGGGAGATGTTGATTGTGCTGGGGAGACCGGGGTCGGGTTGTTCTACTTTCCTTAAGACTATCTGTGGAGAGGATCATGGGTTGAAAATATCTGACCAGACGGTGGTGAAGTACAATGGTCTTGACCGCAAGACGTTCCTGAAGGAGTTTAGAGGAGAGGCGGTGTATAACCAGGAACAAGACCAACATTTTCCACATCTTACGGTTCAGCAGACGCTGGAGTTCGCCGCCGCGGCGAGGACCCCCAGCGCTCGTGTTGAAGGCTTCGGAAGGGATGAATACGCCAAGATGATGACTGGGATTATTATGTCCGTCCTCGGTCTGTCGCATACGAAGAATACGAAGGTCGGAAATGATTTTGTACGCGGTGTCAGCGGTGGTGAGAGGAAGAGGGTTAGTCTTGCGGAGATGGCGTTGGCAGGGGCGCCTATTGCCGCGTGGGATAATTCCTCCCGAGGATTGGATTCCGCGACTGCCCTTGAGTTCGTGAGGAGTCTTAAGGGCGCTGCATCATATTTTGGGGTTACTCAGGCGGTGGCTATATACCAGGCCAGTCAGAGTATCTATGACCTCTTTGATAAAGTCGTGGTGCTGTACAAGGGACGACAGATATTCTTTGGGAGGACGGAACGCGCGAAGGCGTACTTTGAAGAGATGGGGTGGGAGTGTCCCGTTCGTCAGACCACTGGTGATTTCCTAACCAGTGTTACCAACCCGAGCGAACGGAAGGCCAGACCCGGGTATGAGAATAAAGTGCCCCGTACGCCTGAGGAATTCGAAACCTACTGGATGGCCAGCGCGGACAGGAGGCGGTTGATAAGAGATATGGACGACTGGGAGGCTGTTCATAGCGGCGAGCAGACATACGGCGATCTCCGCGAAGCCAGGAAGTTGGCTCAGGCGGATCATGTTCGTCCTGAGTCCCCATACACGCTGTCTATTGCGATGCAGATCGGATTGTGCACGAAACGGGCGTATCAGCGCATGTGGATGGATCTGGCGTCGACGGTTACCCAAGTCATTGGAAATGTTGTCATGGCACTTATCATTGGTAGTATCTTTTACGGGGCACCGTTGTCGACTGCTAGTTTCTTTTCAAAGACTGGTCTTCTGTTCTTTGCAATCCTGTTGAATGCGCTAGGGTCTATCACCGAGATTAACCTGTTATACGACCAGCGGCCTATCGTGCATAAGCATAATAGCTACGCGTTCTACCATCCATGGACTGAAGCTGCGGCGGGTATCGTGTCCGATATCCCCGTCAAGTTCTGTGCAGCGGTAGCGTTCAATCTGGTCATCTACTTCCTCGGTGGTCTCTCCTACGAAGCATCCAAGTTTTTCATCTTCTTCCTGTTCAGTTTCATCACGACCCTGGCTATGAGTGCTATCTTCCGGACGATGGCTGCCGCAACGAAGACGATTTCTCAGGCGATGGCTTTGGCGGGTATTTTGGTGCTCGCTATCGTTATATACACGGGTTATACGATCACGCCGCCTTATCAGCATAAATGGTTCTTTTGGATCTCATACATCAACCCGATTCGATACGCCTACGAAGCTCTACTGGTGAATGAAGTTCATGGACTTGTTTACGAATGCGCAAATCTCATACCACCATACGGAACCGGTGATAACTTTGCATGTGCGGTCGCAGGTGCTACGCCCGGTAGTAGGGTTGTTAGCGGTGAAGCCTGGGCCTCTACGAGCTTTGAATATAGCTATTCCCACCTGTGGAGGAATTTTGGGATCGTGGTCGCTTTCTTGATATTCTTTTGGGTTACATACTTTGCGGCTACGGAGTGGAATTCTAAGAGCGGTGGGTCTGCGGAGTTTTTGGTTTATAGGAGGGGTCACGCACCGGCTTTGAAGGGGGATGATGAGGAAGGGAGCGGTGGGAGTGTTCAGGGTGAGGTTTCAGGTGGCAAGGATGATAAAGTGGTGCTGGCGGAGCAGACTGATGTGTTTACGTGGAGAGATGTGACGTTGGATATCATGGTTGCCAATGAGAAGAGGAGGTTGTTGGATGGGGTTTCCGGGTGGGTTAAGCCTGGAACTCTAACCGCGTTAATGGGTGTTTCTGGCGCAGGAAAGACGACGCTGTTGGATTGTCTCGCTCAAAGGATGAAGATCGGAGTCCTCACGGGGGATATGCTTGTTAACGGAAAACCACTCGCAGCCAGTTTCCAGCGAAGCACAGGGTATGTTCAACAGCAGGATTTACATCTTGAGACGGCGACTGTCAGGGAGAGTCTTAGGTTTTCAGCGGTATTGCGACAACCTGAGGGCGTTAGTGTTGAGGAGAAGCATGCGCATGTTGAAGATGTGATTAAGATGCTTGGGATGGAGGATTTTGCTGAGGCGGTGGTGGGCAATCCTGGTGAAGGGTTGAATGTGGAGCAGAGGAAGTTGCTTACCATCGGGGTTGAACTCGCTGCGAAGCCGGATTTGCTGCTGTTTTTGGATGAGCCGACTTCTGGGCTGGATTCGCAGAGTTCGTGGAGTATTGTTAACTTTTTGAGGAAGTTGGCGGATTCCGGACAGGCTGTTCTGTCGACTATTCATCAGCCTTCTGCTATTCTGTTTCAGGAGTTTGATAGACTCTTGTTTCTGGCGAGGGGTGGGAAGACGGTTTATTTTGGAGATATTGGACAGAATTCCCACACACTTCTTGAATACTTCGAGGGTAACGGGGCTAGGAAGTGTAGTGGAGATGAGAATCCGGCTGAGTATATGCTTGAGATTATTAATGGAGGCGGGAAGGATTGGCCTGCGGTTTGGAAGGGTAGTCAGCAGGCGAAGGATGTTCAGACTGAATTGGATAGGATTCATGAGTCGATGATGGGACAGGCGCCGAAGGAGTCTGGAGGGTCCAGGGAGTTTGCGATGCCGTTGGGACAGCAGGTGTGGTATGTTACCGTTAGGGTCTTTCAGCAGTATTGGAGGACGCCGTCGTATATTTATGGGAAGTTGTTGTTGGGTGGTGAGTTTTTATATCCCCTTCTCCTTCTCTTTATTTTATGATGTTGGAGATGCTGATTATGTGTGATTGATTAGTGGCGTCGGCGCTGTTTATTGGGTTTTCGTTTTATATTCCGAAGAGCTCGCAGGCGGGGACGCAGAGTCTTATATTTGCTGTGTTCATGATCATGTCTATCTTCAGTACTATCGTTCAGCAGGTAGGTTACTTCTTCGTTCTTATACCTTTTTGATATCGGGATGCTAACGAGTGGGGTTATAGATTATGCCGCGGTTCGTGATCCAGCGGTCGCTGTATGAGGTCCGTGAGCGCCCGTCGAAGGCGTACTCCTGGATCGCCTTCATCATCGCCCAGATCGTGGTCGAGATCCCCTACCAGATCCTTCTCGGAGTCCTCGTCTGGGCGTCCTGGTACTGGCCAGTCTTTGGCCGACACAACCCCGCCGAAGTCGTCATCCTCGTCCTCCTCTATTTGGTTCAGTTCTTCATCTTCGCCAGCACATTCGCCCAGATGCTCGTCGCCGGTCTTCCAGACGCCGCTACTGCGGGAACATTAGCTACATTGATGTTTTCCCTGACTTTGACATTCAACGGTGTCATCGCACCTCCTGACACACTCCCCGGTTTCTGGATTTTCATGTACCGCGTCTCACCACTCACATACCTCGTCGGCGGCATGGCCGGTGCATCAATGCACAACCGTAAAATCACCTGCGCAACCGAAGAACTCGCCATCTTCCCCCCACCTTCCGGCGAAACCTGCGCCTCATACCTCGCACCATATTTCAGCGCCGGCGCACCGGGCTACCTCCAACAGGACGACCAAAACTCCACCACGGAATGCAGATACTGCAGCATCCAAGTCTCCGACCAATTCCTGGGCGCGAGCGGTATCGAATACGCCCACCGTTGGAGGAACTTTGGGATCGTGTGGGCTTTTGTGGGGTTTAATATCCTTGCTACCGTGGTGTTTTATTACCTGTTGAGGGTAAAGGTTTGGAAGAGCCCCGAGGCGAAGAAGAGGAGTGTTAAGGTTGCGTTGAGGAGGTTGAGGGATGGGAGGAGGGTTGGGAGGAGGTTTTTGACGGATAAGGATGAGTGTCCGCTTGAGAAGAAGAAGACTAATGATCGCGTTTTCTAAATATTTTATATTTATATGCTGTTTGGTTTTGAAGGTGCGGGATTTTTTTATTTGAGAGTATTGGTTTTTTTAATATAGCTTTTTTGGTTAGAGGATTTTGTAATGTTAGTAATAGATATTTTATATTCATTTTTCGATTCTTGAAGATTGGTTGGGTCTGTTAGTCTTTTTGGATGTTGCATGTGTGTGTGAGAGAGATGATGGTGTTTATTGATTGATTGAGTAGGGGCTGGCTATAACTGAACTAAACTACTTATATAAACTATGGTTTCTTTAGATACAGGAGGTACGAAAAAGGCACATACACGTAAAAACTTCATTGAGTTTATATTGAATAGAGCGCATGGGGGTTCGATATTCGCGGGGGAAAAGTGTCGGGAGAAGGCGGTTTTGTTTCCCGTGCTAGACTAGACTGTGGATGGCTGGGGGAAGATGAAAAGAAAATAAGAAGGAAAATAAGAAAGAAAATAAGAAAGAAAAAGAAAGAAAAAAAGAAAAAAAGAGAGATAAGAAGGCAAATAAATGGATAAGGATATAGACGAGGCTATTATATTAAAGCCTGGAGAATCGATGGTTTTTGTGGTGCACTCTGGTGGTGGTGAGTCCACGTTGGCTGTCGACGTAGTAGCTGTGTAACATCGTAGAAGGCTGAGGCTGAGGTGACGTAAAACCTCCGATTACTTATATATATACTCGCGGCGGCAGAGCTCAAGGGGAGCTGCATACTATCTTCCCGACCGACCGATCTCAAGCTTTTTTTGATCAAGAGGTGAGCAGGTCGACCACCGGGTTATCGAGAATAGCATAAGCGGCCGCTGGAGGGTCGACTTAATCTCTAGAGCATTGCAGGTGGAGCGGGTTAAAGGGGTCCACCATGTCAGAGGCGTTCTTCCACCTGTTAATGTTGTAGTCAAGATCCTTGGTTGTCTTTTTGTCTACGTTCTGTTCTGTGGGGGCTAAAGTTTGCGGGTTGGTGGTTATTGAGGTTGTAGTGGTGGTAGTAGTGGTAGTGGTAGTGGTAGTGGTGAGGTTTCTTGCAGGTGGGATAGCCTCGGCCATTTTGTATTTTCTTTCTCTTTCTTTAGGGACATTTTGGAGGTGTTAGTATTGATACTGGATTTTTGGATGTGGGTGGGTGCCATGATGTCTGGATGGTTTGGGGGCCGTAATGGAAAGAGGAAGTGAATGGAAAAAAGGGGGAGGGGAGAACGAAAGTGTAGATGGTTGGATAGATAGATAGACTTTATAAATAAGGGGGGATAAAATTTTTAAGAGTATACCGGAGGAGAAAAAATAGAGTAAGAGGTAGTTTTTGAGAGAAGAAAAAAAAGAGGTCTGTAATAGATAGAAAGTGGTGTGTGCTGAGAGGTTGTGGTGAGGAGAAGGAGGAAGAAGTGTAGAAGGCAGTTTTCGAGGAAGGGGTCGTATTTTATGACTGCCTATACATAAGCACAAGCTTCTAAGCATCAATTGCCGGCCCATGTACACCGCCGGTACAATTGTCACTAGAAGAGTCAGCGGAGTCGTCAGGGACAGGGTCAGAAAGAAAAAAAGCTGAATTGTTGGTTTACTGTATACAACGTCGCACGAATATTAAACTTCGAACACGACCCCTAACTCAGAAGCATCTAGATATCTTTGGGAATAAATATATTTTCGTTTAGGATCGCTTCTGTATAGTACTTTGTGACCTGTGAGATAGAATAACGAAGCACATATGCTCGTCATCCTACAAAAGGTGGAGTACAATCTCTCTGATGTGATATAGCAATTAAAGAGTTCGTTCAGTATAGTATATGAAATGTTCTGTCGTACTGTTGGGCATCTTTTGACTGCTAGGAGACAATTAAAAGGCGTTGGTTGTATTGTACCTGCATAATCCCGTATTATGCCCCCCATGGTGGCCGTCAAAGTCGTTATCTCACCGTCGGTTGGGGCGGGCTATAGTTAGCAATAGAGCTCCTTCTAATCATTAACAGCGCTCACACCCATAGTTCCCGATAGACGGGATCAGCCGGTGTTGCATTAGAATAGCTACCATAGCAGCCAGCACAGGCGGGGTCAAGGTCTGGCAAAGCTGGAGGTCCATGTTCTAACAACTAGCAATGAGTAATCACAATCTAATAGGGCACTGTGAGACGGGTAGAGATACCAAATTTAGTAACCATCGCCGAACATTGGCTTCGAACACGCATGCATCTAAGTTCAAATACTATTATCCGAGCCTGTCGGGCTTGGTCTGCCGACGGTTCGTCTCCTAATTGTGGACCCTTGCTTGACGGGGTGCGTTCGGGCACAAGCGGTTTTATTGAAACTTCATCTACTTATTAGGGGTTGGATCGACCTTGGTGGTGCTAATTAGTATTGATTTTTTCGAACTGTTGTATGAGCTTGCAAGGCTTGTGGGTTGCAATTGGTTGGCAATGCTAGTGTGTTTGCACCAGAGACAACGTCTGTGATACCGCTGTGGCGCCTATGATGGGGAGTTTAGGGTTTTTATCATGATGTCCAGTGTCGTTATGGGTAGATCTGAAGGCACTTGCTAGGAGGTTTCTGGGATTTCACTCTCCTGTCTCCATGCTCTGCTCCGCGAGCTCCGTTAGGGCGGTTCTTGCTATTTTTTTTTTTTTTTTAATTAAGTATTTTCCAATCTCTTTGGGTAGCACAGTGTATTGTGTTACAAGCACGAATGGAGGTAACAAACAGCACATTTGGACAAGTTCCAACTGTATCAGCAAACACAAGCAATGGAATTGAATCTGGCGTCTGGTGTCTGGTGTCTAGAGAACTACGGCCATCTAATAATTCTAAATCAATCTCGTGAACGCAAATGCATTGGATCGCTAGGAGTTTAATCGAATTAGGTGATTGGCTGTCTGCTCGAAGCTAGTGCTTGATTGGGCGAGCTAGCTTGTTTTGGTATAATGTGTGGTATTTTGTGCGTTGTTTATTTCAGTGAAGAGGTCGCAGTGGATCTTTCACTTCTTAGAATGTGAGCTATAACTAGTCTTGGAGTATACGATACGAGACTAGGCTATAACGGAGTTATTGTAGACTCTTCTTTGACTTTTATGGTATCCTCTGCCCTTCACACCTATCCCATACCAAAACCTACTCTCGTAGTATACTAAAACCCGCGTATTAACCATAAAAGCGGGAAAAACCTAGAGTAAATATATGCAATTCTTCTATAGAGTTCACACGAATAACCGCTTCCAGACCATAATGTAGTATAATCCTAGATAATATGAGTAAAAAGTCGGATAGTAGCATTGCCCACCCAGCCTTTACGGATCCGAGTTGTAGAATAAAGAAACCTCAAATACAGGTCTCTTATGGATGTCCTAGATGGGACAGGAAGCACACCGCATATGCGTGTATAACACATTGGTAGAAGAACAGATAGGCTACTTAGTGCTGCAGTGTAGCTATGGAAGTGGCCGTGGCCTTATATTAGGACACCGTGTGAGTTTTCCATGTTAATAGTAATAGTAGTAATATTAATACATCATAAGTCTTCTAAAATGGGACACTATGGATACCCAGGCTCTTAAAACAATGTATCGACAGGCTAGTCCGAGTCCGAAACATACAGATCCAATGTCTGAAAAACCTCTTGTTCCTTCTGTCTCCGCTCAGCTTCGCGCCTAGCCGCCTCCTCCCTCGCCCTCTCCTTATCCGCCTCCGACATAACCTGTCTTTCTCCGCCAGCAGGTGCTGCTGTCTGTGCCGTCGTCGCCGCCGCCACCGCCGCCGTATTATCTGCATTCTGTGCAGCCTCCGGAGGAGCAGCGTTAGCAGCAGCATCAGCCATAGCCTCTAGCGATCCCATATTCGCTAAGATACCGCGTTTCATGATCTCCTCGGTCGGCCAGGGGACGAACGGCATTCCGGCGGTTGGGTCTAGCATCGCTATATCTTCTGCTGTTGGGCGGGTTGCTGCGTTTCCTGTTGTTGGTTCGGCGGTGGTTGTATTAGGTGGGTTTGCACCGCCACTTGTGGCTGTGTTAATATTATTGTTGTTGCCGTTTATGTCGGATTTTAGGACTAAGGCGGTTGACGATCCAGCCTGTTGAGTACTGCTACCAGCGGCGGCAGCATCACCGGTAGTTTGCGTAGCAGCGGCGTCATAAGTACCAGTAGGTGGAGGCGGAGCAGGCTGTGATCTGAGATGTGTCGGTGGTCGCGTGAACTTCGAGATCTTTGTGGCGTAGGAGAGTAAAGCGTCGTATTCAACGGGACGGGCGTTAGCGGGGAAGACGGTTGTAGGGGCGGATTGTAGCTCTGTGCGGGCGTGGGAGAGGGTTGTGAGGAGGGTGGAGAGCTCGGAGTCTAAGGCGGAGGAGAGGGCGCGGAGGTGGAGGAGGCGTTGGTGGTTGGTTTGGTGGATCACCACTGTTGATCAGTTCATCACATCGCATTGATTAGCATTTATATTGATCCTGTCGTAATAATTGTTGTTTTTATGCCTACTCAGATGGTAGATAAGGGGAGTAGGATGGGAGGGGTGTGTACCGTACGTTGCTCGAGACTGGAGGAGAGGTCGTCGTCTGCGGCGACCAGGGCGGCTGCTGCGTCGGCTGAGGGATCGTCGTTGGCGACTGAGTCGATGAGGGAAGCGAGTGAAACCTCGATCGCGTCGAGCGACTTCTTCAGCACGGCGTCCATCGTCTTTTTATATGATACTTCAGCCACTACCTCCTCTTCTTCAGATCCTAAGAAGGTACTACCGCTACTACTACTGCTACTTCAGTATCTTATCTTCGAGTTTGATATATTATCGTTCGAAATGGAGCTATCATGACGTTGGCAATGGAATGGGCCAGCGAGTTGGTGAGTGGGCGGGTGAGGGAGGGATGGTGTTTGGTGGTGTTAAGGTTTAAGGTTAAGCAAAGGTGGGTCCGAGCTAATAGCTGATTATCGCCCCACGTTTGGATGTTTGAATGCAACTGAAACCAACCACGACCACCACAACCAGGGGTCCAGCAGCATTTCCATCGAATAGAATCGATCGATTCGAGTCAAATCAGAAGTTTAAGTTTGGTCTGCACTCGCGTATTTCCACCAGCTCGAGAAAAAAGCTGTGACCAAACCTTCTAGCTCGACTCTTGGCAAAGGCGCCTGCAAAATTAATGAAAGATGGGGTATTATATCGACGGATTAAGGTTTCTTGGATCCAATCGAATATAACATTAATGTCCAGGGGTGATGGTGTTCGTCTAAGCCCCCCTTGGCGATGTACCTTTCTCATGTCCCTGGCCGCTCAAGCTTTTTCTTCGTTCTGGATGGTGACACGTCAAGACAAGTCTTGTTTTTCTTCTTTCTTCTTCTCTGCTTCGCATTTACCTCGCATGAGCAGGTTAATTGGATGTTAATTCCGCGGGCTGGGCTGGGCTCACACGACCTGTCCTGATCCGACCTGGTTTTTGGCCAAAAAGACGCACGTTTGCGAATTTTGAAAGTTTGGATTATGCATGAGAGCTCGAGAGACTGTGGAGTCGAGCGGATAGTACAGATCGGTTACAGAATATGGGGGGCGGGCTTGCAGTATAGCCCTGCCAGCGATCAGGCGCCAGTGGTCTCTCTCTTTTTTTTTCTCTTTTCTGTCAATGCGTGTGGTAATTGATGTTTCTGTCAATATGTGAGCTCGTGAGCAGTGCAGTGTACTGGGTTCTTCCGTCGGCCATTTCCCACTGTACTGATCCTATTTTGTTTTGCACGGCTGAAGAGAGAGAGGGAAGGGGAGAAGGGGGAAGACTGTGGTGTGTCTGTGCATGCGATATTTTATACTATGATATGAACGGTCTATTTAATATGGCGGCCATGTCCGTGGTTTTCTTATCGTCCTCCTTTTCCTCTCTACCTTTCCTTCCAATCTCTATTATCCACCCATCAGTTATCTATCACTGTTGTCTTCTATTCAATGCGATAACATTGAATTTCCTTCCAGAGGATATCATTTCATTCCGTTCAATCGAAAAGAAGTAAATCTTGGATTGAACGAACATGGCGACGGCCCAGCCGACCTCGCCACGCCTCAATGGCGTCGTCGAGTCTGATAGCGATATCGATGCCTACTTTGTACGTCCTCTTCCTTCTATTTCAATCATTTAGTACACTCTTAGGATAGATAAATACCACATCAGAAGAATATTACTATCAGTTAAAGACGTAACAGACTAACCATCTATGTTGTTGCATTTTCGCACCAGACCGGCCCAATCGATGCCACCAAGGGCTCTAAGCTCCCCTACTTCATGCGCCTCCGCGGTTCCGTCCTCCCCGGATTAATCCTACCCATGCTCTTCGTCACCGCCTGGTCCGTCTGGATCACCTGCGTTCACATAATTGTCACTCCATTAAACATTAATTCAGTGCTATTGACCGTGCTGGGTTTTCTTGTGGGTTTGGCTCTGTCGTTTCGTTCGTCGACGGCTTATGAGAGGTATAATGATGGGAGGAAGTGCTGGAGTGCTTTGGCGCTGAATGTTCGGTTAGTTCCTCTTTTTATACTGTTCTTTCCTTTTCATTAGAGATATTATTTTGTGCATTAAACTTTAAAGTAAGTAAGTAACTGGTATATATTAATATATTGGTGATAGAAACATGGCCCGTATAATCTGGGTGCACATCAACGAACGTCCCGGCGAGCAAGGCACCGAAGACCTTCTCGACAAACTCACCGCTCTCAACCTCCTCCTCGCCTTCTGCGTCTCCCTCAAACATAAACTCCGCCACCAACCAGAATACGACTACAAAGACCTCCAAGGCCTAATCAGCCACATCCAAACCTTCGCAAAACAAGCCCACCAAGCGGGCGAACTTCCTCCCCGGAAAACAATAACAACCGCCCAACGCATAAGTAACTATTTAGGCATAACTTTCCTTCAGAAGCGGCCAGCGCAAAGATATAAAGCGTACAAAAAGGCTGGGATGTTGCATGGTAATCTTCCGTTGGAGATTATGACCTACATCAGTGCTTATATCGATGCGGCTATTGCGAGGGGTGGATTACCGATTTCTGCGTGTCAGAGTGTGGCTATGACTTATTTGGGAGGGATGAATGATGCGCTTACGAACTGTGAGAGGATCTCGCAGACGCCGTTGCCTATTGCGTATAATATTGTGATTAGTCAGATTACCTGGCTTTATGTGCGTTTCTCTTACCCCTCCTCCCTCCTTCCATTCTATCTATCTATATCATATATGACAAGGAAAAAGAAAGAAGTGATGCTGACTATGTTTTTTTTTTATGTATAGGTTCTCTTCCTCCCATTCCAGCTGGTCGCCACGTTAAGATGGATAACTATCCCTGGCACCCTCATCGCAGCCTACATAATCCTCGGCTTCGCCGCCATCGGCCGCGAAATCGAAGACCCCTTTGGCTCAGACGTAAACGACCTAAACCTCGACTTATACTGCGAAACCATATCCATAGAACTCGATATGATCACATCGCTACCACCACCGCGTCAGCGCGAAGGATGGATCGCGAGGGAGGATAATTATGTTATGTTTCCTAATACCAGGGATGGGTATGGTGTTTGGAAGGGGAGAGGGGTGGACGGGATTAGAGAGGAGCTTGGGAGGAAGGTTAGGAGGCATATTGATCCTGAGATTGCGAGGGAGTTTAGACATGGGGAGTTGGTGGAGAGGGATGCGGAGATTGAGAGGAGGGAGAAGTTGGAGCATAATGGTGGTAGTGGTAGTGAGGAGAGGGATAATAGGAGGGTGGTGGATGCGGGGCATGTGCCCGCTGATGTGTCGGATGCAGTGTGATTCTGTCTTTTAATTATATTACCACTTACTTTACTTTAGGAGGTACCGAGGTATCTGTGTTAGTATAACGACTAATGAATATGAACTTTTAATATATTGTATTCTAGTCTCGATCCTTATATTCATGGTAGTCGTCAACAGCGTCTGGGACCGAGACTATATTCATGGTATACATACTTCCAAATTTAGGAGAATGGATTTATAAGGCCATGTGGTAGCCGAACCCGACAAATACGAGAAAAGCACATGACGACATTTCAACAGCCAAAGTTGTCATGTGATTACGCCGTTCACATACCTATACCAGTAATCCCATATCTGCGTGTTTTTTGCATGGCGCTGAAAGACGCCGAGACCAAAAGATGCTTTATTGTGGAGAGTCGACCCTGCAACATAGTTATATTGCTTAGATCCGATTAGATGCCCGATTCAAAGCTTAACTTTGTTATATCTTAGTCGAAACTAATTATATTTAGTAGATGATCTATCGGTATTATCCGTTACGGGAGATATATAATCCCATATATCCCGGGTTTTAAAGTTCAGATTTTGGCTTTAAGGGGGGGGTGGGGATTTGCGACCGCCTTAACATTTGAGAACTGGGTGCAATCGAAAGGACTGACGTAGGAGGAATTGGTGGTGTTTAAGGATGGGAGAAGGGGTTTGAAGTATGTTCTGAAAATGCTGTTAGTTTAGTTAGTTAATCATGATCTGCTATAACATGTATAAAATTTGCGTCTATAACTCGAAAAACGCTTTATATATACCCCCTTATATAAAAAAGATATAAAAGGGCCAAGCCCCCCTTCCAGAGCTTTGGAGAGGGTGTCAAAGCTCACGATGCAGAGGTCATCGGATAGAGAATGACATACTTGAAATGTCTCGCGAATAAATATAAGAATAATTTATGTAGTTCTACCTCGAAAGCAAAGACATACTATTCCGAAGACTAAACAGTTATGGTTTGGTGGGACAGCACCAGGTTGGCAGCATGCCTTGCTTTATGCGTGTTTAACTGCCCCTAAGAAAGTTAACGCAGTTATTATTGTGAAGTTTATAAAAAGGGTCTAGAGGTCTTGGGTCAAAGATACTCTTAATCCGTGGTGTTGCTTTGTTGTATCAAAATTACCTGGAGGCAAGTCTAGCTCATACCAGGTGTCACGCACTATGGCGATTACAAACAAACAAACAAACTACATGGTTCCCTTCTTAACATTAGCAAAAGGATTCTCTGCTTCACAGTTAGCATAAAGGGTAACCAAAATTTGATGAATCGAAAGTGTTGTATTTGTTGTATTCTTCGTTTTGGAAATACTTGTGGTCAATAGCGTCTGGGACCGAGACTACTACTAACATTACTATAGAGCTTTCGAAATTTTCATTCGCTCAAAGTCTGTGTCTCTGAACTTTCCTAGGTAATTTATACCGCTGCATATACATACTCGTATGTATAGCGTCTAAAGCTTTAAAGTACTACGCACCTGTCCTCGCCAGAGCAGGACTGTAAAACTCCTAGGAAACTGTCGCTGCATTTTGCGTTGTAAAGGCTCAGTTAGAAATATCCGAAATGGGTACTATTGCAAAATTGCTTGTGAAGTTGCTGCTTAATATGCTAAGGAAATGCTTAGCTACTAGGCATTCGTATTAAGCTATTTTTGCCACATCCAGATCTCGTAGACGATACGAAGCTTATGTTGTGGCCGGGAGTATCGAGATCCATGGATCTCGCATAATGTTGAGTGCAAGCGTAGGAGAGTTTTCGCTTCGGGTGAGGCTGTGCAAAGCCGTGTGCATCCCGGTTTGGGGGTTAACGTTGAGAGGGCCCGCAGGAATGACGTCACGTGAGGGCAAAACTCGTTAGCTTTTTGGTAGCTACATCTACCGTGCTATGATTTTCTGGGCTACTACCAGCTCCTTCTCTCTCTCTCTCTCAGTTCTCTCTCTCTCTCCCTCTCTAAATCTCCCTCTCAAGTGTTCACCTTTTCGGATTAAACCACCTCCTCTAGGCTAATGAGAAGTCGGTATATTAATATTTGTGTTACTATTACTGTTGCCCCTCTCAAGCTATAGCTACTGCCTGAGATACTTTGTTGCCCAAGTGAAAGTGAAAGTACTGGGTGCCCCGTTTCGGACTGACTCGAGGTTTGGATTGTGTGACGACAGACCGAACACCCAAACGTTAACTGGTTAACCCCTAAGCTTAGCTTGCTTAGCTACAGAGAGGGATAGTTCGTAGCCCAGAGTACCCTGCACCAGCAAGAACCCCCGCCACACATCCCACCACTCCCTTCCTTCCCGCTAGTTAGCTCTCTCTCCTTCTTCTTCTCCCTCTCTTCTTCTTCTTCTCCCTTCCCTCTCCTCTCTGCTTCCTCTTCCACGACATCCTTCTCCAACCACCGAAGACACCCATATCCACGCTCGCACCAGATACAAAACTATTCCCAGCAGCTTTTACTGTCACTTAATCGCACTTTCGCTCGGGTCTTCCGACCGTAGACATGGGAAAGAAGTGAGTGTTGCCCCTCAATCCATCGACTTTCCCCCCGGTTTTTTTGCGGCTTGGCATTCCCTTCAGCTCAGCTCTCAGCTCTCAGCCTCCCTCTTCTTAACCCCGAACGCTCAGCCTCGGCTCTCACGCGATCTCCGAAGGGACCGATAGGCGACCTGTCGTAGATGTTCACGCATCCTAGACCTCCTTGCTAACTTTTGGATCTTTCACTTTTTTCTTGCGATCAGTCAGTCCAAACTCTCCCAGCAGGAGATCGATGATCTTCAGAAAAACACACATTTCGACAGAAAAGAGCTCCAGCAATGGTACAAAGGTGACTTCCCTAGCACTAGCCTGCATGCGTACTTGCTTGCTTTCATTTCTGCCCAAACAATGGGTAATGCTGTGGCACAGGCGACCGCTAACTGTTGAGCTTTTAACGCCACCGCATAGGCTTCTTGAAGGACTGTCCGTCCGGGTCGCTTAATAAGCAGGAGTTCCAGAAAATCTACAAGCAGTTCTTCCCCTTTGGCGACCCGACCAATTTCGCAGACTATGTCTTCAACGTCTTTGACTCCGACCATTCTGGGACTATTGATTTCAAGGAGTTTATTTGCGCCTTGAGCGTTACTTCGCGAGGGACTCTGGAGGACAAGTTACAATGGGCTTTCCAGCTGTACGATATTGACGGCAACGGCGAGATTTCGTACGATGAAATGCTCAAGATCGTCGAGGCGATTTATAAGATGGTAATTTTTTTACCCTCGTTTAATTATTCCGATAGATTGGGTTATGGAAATAGGAGAGATAGAAGACTAACGTTCGCATGCAGGTCGGCACGATGGTAAAACTACCCGAGGATGAGGACACCCCAGAAAAGCGTGTCAAGAAGATTTTCCGCATGATGGACAAAGATGAGAGTAACAGTCTCACACTGGAGGAGTTCCGAGAAGGCAGCCAGAGGGATCAGACTATCGTCTCAGCGCTGTCGCTTTATGATGGATTAGTCTAGGAGCCGATAATCATCTTTCGGCTTGACTTCTCGAAACCCCCCAGAAAACGTCTTTACGGAAACGGCCCCATCCGTATCACCGCCCTTCAGATCCATAGACCAATTGGACCCCCACCATACCGCAAGCGCATTTAGGAGCGGTTTGTTGTTTATTCCCTCTGTAGGACTATCTTTGTCACACCCGGTTTTCTGCTTTTGTTTTTGGGACAAAGAACGTTCTTCCCTTTCTCTTTTGACTCTTCTTTTTTTTATATTAATCTGCTTGAATGCCGTACTGAGGATCTGGGTTGAACCGCGAAAAAATTTGAAAAACTTGGCAAAAACTTGAAATCAGCCCCTTGGGCCGGAGTCCAGAGTTTATTCCCGGGAGCCTTTTTGTTGTTTTTCTACTAGCTGTCTGTGCTAATGCTATACTATCACTCTTATCGTTCCCGTTCCCTTGATACAACTCGCAACAAAAAAAGTAGGAGAAGAATCAGCAGAAGGAGATGGAAGAGGGAGAAGGGTAAAGGGATCACTGATACCATCTTGTATTCCACCCTTTTTTGTGTATTTTGGCAGGCGAGAGTTTACGAAGTTCAAAATTTTCTTTTGTTTTATTGCTCCTTCGAATTTGTTATGCTACAGCACCTGTTTATTGATGGCATGATATCATAGAGAGAACCTAAATGCAAGGAACATTGGATATACCCCACAACCAATTCTCTCTTCTCTTTTCTTCTCTTTTAAATCTTTTCTTCTATTCTCATCGTGATATATTTTTTTATTTCGATTTCGATTTCTATGGGAATAAACACATGGATTTCGCTAACAGTATCGCAGATATACCTTTTTTGGTTTGGTGCGGAGGGTTTGGTGATGTTGGTGACAAGGGGGGATTATTATGACGACATTTTAGTGCGGCCCGCCGGGTATAAACTGGTATTTTGTCCGCTTTTCCACTTCAACTTTATCTTGTTTTTGCATATCCTTTTTTAACTGGTATACATCTACATATACACATTGCTGTTAAGACCATTTTTCTTAGATGCCTGCAAACCGGTACTACATGCGACTACACACACGTAGACGTACGTCATCTCGCACAGTCTTACTATCTCATAGACAAAGGAAGGAAAAAAGAAAAAGAAGAAGAAGGATGCAGCAACCTATGAGACAAGACCGTATAATGGCACCTCCAATATTAGGCCCCCGCACAGAAGCCCAAAATCCCGACTTACAATGCCCCAATCTCCCGTCCTTACTACACACGTTATCGCACCTGGAACCCCTACCGCAATCCTTTCCAGACAGGAGGTCCTCGTGCTGGGATATCATTAAAGATGGGAGGAGGGTAGGGGTGCTCGGTGAACGAAAAGATGAGATGAGGGTGTTACTGGCCTTGGGACATATACTTGCCACGACTTCTCCGCAGTCTTTTTCTCCTGACGATGATATTGAAGAGGAGGAAGGGGAGGTTGCGGTGATGTTGCAACTTCGTCCTAAGGAATTTAGAGTTTTTTATACTGTTAGGGGGGGTTCGAGTGAGAAGCAGAGGAGTTATGTTATGCTGTTGGAAGAGTTGGTTAAGCATATTGTGGAGAAAGCTATAAAGGGGAATTATAACCATAAGACGAGAAGGATTGATGATGCGATTGTGGGGGATCTGGGAAGGCTTTTTACGGTTGTGGTTGTCGCTTGTAGGACGAGGATTTTGGACTTTTTGAAGGGGTTGGCGCGGGAGAAGTGGAGTTGTGGATTAGAAGGGGAGAGGGAGGATATTTCGGAGGAGGTGAAAGAGAAGGAGGTGGTTGATTGGGATGCTTTGATTGAGTTTGTGAAAACGGGGGGGTTGGAGGCGGCTGATTCCGATGACATCGCTGCTGCTGCTGTTGCCGCTGCCGCTTCACCTGATGGCAAAGATAATGATGAGAGGATTAAGGAGAAGATTAGGCAGAGGAGTAGGAGTCGCAGTCAGAGTAGGAGGAGGAGGGTAGCGGCTGAAAACAAGAACAAGAATGGACCAACCATAAAAACAGAAGAACACGAGGAGGAAGAGGAGGTGCCAAAGGAGTCAAGGGTGGAACGGATCGAGAGGAAGAAGAATTTTATCCTCGAGAGGATGGACCAGATGCGGCAAAATCTGGCGCGACTTCGGTTAATGCGACTGGCAGACGAGCCGCCACCGCCATCATCCCAAATTGATGCAGATATTCCGCCCGTGCCACCACTTCCGGATGGTCTGAAGCAGCAGCAGCAGGCGAAGAAAAGAATGACACTTGGAGGAGTTAAACGGGGCATAGTTTCGCTTCTAATCGCTGGGAAAACCGAGAATATGGACACGGAAACAATGCCTAATTGGCTGCTGATGCAGTACGTCAGGGTTGCGTCCCTGATTGTACGATTTAGAGAGAAATTTGAGCCGTTGATTACGTTTACGGATGGGCAGATGGTGTGGATTACCATGCTTGGGCGATATCTTGAGGCATCGAAGATTATAATTCGGAAGGTCTACATGCAGAAGTATTGGAAATTACTCGCGAATTTAACGATTTTTGTAAGTTCCTCGCCCTTCTACATCCCTTGACTATATATGCGGATGATATATAAGTTGTGCTTGATTGCTTATTCTATTTTGTTTTATTTATTTTTTTATCGGGGAAAAAAGGAAGTGAGAGCCCCGGTGCTGAGTCTTTGCGAACCCAGACCCACGCCATCCCAAAACACGATTCGACGAGTCCTGGAATGGGTTGAACAAGAACATTTCGAGGATCCGTCCATAATGAACTCCGTAAATATCAATGCCATATACCCCCACTCATACCCCGACGTTCCATGGATTCACAGATATCCAAGAGAACCAAATGCACATTACTGCCATCCTGAAGCCGTCATAGCGCACTACGTAATGCACACCAGGAAAATCTTAAAAACCAGGTTTCTGGCCATCGGTTCTAACGGGAAATGCTGTTGGGCGTGTGATGTCTATGTTAAGTCAGTACATAGGGTACTGCTTAATGAAACTCAAGAGGAGGGGGGTGGTGGAGGATGGTATTGTGGAGAAAGTGTTTATAAGGTCGGATGCAATGGGAGGGTTCCCGAGTTTGCTAATGATGAGTATAATTATGATAGTAGCACTAATTTGTGGGATATACCGCTTTCTAATAGGATGGATCAGAGGGTGAGGGATGAGATGGTGGCGAGGCTCGAGGGGTGTGTTGGGAGGATTGTGGACAGGGTTAGGAGGGAGGTTCTTAGCCATTGATTGCGATCAGTATTTTCCTATTTTGGGGAATAGATCATTGGGGGTGGGAATATCGATTTTCTTTCTTCTTTTTTTTTTTTGTTTTTAAGAAGAAGTGAAGCATTACACCTACGCAATGGCTATGGTGTATGGCATACCTCTAGGTGGGCTTTTTCTACGGAGACTGTTGTATACATGGTTTGGAATAACGATAGATGAGTATTGAAGATTGCATCCCTCGGAATACCTTTTAAAGGTTTCCTCTAGTTCAGCGCAGCCCTTTAACTGTTCAGCGGGCGTTCTTGCGGTCTATCTGTCAGTGTGATAGGGTATGCAATTCTAAATCGGCGAGGCGGTTTAGTATACGTTAGCATATATTATCTCAA
Organism: Orbilia blumenaviensis; assembly: GCA_036872755.1. Lineage (NCBI taxonomy): Eukaryota > Fungi > Ascomycota > Orbiliomycetes > Orbiliales > Orbiliaceae > Orbilia > Orbilia blumenaviensis. Next base: position 747,229 of record JAVHNS010000018.1, on the reverse strand, counting down.
CCACTTCACCTTTAAATTGCTGAAAGCCGGTTGCTGCCTGGAGCGATTATAAAGTCAGATTTGATCAAATTTCTACTCTAGAATCCAAGAAGGGGCATGTATATTGGGCGCTCTCCTTACAAAGTTAGCTGGCCATCTCGAGCATCTCGCTGTAAGAGGGGCAAAGTGCAACAATAACAACACATACTCAGTACTTCTTAGTGGTGATAATTTTCTATATCTGGAGTCAGATGCGATTGATGAGAACTGCGGGTATCAGAGTTTTGAATAAAAGGAGCCGCGCTTAGTAGATATATTGGAGTATGATGTGGTATGCTAGGTAGGATATTTGAAGGGGGGCTCGTGTATACGTAATAAACTGTTTGGTTGCGAACTGGTGCCTGGTAAAGACTGTGGACTCGCGAGCTCGGCGTCGACACTCGTCAAGACGAGCCCATTCAAGATGAGGTCACAGTAATTGAGGTTCCAGATATTCGCAGAGGAGATAGGGTAGATGCTAGCACTGTTTGACTCCCAGAAAAAAAGGATTTCCCGAACCCCATTTCGAACTCACGACCTCCCCGTCACCCCCCATCTACAAACAACATCCCCCACCTCGAAAAATCAAAACGACAAAAAGGTGGCCCGCACACCCCCCGACTTTGCCCATCATCCATCCCGGCTATCGAACCCTACCGATACTTCAGCCCCCACAGTACCAGCCAAATGCCCCCTTGGATTCCATATCAGGAATCCGCAGGCGGCAGATGACTGGACCGGGTAAGCACCAGCTCAGAGCAAGGCCGACGCTCGAATGTCAGGACCGAGGAAGGAGGCGTTGTTAGCCGTTAAGCTAACTGGGCCGGATGATTCTTGTTAGGGATAGGGTGGGGGTGGTATATAAACGTAAAACGAGGAGGTGGGATGCTTGTATGGGTGTACTCGTTACTGCTCCTCCCCCTCCTCCTACTAATGCCAATACTACTACTACTACTACTACTACTACTACTACTACTACTACTACTACTACTACTACTACTACTACTACTACTACTACTACTACTACTACTACTATTACTACTATTACTACTACTGCTGCTGCTGCTACTACTACCACCACCACCAGTATTACTACGACTACACTACCACTATTATTACACTACCACTATTATTGTCGCCACTACTACACGTAAAATCCCGTCACTGACTATCGAGTGTAGCTTAGTTTCAGATCCTCCATACTGAGTATAAGGACCCCAAACAACGTATCTAAAATGTAGGTGCTATCTATAACCTGATACTAGACAATCGCGATATCCATGATGTCACTAACCAACATCGACGCGTAGATTTTAGAAACAAAACTCGATATACACTATCATATCACCGATTGATGCGTTGTTACGATCTCACGCGCGCGCACGTCGCTCTTGTTTCAAAGGGCAGTTTTTTAACCTCGGTATTCATCTAATTGAAGCTTTAACCCACCCAATCGGATTCTTGGTGGATCAAGAAAACGGTAAAATACCAATCGGAGAGCCTCCTTTGATTCACCCAATTCCTTGCTTGGCACCCGATGGTGTGGATAGTCAAGTCAGCGAAACGGGAATCCGGCATTTGGAGAAAGCAAAGAAAAAAAACAAGGAAATCTGGGCGCTTGGTGATGATGATGATGATCATGGTCCCGCGGCAAATAAGAATTTAATTGTGGAGAGAGCTCTTAGATCGTTTATTCGTGGTATCCTTTTTTGAGAGGAAACAAACCACTTTTTTTTTTAGAAGGGTGGGTTTGAGATCTTATTGGGGAGATCTTTGAGTGTGGAAATACCTGGATTGGGTATAGTGCTATAATTGAGTGTGCTTTGGCCCCTATTCCTACTGGCTGATTGTTTTCCCTTCATAAGTTTCTGATGAGGTTCTATCGATGTCCTTCATCCATCGAGAAGAGCGATATCTTTCCTCATTTTTTGCTTAAAAAAATAAAATAAAAATCATAGCGTAAACTCTTTTTTCTCGGGAACTAGTTAAGACTTATTGACAGACAGGGAACCTGCAGCTACCCGCGCACCCGGAAACACCCTTTCGTGTGGTATTTTGAACCCGGTGTCGTGTTGCGCCGGGATGTGAGACACACTTATATGCAAGGATGCGCTGGTCGTGATGTAATGTGATGGAGAGCCACTTGGGAACGAGCATCGGGATCATATTGGTCACATGCCATACAGGGCCAGCGAAGCGGTCCGCGTCCGGGTGGATTGTGGGGAAAGAGGAAAAAAAGAAGCCTGGCCTTGAACACTTCACAACTTGAAAAAAAAGGCTGACAGCTGTACAAACTGGGGTTGGTTGTGGCTTCCTTTTTCCCCCCTTATACATGACAATGCAAGGTTGCAGAGAGGGGGGCAGGAGGCGGATATATATGATGAGCTGACTTTCCCCCTCGGGATTTTTTCTGAGTATGTAAATTGTACTTTATTCCAGTACCACGGATAATTCCTCCAATAGTTCTTATACTATACATATTTCCAATTGATTTTGGATTTTGAACTTCGAAGCCTCGAATCTCATCTCAATATACAAAGCCACTCATATTTTCCCAGATATATATATCCAATCAACCGACACAATGGAGTTCTACGCATCAGCAAAGACTGACGAGCCAATCACTACCACCAAGCTGGTAGCCGTCATCGAAAAATTCTGCACCTACGCCACCGAACTCGCGCAAAGAATCCGCAAAGCCGCCAAAGAAGGCCTAGTAGTTCCCTCAGAACTAAACGACATCCCAGCCGCTACCGTCAAACTCGTCGGTTTCCTTCGCAATCTCAAACCCGCCGCTGCGTATTTCAAGCCCGAGTTCGTCGAGGCTTTGTATTTTCGAGTGTTGGGCATGCAGAGGGATTACCAGGGGCTCAGCCATAATGTCGATATCTGGCTGTCGGGCCAGCGGGCTAAGAAGGTTGTGAGGTTTAAGCCCACATCTCCGGGCTCGAAGTATTCGGATGATGATCGGGAATCAAGCCCCTATCTGATTTCGATGGTTGGTGCCAGGTCGCTGCTATGATTATGCGGCCTTGCTTGTTTTTGAGACGACAGAACCATATATTTTCCTTTAAGACGTACTTGGCGGAACAGAAAACCCCGTAAAAGAAGGTCTTAGAAAAACATTTGCACGGGCGGCGGCACTCACTCACTCCGGAAAAATACATTCATATTTATCGGGGGGAAATATTCAGGTGGATTATGATGTCGGCAACCCCTATGGATGCATCTCCAAATCACCTAATGAGAGCCTCGCATGCCCCTTGCAGCATCGGTGCCGGCTCTACTTACCTAAATACATACAACCACCGCGACGGAGGAAGAGGACGTGACGGATATCTTTCCGTGATCTATACACATACAAAGACACTACCCGTGCGCGGAAAAGGAGCTGGATCGAAGGAGGGCTGCTTGAAACTCGAATACCGCTAATGACCATTTGGCGCATTTTGTAATAATAATGAAACGACTGTTGGGTGAAGAGCTTGGATATAATGCATTAATCGTTCTAAAGAGGGCCTTGATAAATGGAGTACTACTCTTCATGTGTATATAGAGAGCCTGACAGTATTAGATAAATATTACTATTAATGGAATTTTGGCCAATTCTATGCTACACTGCACAGTGCTCATATCGAAGGGAAATAGACAGTGTTCTTGGGAATGGGCGTCTGCCAAATGTCGTAAATTCTAAACTAGCTTGCGGGACTCGTAGCCTCGAAGAATTGGGCTGAAGGCAAAGCCAGGACTCCAACAGTGGAGGTGGAATTCAACGCATGCATAAGTCTGTTAATTTAACTACTTTATGCAAAACCTGTTTGTGAGTTGTGTTACATGTCCACCCATTCTTGGTCTCCGACGACAGCTGTCCAAGGTTTATCCATGGAATCGTATGATTTGAATAGCATTGCAAAACATATAGGTTTCGGATATCAGTAGGAAAGGAAAGAAAGAAAACAAGGAGCAGGTAAGTTGTAACCGAAATAGAAACTGAGATGTGGGAATAGGCTCAAAAACTGGTACTAAAGAACATTCGACACACCGCTCAGAAGACATGACTAAAGGGATTTTAAATACATTGGTACATAGTTCCGCAAAAAGATCATATTCGTAGGAGATACTAAGATCCTCGACTACCCCTGAACCGACGCCTTCATGCCATGTCGTTTGGATCAGATTTCAATACCATGATACTAACAACGGCGAGGAGATGAGGCTGCCAGTTTGTTGCGGTAGGTAGGAAATTATATGATTTTAATATTTTTAACTTGTCTGGATGTCCCTTAGCTGCCTCTGCATGATTGTAAAGAGATTGCCTAACTCTTCAGTACGTTCACTTTGTTGTATATTTTCCACTCTTAGCCTTTCTTGCCGCGTTGTTAGTATCTGCATCGGGGTAACCTTATTTGCGTACCCAGGTACCACCGCTAGTTTGTTGAAGCAGGGCACAGAATCAGGGTTTCCCTTGCATTGGTATCCGTGTTCCTTTAAGAGGAACTGCAGCGGGGTCGCGGATTTCGTTGCATACACCGCGGCTACGTGGAACAGATTCGGTTTATCGGAATTACAGTCAAAAAGCTTCACGTATGATTGACCCATTCGGTCTTTGGGGTCAATCAATGGGAACTGAATATCGAAATTCGATTGTATGCCAGCGATGAATACGAGCGTCATCGGCGTTTTCACAAGGTCGTCAAATTTCTTGCCGGTCAGACCGCCCTGGAGCATGAATTTTTGTAGGTCGAGACCGATGGAGTTCATGTGGGACATTATTATAACCGCAGCGATAAAGTTGTGGGTGGTAATGGCGACCATCAGGGCGTCTTCGTAGACCCTTTTGCTTGCTTGTGGAATGTCCTTCCGTAGTTGAGTAAATAGGCCTTTTATTCCGTCTTTGTATCTCAAACGTTCCGATTCGACACGGAAAGAAGGATCCAATGGCTTTACCAAAGTTAAGAACTGGAAGGCATCTTGGACGCATTCGATGGGTCGGTATGGGGCATCTGGCGGGTACGGGATTTGGTAAAACCGCCCGACTGGTACTGTTGTTGAGCTAGTAGATCCTCTTCCTTCATGATATCCTATTAAGTGACAGCTCAGTCTTAGTCGAAAGTTATCCAGGAAAATAATGGGAATGCTACTATTAGACTATTTTTAGGAACATACCGGATAGGATTCTATATGCTAAGGACGATCGACCGGTGTCTATGCAGTGGGGAATAACTTGGAGTATCTGCTCTTGTGATTGGAATGCGATACAGCAATTGACTGGATCTTGACGAGTTGTTTTTCCCTTTCTCGTTTTAATGGTGATCGTGGAAATACCTACAAGAACGCGGATTGAATGTACCTGCTCAAGATACATTTTCTCTTGATCTTCACAAACGTACTTATTTTGAGGATGCACATACGTGGAGAAGGAGTGCAGTGGTGACCCAGAGGGAATTAAGGGCTGGAGGTTACTAGTGGGAACAGCCTTAGGTGGAACCTTAGGTGGAGGAACTGGAGGTTTACTGGTTATCATTGAAGGTGTGTGTGCCTGTGATCCTTGAACTCCAGGATCCGCAGGCCTGCAGTCACCAGCTGTTAACCTATGTTCCCGATTATAAGAATATTCTCATCGTATTCAGACACTTACAAAGAGCTTCCGGACTGCAGGGGAAAAATCTTCAACGGACAGGGTCGACTCCCAAAAAAAACAATCGGAGAATCCATCTTAGGATTGAATAATGAGTTGTAATATAGTTCGTCGGCTTTATTATTGTTTTGTCCGGCGCACCAGCCGGCATAATAGTTCGCAGCGTTTTGAATCTGCTTGATATCTGGGTTGTTCGAATTCTTTCTCAATAACTGGGCTATGCGACGGCAGTCCTTACTAACAGCTGAGACATTCTTTAGATGGAAATTAGCTGTCATCCTTAGAAGATATGCCATTGAGTTCTGGCTGAGCGTTAATCTAGGGTCGAATTTGAAGTCATTTAGAACCCGGACCGCGTCTTCGTGCTTGCCCTTGTTGCGGTATAGCATTGCTAATTGGAAGGAAAATTCGATATCTTGGACCTTATATTTTTCAACGAGTGCGATTAGGTGAACCTGGAGCAGGACAGGGTCCCAGTCTCGTTGTATTAAAATACTGTCGCATTCTCCTATATGGAAAGCGATTTTGCGATTGATAAGGTCTTCGTCATCATCTGAAAGACCACCGTCATCATCTGAAAAATCGTCGTCAAAGGACTCTACGGGTGAAGGGGCTCCAATAACCGGGGGATCGGAAGGAACCGCAGTCGTTTCATGCGGTCTCATTCTCTGTGATTGATAGCCAGGAGTATTCGCTCCGGCGTAGGTGCTTTCTCTATATCTCCTATAGCTATAATCAGGATCTGGGACGCTGCCCCCAATTCTATGCGCCGGTGGCCCTGGGGGATAAAATGGGTGTTCGTCGTCATCTAAAGGATCGTCGTCAAAGAACCTCATGGGCGGGGGAGCTCTAATGGGCGGGGGAGGAACTCCAGTCGTTTCAAATAGTCTCCTTCTCTGCGATTGAGAGCCAGTCATGAATTCATTCGCTTCGGCGTAGGTGCTTTCTCTATATCTCCTATAGCTATAATCAGGATCTGGGACGCTGCCCCCAATTCTATGCACCGGTGGCCCTGGGGGATAAAATGCGTCCGAGAACTCTACCCGTGGCCGTGGAGGCTCTCTCGCTTGCGCTTCAAATGTCGAAAATCTACCCTGAAGCGCTGGTGGTTCTGCTGCGATATTGCGGTTTCCGGGGCTTGAGGTGCTGGTCGACTCTGGTATTGCGCTGCGATAGCGGTCGTCTTGCGCTCGCGCTCTCCCGACATACCTGGCGTAGTCCTCGCCGTCGACGTGTTCCATTTTTATTTGTGTCTTTATAAGACGCTTCGCAGTGTTTTTCCACAAGTAATAAGTTAATTGAAGAGAATTTATCCCGGTCTTCGCATTGAAAGGGAAAAAAAAAAGATACCGTCCGCTATCAAATATATACCGATTGCAATCCCATCGCACGCGCACGATAATCCCACAAAGCCGAATATTAACAGCCTTGCCCCGCAGATGCATGCGTGTCCAGACCCACTATCTTACGGTTATGGATTGCCCCCCCAAAACAAAATACAACAGCGCGGTGCAACAAACGTTTAACATGATTTCGATGCCGACACGTGAACTGATACCAAACCGTCAGGCTGACCGCCGTCAAAGGCTTTGAACTTTAACCGACTTTTGGCGGGTCAGCGGGTTCGGTTCGTCGACATTAGCAACAGGTTGAAGTTCCCGATCGTTAATTGTCGGGAAAAAGCAAACACACCAGATTCTCAGTGTCGGCACCATATAACTGTTTTTATTCTCACCCCGCCTCCGCCCCCTAAATTCCAACCATTAGACAAGCTAAAAGTCATCTAGACATTCCAACATGACATAAAAGGCCGAATACCCAAAGTCGTTCTGGGATACCATACTTGCTGAGGGTTCCGGCTCCTCCAGTGATCCTCAACTATCAGCCTCCCTCGGCCGGCCGTGACGCTGAGCCCACTCCAATCATTCCACAACAGAGCGAGCCAGGCTATACGAATCTCAACCTGTTTCGGGAGGCATTGGTGATCCTGGCACAGAATCTCAGCAAACAGGATATTTCCCAACGATATCCAAACTGGCCACTCGGTCCGGGGGACCCGTATCCAGATCGCTGTTGGGAAGCTATCTTGTTACTCACCAATCTCTAGAACTCCAAGAAGCGATATTAGATGATGTACTATTAAGGCTTGAGGGCGAATATGACTACTGCGTTGCCCAACTTCGAAGGTGCAAAGGTAACCGGATGATCAAAGATTTGATAACACGGCGGGTACGGAGTACGAAACGTGAGATTCAGAGGAGAGAGTGATATAAAAATTCCTTTATTTCAGCTCATCAAGAACTCAGGAGACATCTCCTGATATTCTGAACCCCGCTGATAGCACATGCATTCCGATGGATTAATTCTCAATCCCACCCCGGTTTCTAGCACAGTGTATACATCTATCTATCTAATGACTAATTGCCTACTCGTAAACTTATCAAAATAATATTTACAATACGCTAAAATAACGAAGACATACAAAACTTCAAATATTGAGAAAATAACTTCTGCTATCCCATAAAAAAATGGGGAAATCTGACCTTCAAAAGTGGGATTCAAAGCGAGTCTCAAATAAGGAAATTGCGAAGACATACACTCGAGAGCCTACTTTTGATTGAAATCCATCGTACAGAGCCTTTTTAAATTGTCAATTTATTTCGTTTACCCTTTTATTGTACGGAGTATGGCACCATGTCATATTTCTTTCTTTGCAAGAGGCTTCACTAATCCTTTTTCTGTCATTTTTTACTGATGTACAATATAATTAATTCTAATATAGTATTTAATTAACCAACAAAATTTAAACAAACTCTTATTGTGTAGTTTTAACTCTGGATCTATGTTTTTTGGTTTGTTTAATTTATAAAAATTATTAATTAAATAATAATCATAACGCTGCAAACTTGTATACGTACCGCATTCTATCAAGTGACACACTGCCTCCTGCTTGTTCTCTGGAGATTGTGGTGGGGCGATTGCTGGAGGCTACACATAAGATGCATGCGCTCCATGAGATTTCCATCTTAGCTACTTGATCATCTTTACCCTGAAGGTTTTTATAAGGGTCTAGAGACTAAGCTAAGCTAAGCTGGGTTAACTAGTGGTGACTTGATAATCACACGATATTTACTAGTAGCTTTGCCGCACGATCTGAAAGGGTACACTTTTACGAATCCTATTTAGTGTCTCGTAAAATTATAATATAGATAATATGATTTTTTTTCTTTTCTTTTTCTTTGTTGGTCCTTGGTTTCCTTTCTAAACAACGGTCACGCTCATTGGGGTAACGAAACTAGCTAACTAAATTCCCGATCTAATATAGTCTCGAGTCCGACTTTTCTCATTCATGCAAGGTAGTACAAAGCCAATAGTGTACTTAGTCGAAAGGTCTAGAGTAGTGCGGATAGTAAATTATTGAATCTGTATACTATGTACGGCATATACATCGACGAGGATATCCTCCTACATTAAAATAATTTACAACATAATAAATTGCTACGGAATAACACAAACTGACATAATAAACGTCAATAGATCTTCAAACTCATGGTAAAAAGACTTGTCCCAAGAAACATTCTCATAGATTTATGTATCTACTATACTAAACTATTATAACAACCCCATCATACATGACTTTTGCCTTGTCGGGCCCCTATGCCCTCCCCCATAAACCCCCCTGGTAAAGCTACCGTCATTTGAATTCCACCGCGCAATTGCGCGAGGATGGTGTCCCCGGTCCCATTCCCTTGGGGAAACGCGGGATATCGTAATGTTGGGGGTTCCTTAACCCCACAACATGTACGGGCTCCTCAGAAGCCCTACGGCGCAAAGCAGAACAGAGGCCGCGGCGACGGTGGCGGGGTGATCATCGGGGATAAAAGCCCCGACGATACCTCTACCACCACCACCCCCATAGTATGGTGGTGGGTACACGGGCCCGACCCTGGGATGGGGGCTATCCTCCTCTTTGCCCCCTCCCATTACTCCCTCCCTCCCTCCCTCTCTCGTTGGTGTTTTGGAGTAGGGTTTGGCACCGCTGGGACGGGGGCGATCCTCCTCTTTGCCCCCTCCCTCCAATCTCACGCTTCTTCCCCCCATTCGCGCCCCTCCCCCGTTTCTTTCCACTCTTTGCACCCCTCTCCCGCAAATGCTTTGGAGCAGGGGGCGGTGGTTATTCGGGAGGAAGATGAAACCCGGCCAATTGGCCTTGGTTTCTTGCCTCCCACCGTATGAGAGAGCAACGAAGCATCTTCCACCCCCCCAAACATGAATGCCAGGTTCGAGTAGTTCGGCATTCCGTCGGTCTCTTCTAGCGGGTAGGGGCTTCCGGTGCCATTCATTGTGCGAGAGGGGTCCCGATACCCCCTCCCCCCAGCCGCCCACATCAGGGATAAGGGCCATTGCCCCCCCGTCAGGCGATGGTGAGGATGTTTGTTCCTCGTAGAGATATACATAATGTAGGCCCCGCAAATGCTAACACCTCCCCTCCCCGCGCCCGGATTTGCGAGGATGAAGCTAGTTGCATTGGCCTCAGTAGCAGGAGGAAGCCATCGACCACACGCAGCACATGATGGGTGTTAAGCTGCCCCTCTCCTCTCCTTCCCCCACTTGCCCCCCAGCACATGCAAAGGAGGGACCGCGAGCCACGAGAACACATATTAACAACAAAATGCAAAAATGCATATGTTGAATAGTATTCTCGCGGTTCAAGCAGGTCCTCTCTTTCTCTGCAGGACTGTACCGGTGGGGCGGTATCTTCCTCCTCTTCCTCCATGTTGTCCGCCATAGCCCCCCTCCTCCCCCTAAGGATACAATGGAGGCCCGCAATCTTGGCTCCGCACCCGCAAGCGTAACAGGGGGGACTTGAGACTGAGACCACCGCCACAAAGACGATGGAGTCTGTCGTTCTGTCCCGCATCCTGCCAGCGTAGCGGGGGAGCCTCGATTTGGCCTCCACAAACGCCCCAATCTTTGGGGTGGCTACTTTTCCTCCTTCCGCTCCCGCCGTCTGATTTTTCTCCAAGGGGGGCGGGGTATTTCCTCCTCTTACCCCGACCCCCCCCTCTTGCTTCCTTTTCCTCCATCTTTTCTCTTTTCCTGGGCGGTCGGGGTATATCCTCCTCTAACCCCGACCGCCCCCACCCCCCCTTTCTCTTCTCCTTATTGTCCTTTTTACCCCCCCTTCTCTCTTCCCCTCTCCTCTTCGTCTTCTTCCTGGGGGCCGGGGTATTTCCTCCTCTTACCCCAGGCCCCCCCCCCACCCCACATGCCTTGGGGATGTCTGCGTGGAAACCAGAACAACCAGAAGAAGAAGCGAACGCCTTCTTCCTCCCCACCACACCCCCCAAGGCGTCGCTTCCTCTGGTTGCCCGGTTCACTACGCATGACCTCCCCAGGCAGGACTTTGGGCAGACACCCGCCTGTAAAATAGAGTCCCCCCCGACGGGTTCTCCCAGGTTTCTTTTTGCGCGGGGGCCTATTCTTTTTTGTTAGTCTTTGGAAAAATTTTTAAGATATATATGTATATATAATTTGGAATGTTTGGAATAACTTTGCTTACCTCGCAACATCTAGGTCAACTTTTGCCCCCTCCCCTTCCCTTCCCCCCAAGAGGAGGGGGGGCGCACGTGTCTGAACACTAGCAGACTCTTCTGCTCTTCTCCTACTCCCAACATATGGGAGTGGAGTTACCCCCCCCCCCCCCCCTTCCTTCCCCACAGTCCGTGATTAGGAGTAGATGTTTCCGTCACCTCTCCGTGGGGCGGACTAACCAACCAACTAACAAAACAAAATTAAAATAAAAAAACAAAGAAGCCAAAAAAACACAATGTCTTCTCTTCAGAAAAGACAAAGGGGCCCCTTTATTTTATTTTGTTTTGTTTTTTTTGTTAAGTTAAGTTAGTTAGGCCAGTCATTTCATGATCCTCCATATCATGGTCCTCTGACCCCCCCATCATACGGCAATATCGGGCAGAGCAGCCCGCCAACAATAACAACACTTTTTAGTGTTGCATTTTTTTGGGGGAGGGTTTTTGTATATATATACGCCCTGTGGGACTGTATTTATACTTATTCGCAAGAAGAGGGGGAAGTTCTCGTATTCCTCTTCTTTCTTATCCTCCACTTCCCAATACCCCCCGGCCCCGCCCGGGGAGGTATAGGTTGGATGTCAATGACACCCCAATTGGGTACCCACCCCTACCCCGGGGGGTATAGGTTGGATGTCAATGACACCCCAATTGGGGTCCATAAAATAAAATCCGAATTCGGATAGTGCCGGGGCGCCAGAGCGGGATATTACCCTACCCTATCTTACCCCATATCGTATGTATGTATGTATGTATGTAAGATGTGACATACATTTTTGTGGACATCTTCCCTTCCCTATTTTCTTTAAAGCTTGTTAGTTACTTTTTTTTTTAAAAAAAAAAAAAAAAAAAAAAAAATGCAAGGGGAGGAAGGGGGGTGCATTCATCTATATTTATTAGATGAAATGAGATAGGATGAGGTTGAACTTACATACCAAATATATAGGGAGGCACCAAACCTAAGGGGAGGAGGAGAAGGTAGAAGGTAGAAGAAAAAAGAGGAGATGAGCGTGTCGTGTAACCTTTCTAGACGCTCATGATGATGACGATGATGATGATGGTGGTGGTGGTGACGATGATGATAGATAGATAGTGATAAGAGCAGGGGTCGTAGCCATAGCTAGCGGGTAGATAGATAGATAGATAGATAGAGGGGAGAGACGCGTCACGAAGCTTTTTTTAGCCCATACAACAATGAATGAATGAATGGATGGTGCGTGATGTTAAAGAACAAGAAATTTATTAGGAGCGTGTCCGCCGTTTTATAGTTACACGGGGGGTTCGTGCTGAGGGAATCTTTCAATTGCGTGAAGTTTGTACCTACCTAGGTTGTTGTTGTTGTGCTGGTAGTGTTAACTTAGCAACTGGGGTCCAACCTCTGTTACTGCACTCTTCTCTATGATGTCATGTTTTCTTTTTTTTCTTTCTTTCTTAGGGGATGTATTCTGCTGTATGCTGACATTTACTACCTATTACTGTGAGGCGGTATGGTATGGTATGATGTCATCGCTGTTGTTTAGTAGTATCTATCTATCTATCTACTCTGCACCCCGTTGTTATGTGCACAGTATTGAAGCTCTACTCTACTATCACCAACTTCCTTCGACTTCTCCACCATCCCCGCCTACGTATAAACGATCTTTTAGAATACGGTCAAGTCAATTAGCCAAACTTGGCTAGCTCGTGAGTAAGTATATAATCTTTTTTTTTTTCATTTTTGTTTTTTAATGTTTTTATCACTAGCTAGTGAGATATAAGTGTCCACATCGAAAGCAAAAGCAAAGCAAGCGTAAAAACACATGAACGGAGCGAGGCAGCTGGTGCTTATAAAATACTCAAAAACCGCCCTTGCTAAGAACCTCAAAAAAAAAAAAAAAAAAAAAAAATCGTCAAGCAAAATCCACCTCACCTCACCTCATCTCACCTCCCCAAAACACATACAATACAATACAATACAATAGTATCTAATAGTATATTTATATCAAAAAAAAGAGAAAGAGAGGAATCTAACCAACAACCCTCCTCCCAAAAACCCTCAACCGACTAACCCCCCCATCCGGAATAATCGTCATCTTAACATGCGTAACCACCTCCTCACCCACATCCTCCAGCTTCGCAACCTCCTCAACGCCATTACTCACATCCGCACCTCCCACGCCGTTAGTAGGCATGTACACATCCTGTCCCGGCAGGCCGAAATGGTGCTCATAGTCCGGTTTACACTTCGCGGGCGTCAGCACCGGTAGCCAGGATTCTGCTGTGGCTGATGGAGTGTGCGAGGAGTGGTTTAGAGCGTGGAGGGTGACGTATTGTGGGAAGTTGCCGCGGAAGTGGGCGGTGTCGATTGTTATTGATGTTATTTTTGTCGGGGCGCCCTGTACACCATCATCATCATTAGCATCCACCCATCCCTCACTCTCCAAAATAATCGAGAAAAAAAAAAAAAAAAAAAAAGGGGGGGGATTATATAGGAACGTACCAGCTTAACAACAACCCAATCCACATGTCCCTTCTCTCTACTCCTCTTCGTCTCCCACCCATCCCCCATATCCCTCCCCCTCCCCGGCTGCAGCAAATTATCCTTCCGTCCAAAATGCTGATCGGAACAACTAACCACCAACCCCCCATTAGACACATGCGCCATATCCAATATCTCCTCCGCATCCCCCGAAAACACAGGCACAGCTTGTCCGTACACTCTAAACCTGGCGATTCCACCGTCAGGGATCATATTGAGTTTTACATGAGAGTATGCGTTTTCGGTGGGTGTGGGGAGGAGGTAGACGTGGCGTTGGGAGGGGCCGCATTCTTGGATGGGGAGGATTGTGGTCCATCGTGGGTCTGTGGGAGTTGGTTGTGGGGAGGAAGGGGGGGTGAAGAGGGCTTCGACGGTGATTTCGGGGGCGTGGTTGCCGTTGAAGTGGGCGGTGTCGATTTCGAAGCCGAAGATGCGGCCGGAGTTTACGCCCAGCTTTAAAAAAAAATAAAAAATTATGGAATGTTAGTATGTGTATGAGAGTAGCTGCGTGTGTGTATGTAGGGAGGAGGGCGTGTATACCTGAACGATAACCCAGTCCTCGGGCTCGGGATTATGCCGGCGTGTCTCCCATCTACCATCATCATCGCCATCACATGTCAGTAACCTCCTCCAAAAAAAATAAAAATAAAAAAAAAAAAAATAAGGATAGAAGGAAAGAAAGAAAGAGGGGGGGAAGGGAAGGGGGGGGGAAGACAAACCCATCATACCAAGCCCCCGAATGCACAAAATAACCGGGCTTCCGAATCGGCGGCGCGACAGTCAACAGATTCTCCGCCGATGCAAACCACTCATCGCTGACAGCTACGATCTTTCCGCCGAGAGATGCGCTGACCAGATCTATTTTGTCAAATTCAATTATTAATATCAATGTGTCAATCCAATCGGATTCCTCTTTCCTTTTTTTAGAGCCTGGTCTTTGGTCTTGGAAAAGCAAACTCCGGGGAAGGGAAGGTGTTGTTGCGTAGGTACTTTCAAGTTAGATACTTACCAATGCAGTGCGATCCGAAGACTTCATTGGTCTTGTCGGCGTCTATGCGGGTAACCATCTTTTTTATTTCAATCCTTTTTTTTATTAAATAGATTTCTTATTTAAAAAAAAAGATAGGAATAGTATGTATGTATGTCTTTATAAGGGGGTATAAAAATAAAGAAAGAAAGGTATCCCCTTGAAAGAAGTTCCGGGGTGGTGGTGGTGGTGTTTATAACACTTTATATAGGATAGGTAGCCACAAGGCAGGGTATTTTTGGAATGAATAGAGATAGTAGATAGAGCAGATAGATAGATAGATAGATAGACAGGCAGAATGGATAGATAAGCAGGCAGGCAGGCAGTGTGGTACCGCAGGCAATAACAACGATGGTTATTCCGAAAGTAGAATCAGAGCAGGTCAGACAAGAAGTAACACCTAAGCTTGAGCTCTACGGGGTTTTTTCTCTCTCTTCTCTTTCTGGCTTCAAACGAAAGGTTTAAAAAAGTAGGTAGTATGGTATGGTATGGTATGGGTCACACGAGCGGTTATTTTATCTTCAAATCTCCCAAAAGTATATTCTTTAACAAAAAAAGAGAGTTATGAACAAAGATAAAAAAGAGAGGAAATTTTATTTACTTAAATAAAGAAATAAAATAAAATAAAATAAAGTAAAAAAATAACAAAAGAGAGAGGAAGTGAGAAAAGGGTCGATACTTATACTTATACTTCCCCGTCTCGGAATTCGCATTACTCGATCATTACTCGATAGAAAAGCCAGCTTCGGAAGAATCATAGAAAAAAAACTTTTTTTTCTGTTTTAAAAAAGAATGGGGCCCACTGCCTTAAAGAGAACTGTTTCGAAAGAAACTGCTGCTGCGGCTACTTTTTCGTAACCAAAATGTTGTGACCGAATGACTTACTTTTGCTGACCGGCCGGACCAGGTATCTTATTTCGCTCAAAAAAAGCTTACTTGACTTTTCGACTTCATCGCCAGCATCATCATCATAACCATCACAAAAGAAACAGACAGACAAGAAAAAGATAGAAAATCCGGGGGGGACCAAAAAAAAAAAACGACCACCTAGTAGTTCTTACACGAACAAACCCGAAAACCGGCTACACCGTATGTCCAAAGTCACTCAAAAAAATCCACAAAACTTCAAAGCCGGACCAATAAACATCCCCAGAGCTATCTCTGAACAGGAAGGCCCTGCTATCTGACATGGACAATTATTACCAGTATGGTTAAACTTAACTTGTAGTTATCTCTCTTAAAAAAAATTATATTTTGCTCAGGTGTTTTAATCGAGTAATACAACAAAAAAAAAAGATTAAGCAAAGGCGGGCCTCGCCTCCACCTTCCCTTTTATCCATCCTATTACAAAATATAAATCCTTGCTACCATTCCACGGCAGGTTTTGACGCGCGCGTTCTTCTTCTCAAGCTAAGTTGACTACCTGTTACATGGAAAAAACAAGAGCTAGCTGAATTCGGGCCGAACGAATGAACAAACAGAGGGTCTTGTGAAGCACGGGTTAATTGGTCTTCACGGGTTAATTTTCTTTTGCGGAAAGAAAAAGTGATTTCGTGATCGGGTGGACACATGATGCTATGTTCATTGATAACGAATTCCCCCATGTGTCTGTCTGTCTATCTATCCGCCTTTTTTTTTTTTATTTTATTTTTTTTGTTTTTATTTAATGATTATTACATAAGCTGTATGGTATACTTATACTTAGTCTCGTAGTATACTATACTCAATACAGCGGACGAGCAGAATGCAGTTCAGGAAACAAAAGACCAGACCCGTCGCTGTGCTAACAAAAACCCAACTTTAAAACCAAAAATAAACCAACCGATGTAATACTACCATAGTCTCGGTCCCAGACGCTGTTGACCACATACTACCAATAACTCAAAAACGAAGAAAGAGGAAATAAAACAAGCCAATTTATGCACTCCCCACCCACCCACTCTCATCTACTCCCTCCTAAATAACCCCAGCAAGTGATAACTACTCAGTCTACGGCGCACGCCCATACTGATTCCTCAACCACGTCTTCAGGATAACATCCAAAACGTGGCCCTTAGCCCCCATAACCCACCTCATCTCAAAAAACAGCACCGTCCCAACCGCAAACGCCGCAAGCCAAACAACCGGCATAACCTTCGCGTACAACCTGATCAACCTCTTCTTCCCTTCCCAGGTATAACTCCTCCACGCCTGTAGAATACTCTGCGCCCCTAGCCTCTCAAACGGAATTATAGCCTCCTCAGTGGAAGCGTATACCGACGCTTGGACGCGGTAGAGGATTATCATCGAGGGGATGAACAGGAATACGTGGCTGGCGAGGAAGACGGAGTAGATGGCGAGGCATTGGAGAGGGGTTAGCATGCTTTGGTAGGGGTTGTTGCCGGGCTGTGGGGGTGGGTCGTCGAAGGCGCGAGAGGGGACGAAGGCTTTGACCATTATATCTGGGAAGGCGTAGGTTGCTTGGCCGGTTATGGCGACTAGAAGGGCGGCTGGGAGGGTGTGGAGGATGGATTTGAAGGGGAGGCGGGAGAGGCGGCCGAACCAGGTTTCTTTTGTTGGGGGGGCGATTATGATACTATTATTTTTATAACCATGTTAATATCAATATCAATCGAAATCCCACGTAACTACCTACCTATTAGATGAGGGAAGGAGGAAGAGAGGAAACGTACTGCGTATGCACCAAGCTCAACGGACTAACAACCAACATAACCAACACGCCCGAAATATACCGTCCAAACGGAAACGGGAACATGCTCAAGAATATCCCATTCACACACGACGCGGCAATGGAATAAACAATGTTAACGCTGAACCCCCTCCACGCGGACCAGAACCCAGCTTCATGGCGGAGATACTGAATCGTCTTTCGGAACGACGAGGTGATGTATTTGCCGTTTATGTCCGGGGAGCCGCCGAGGTACAGGCCTGGTGCGATCTTGTGCGCTGTGGTCGGGCTTTCCGGGCGAAGCTCGGCGTTGTGGTCGCGGTAGTGCGGCGGGGCGCCGTCTTCGGGTTCGGAGTCGCCGTCGAGGTGATCGTCGTAGGCTGGGGCGAGGTCGTAGTCCGAGGGGAGGTCTTCAACGATAGTAAGGATCTTGACTACTTGGAAGGTGTAGTCGAACTAAAAATCAAATAATGTCACCTCTATATTAGCAACTTTTTATACTCGTTTTGTATCTCAAAAAAAAAAAGAGATTATAAGTGAAAGTGAAAACATACCAGAATAAACCCCGCGGCAGCAAAAATCAGCGTAACCATGAACAGGATTATCGCGAACACGTTGACGGGCTCGGGCTGCTCGTTGCCGGGATTGGCTGACGACGCCATGACGGCGGATGCGACGGCGTCAAACGCCCGCTTGCGGAGGTCCAGCATCTTCTACCTACTGAACCCAAGAAAAACTACGTCTGTCTGCTCGAGAAATAATATTTTGAAAAGAAGCCGTTGATACTTTGGAAGAGAAGAAAGGGGAGCCCGGAGTGGGGCGGACAGGACGGGTTTTTATGTATTCGTAACGAGCGATGGGGGAGTGGAGTGGATGGATGAGACCGGAATAGCTTTAAGATGGGAGGGAGTTGTCGTTGTTGGCTGATGCGTTCGGCTGACCCTTTTCCCATTTCCCATACACTCACTCACTTCACTCTCTTTGCCTCTTCAAACAGGTGTCAAACCAAAACCGCATTCCCGTTTATTGCCCACGGTTGGGTTAGAAAAAAGGCCAGAATTGTGGCACAGACGCCACTTCCGTCAGGCCTCCCCCCTGTCATGTCAATATCAATGTCAGAGAGGTACTTGTGCTCTGAATACTATTTGTGCGGCAGAACAAAGTACCAGTCCTCAAAATATCATATATCCATGGCATCACACACACACACACACGGCTTAAGGTTGCAGTGTTAACAAGCATCATGGAGCTTTTTTTTTATCGATACGGATACGAGATAGATATTTCAGATGAGTCAGAATACACGATATATAATGCTCGATTTATGTGGAGATGCGGCACGGAACTCATCGAGGTGATATCGCTTCGGAGCGTATATGTGGGCATGGGTTTCAATCTAGGGAAGACTCATACAAACCATGTAATTAAACTGGGCTTAAAGCATGCACTTCCGATTGACACTGCCCGTATTAATATTGTATGCAGCTCTATTGAACTGAAAAGTCCGGGAACTAATCGAAAACAGGCAGTTGGTTGAAATCAAGCACGGATTGGCGGGTGGGGCTCACGGGACTACGTGACTCTTCGACACGACAAGACACGACGTGTTTCTTTTTTAAATTTGATAGGTGTGCACTTGGGTGACACGAAAAAGAGAGCAGAAACCCACCAGCGTACACCAAATCTTGCTCTCTTTTTCATGTCACCCGAGTGGTGTGATAGCGTGTGGCGAAAAAAGATACACATGCATGGCGATCTTGGTCCTTGTCCAGGCATCTCCACTAACGGCTGGGCATTCTGATCTCCGCCTGTTACATAGAGCTCTGAGGCTGGGTCTGAGTATCAGTCTTATTTTTCATCTTAGACGAGCAAGGGCAAAAGTACCTAAGTATCATTGAACAGTGATAGAGAGAGCCTCGAGTACTATATATATCTAATAAATTTCATCCATCGTAGTTTCAAAACTACGAGCAAATTACCAACTAAATTGTGATAATTAATACATAATGGTCTGTTTTATTCCAAGCTTCGTGCTAGATATTAAAAATCGAGGCTCTAACGTCACGCATAACTACGGCCACTGCACCGACGCGATATGATTATGAAAAGCATTGCATTGATATATCCATAGAAAATCCCGACTTATTCGGAGATAAGGATCTAGATAGACAGACAGTATCGACAAAACTCGGCCAACCTCTATCATAGTTATATTAGAAAACAGGTTTAGTCCCCCGAAGCGCCGGGTTTATCACCATCTGGAAATTGTACATATAATGTTGGTTGGCAGTTGGTTATTGGCGCTAACTATCGCCGATGCGGTGCGAGCTCTGTAAATTCAATCGATTGTATAATATTAGGCTGGTTTCGTCGATCGTGGTGGTGGTCGTTATTTGCTTATAACGGGGCTCTACTAGAGCGGGATGGGTATGTATATATATATATATATTAAGTAATGCATTATTAGAGAGTTCAGTCCTCACCTTCCAGATATTACGCATATTACATTTCATGAACTGCGTTGGCGAATACTACGTGTTACTACCTACTAGTTAGCCTCGCCTGCGAAGTGCAGGTAAGCAGAGTGTCTACCACCACGGGCTCAACCTCGGACTTGGCCGGTGATAAACACCACACACACTCCGACCGAGGCACCAAAAGAAGACTACTAAGAGAAAAGGGTATGTAGTACTCCACCAGGTAAACCTGTATGTAGCATCATGTAGGAACCCCAGCACTTGCAGCTAAAGCCTGCTTGCCCTGCCTTGCCTGTACATAAGTAAGAAAGAAAAAGGAGGAAAGACTCGGAGCGTCGACAGTCAGGTGACTGTGATCCGTCTGTATGCCCATTCAGGTGACAATAGCCGTTCTGCACCTCGTCTCGACGTGCTTCTGACCCAGACCACTAGTCCATACAGATACACATACGCATACACCATGGCCTGCAGGTGTGTAAGGTATGGTAGAGTACTTGGGTTTGAGGGTGGGTTAGGTACCGTTACATGCATGCTTCCCTTAGCTTCCCCATCCCCTACCTGACCATTGAGAGTTTTTTTTTGGTTCGAGGTTTTTTTTTTGATGCAACGGATTGAGGGAAGAGCATCAGTGCGCTGATATTTCGGAATTGACTTTGGTCTCCACTGGCGGGATGGGATATGTATATGCGGCGTGATGTGTACCTATGCACGTCATAGGGCAGCTCGCGGATACCCACATGAAGAAGAATAAGAAAAATCTGGAAAGAAACGTTAGAGTCTTGCTTAAGGAGGGGCTTTGTTTCTTTTATAAAACTTGGACCAGGGGAACTGGGTTTTTTGGTGTTTTTTGTAACGGTACACCGCAGATGTCAAAGATTTTTCCCCCAACAGACTGTTTGCTCCTTGTCTTGTTCTTGCGAGTCTTCGAGTCTCCACTTTTTTTTATATTTTTACTTTTTTCCCTCTTTCTGTTTGTGCTTACATACATATAAGTAATAGTATGTAGCTGCACACAAGCTAACTAGCTAGAAAAACCCATAGAAATCTGGGAAACCCCGACAGAACCGAAAAGAGTTCGGGAACCTGAGAGTCACGGTACCAGAAGTGTATGCGCGATTTGCATAAATCCTCCCTTTTTTCCTCTCGATTATCCCCCTGGTATGTGCCTGTGTGTGTGTGGATGGGTGGGCCAGCCGACGCTTCCACCTTCCTTCTCTCCGTCGGCCTTTTTTTGTATATGTATCAAATAGACAGATTTCTGTCTTTCATGAGATCACTTTTCACTTTCTGTTGAAATGGATCGGTCGGTCGGGGTTCTATTCCTGGTCCTTGTCTGATATTATATTATCCCCCCCCAAGGATCTTTGGGTCGAATCGATTGAAGGCTAGTCAGTGATCTAATGCAAGTAATACCTAGTGGATTATTATATAGGTGGTACAAAGAAAGGAGAGAAAGACCATGGCATGGCAGGACATGGCCGGGGGAGAAACCAGTCTCGTGGTATGACCAGGGAGAAAGAGAGAGCTGTGTTCTTCTGTACCACGCTCATGGGACAGTAGTAATTGCCTAGGTAGGTTGGTTGGTATTAATGGGCTGATGCTGACGACAGGCAGCGCGGGTTTCGTGCATTTTCTTAAATATTTTTCGCGGGACCTTGCTGCCTTTTAAGTTGCTTGGGACTCAAACTTGGCTGGTCAAGGGGGAAAGACAGGATCGCGGGTCTGTTGAAGCATTTTTATACTTCGACTTCTTTTGTATATACCTATAACTTCTTTGTATAGAGGCTAGCTAGGTTACTTTATATTCGCCTCACTCGGCTGTAAGTTTTAAATGCTCGAACCAACCACAGCGACAGCCAACGCTGCACCGTTTGAAGCCGTTCGTGCTTGTATGTCATGTACGTCTGAGTTCTTTTATACTCCGGGGAACGTCGCCATCCATCGTCATTGGCCCGTAATCATCATCTTTCCCCCCCAACTGCTTTAAATCATATTAAGTAGCTTTCTTTTCTTTCTTTCTTTTCTTTATCGGAATCGTATCGACATCCCGTAATAGTGAGAAAAACTTAAGTTAACCGTTAACCCCCCCATCGATGCATCCTTGGATCCTGACCTCCTCCTCCAATTGAATCGCATTGATGCGCTTTCCGGTGGGTAGCTGCGACCGGACACTGGCGGGAATTTCACAACTTGGACTTGACTTATACTTAACTAACTAACTAACTTTTTTTCTCTTCGTTTCCATCCATTGGAGATGTTCGATGGCGGTGGATTAGATTGGATGGGAAAGGGCAAGATACCCTCCCACCACCCCTCCCCCCTCCCTCCTTTCTTCTTCTTCTACCTGACTGAATAATATCATGAGGAAGAAGAGGGTGTTCAGGTCCTGGCCTGGCCTTGCCCGGGTATAAATAGGGCAGCTGGAGGCCGTTGGGATCATGTCCTCCTTCCTTTTCTCTTCTCTTCTTTCTTCGTATATTGCCATCTATCATCTATCTATAAATATATATATATATCCATCGCAAACATATATAATTTATATCGTTTTATATTATTTTATCTTGCCCTTGTTCTTCGGGATTCCTTTTTATTCCCGACAACTTCAACCAGAAAAACGTGGCTTGTAGTACACACCCACACACAAACCCGCCCGCCCGCTGAACCTCTTGTCTGTTTTTTGCCTCGTTTGACAATCAGGCCTTTTTTTTTCTTCTTAATTTCCTCGTGCGTCGACAAACCCTCGGCGGCCTCACTCGCAGAAGCACATCACCGCAGACGTGTCCGCCCATCATCTCATATCTGACGGTGCTCACTTCAATATCAAAATACCCGAATTCAATACCTCTGATCATATCCATACACTTCATCAGCTAGCTAGCCAGCCAGCCAGCCAACTTACCTTTTTTGCCCCCGCCCGCAAAGTAGCACATACCAACGGGAACTATTACAATTGTGACACCGAAGCTGTCAAGAACAATCCTCGCCTAGGCCTGTCCCCGGCAGCAGCAGCATCAGCCCAGAAATACTTTGCTTTACCTTTGCCGTCGACAACGCAGCGATCCATTTTTTTCGCTGTATCACCGTTCCCCGTAGCCCGGTTTGAAGGGATAGAGAGAAAAAAAAAACTAAGCAAACTTTGCCAACTCGAGCTGGTCTATTATAATTATAATATACGCACCGAGAAAGGGCGATTGCAATTGCGGTAATTGCATTGGGACAGGACAGCTGTTCGCCACCCTTCTTTTATCGAATTGGTTTTTACCTGCGGGAGGAGTACTAGTTTATACTTGAATCCCGTTCGGCTGGGTACCTTTTTTTTTAAATTGCTCGACATCGAACAGCGCATCATAATCAAAGAAGAGCCTCGACCCGAACAGAACAGACTCGGATTCTAACAGCATTCCATTTTTCTTTCCTTTTTATATAAAAAAGGAAAAACTGAATTGTTCTTTTTACTGGCCAGGGGGCACTCCTGCGGCATTTCCCGCCTAAACTCGCTCTAGTACCTTCCTCAACCCGGAATTTTTATTAATTTTTTTATATCCTGTTCTTCTTCTTCTCTTTTTTTTATTTTATTTTATTTTTTTTGTAACGGAAATAAATCTGCAATGACAGACACCTACTCCCTCCCGCTCCCAATGTCGCCACGAAAACCCCTCCACCACCCCTCCCCGCTAGTCTCCCCCTCCTACGAATACGCCTACTCAACCCCGCCATCCTCATCCTCCCAGGGGGTCGTCCAGATCCCGCGTGGCGGTATAATCAGCAATGGCGTAAACTCCGGCGTTGGCGTCGGTATCCCAGACGCCCGCAGGACACCATCATACGCCACGTCAAGCTCGATATCGAGCAGTTCTTACGCCGGCAGCGCGGCTGATGAGTTCGAGGATGGGAGCATGGAGACTAATGACCTGGTGTCGGTGTTGACGGATCGACTTGTTGCGGCGTTTGATCCGATTCCGTTGGATAGGAGTTTGGTTGTGCAGGCGCAGACGTTAGTATTTTTCTTCCATATCAACCCCCTTTTTTTTAAGGGTCGTTGGGTTATCATGCGACTTTTTTGGGGGGGATTAGGCTAATTTTTCTTGTGTGTGTGTGTGTATAGATCGGGCATGCTAAACGCGAAAACAAGGGAGCTGATGGACCTGCAGGAGATGGCGCAGAAGCGGCTGGCGCAGACGAGGGCGAACTTTTTGGATGGGATGAAGGTTGCGAAGAAGGTCAAGAGCGATCTGGATTGGCTGCAGAAGAAGACTGAGTGCGTTCCCTTTTTTTTTTTCTATAATTTTTTTTAAGTTGGTGAAGGGGCATGCTAATTGGGGTTATTTGGTGTGTGGGCAGTGCGCTAAAAATGAAGGCAGAGCAGCGGTATCCGGTCGAATATAACATGGCGAGGGAGCGGTATCCTGGACCGGCGGATTATGAGTATTAAGCTTACTCTACCCTCTCTTCTCGGGCGGTACATATAAAACGATACGGGGCGGTACGATACGGTACGATACGGCGGGCTCGGTATATATAGCATTCATTCTACGATTGTGGATACCACCACCACCAATCCATTCTTTCTCCTCGACGACTCGATGACGACGACTACTACTTTCGGCAGCGGCGACTTTTTTTCACACGCTCGCATAATTTTCCATTGATTCAGCATTTTATCCAGCGCTGCAGTTTATCCCTTTATGGTTTTTGACGCCTATTATGAAACTGAAAAGAACGCCTTGACTCTTTTTTTTGAGCTTTTGAAGTAATTGGAATTCAGCATGCATGCGGGAGTTTTTGCTTTTATACGGGTGTTATTACGCTTTTTTTTCCTTTATGGGTGTTCTCTTTCTTCATTGGCTTTCTTGTTTTTTACTTATTGAAAGAGAGACGAGATGGAAACGAACGAAGCAAGCACGATGGCACTGTATTTTTTTATTTTCTTGACAAGATACGGAAACAGGAACGGGAAGCTAAGTACTTTAGCTATTTCAGGAGCTCGGAGCTTGGAAATTCTTTTTTTTTTCAAATATTCAGTGTATGATCCCCCCTTTTTTTACTTTATTGTTCGATTACTGGGAGTGTATACATCATCATCATCATCATCATATTCATTATATTATAGTATTATATTACACATCTATCCTATCTTACATCTCCACTACCTTCAATTGGTAGCTAGCACTGATATGGGCGGGTTTGTTTGTTTGTGGTAATTTGTAGGTGCTGGGAAGAGGGGGGTTACACAGGCCTGCCAACCTGCCTAGCTGGTTATGGTATACTACCAGGGGTTGATAGTAGGATACATGCCTTCCCTGCGCCCGACTCATCGTTATAGAGTACGTATTATTGCCGAACCCCAGCTAAGGGAAGAGGGCGTATAAACCACGGTTCTCTGCAAGCTTGGCCCTGCTAAATACCCCACGGCACCAGTCCATCCATGCCCCATAGCTCGTTCTATTCTTATTTCCCCCTCGGTTTGTAGTCAAGTAGGTAGGTAGGTACGTAGACGACTCAATCATCCAGATCAATCTCATCTGCATTCCACCCCCCGCCGTCGGCAGCTCTATCTTCGGGTTTATCGTACCAGTCCTTTTTCTCATCGGATAGCCATACATCCCCCGCCTTCTTTTCCTGTGGTATTATTATCGATTGCGGTGTGGAGTTTTTGAGAAGGATAGCCCATGGATCTTGGTTCATTGACGGCTTGTAAAGGCCTTCGCCGAAGGTTGGGGAGGTGTATGGGTTTATTGCTGGTTCTTGGGGGGGTTGGTTGTGGTTGTGGTTGTGGTTGTGATGATGGTTATGGTTATGGTTTTGGTTTTGGGAGCGGGGTGGGTATGGATGGTGGTGTCTTCCGCCGCCTCGTTGGTGGGTGTTTTGGTGGGTGTTTGTGTGGAAGCCGCGGCGGTGGGGGCCGCCTCGGCCTCTGTAGTTGCCGCCGCCTGCTTGGTTGTGGTTTTGGTTTTGGTTTTGGTGGTGGTGGTGGTTATTGAAGTTTCCGCGGTATCCGCCTCTTCCTCTATTATTATACCCTTGTGGTTGGTTTTGTTGTTGTTGTTGCTGTTGGGGAGGTCGCGGGGGTAATGTTGTAGGATTTGGATTTGGATTTGGGTTTGGATTTGCGTGTAAAGGACCGGTTTGGAGGTGTTTTTTGAGGTTCTTGCCGAAGGCGGTGAAGCCCATTGATGAGAGGTCTGTATCTCCTCCTCCTCCTCCACTTGCTTCTTCTTCTTGTCGGGCGGACATTTTGCGGAGGGGGGTTAGGAGGGATGATGATGATGATGATGGGAAGTTGGTTGTAGGTCTGGTGAGTTTTAGGATGGTGGATGGGGGGAGGCGGAACATGTCATGAAGATGGGATTTGGTTGTTGGTTATGGAGGGTTTTGTGGATGTGGAGGTTTGGGGTTGGAGGTATGGATGGGTGATGGGTGGTCACGTGATGCGGCTCTAAACTGATGAAGCTAGATCTTACTTGTAAATCCGTTGAACAACTTAGCCTCCGCGAAAAGTGGCCAGTCAGTTATATAAGTTGTAATGCGATATATATATATATAAAAACTACAAAGGCTAGAGAGGCGCAGTAGTATGAATTTTAACTCCCCACCGAGTAAATCTAGGGAGCTCTCGGTTTAGTTCAATTATAATTAGGATGAGAGGGACGCTCGAGCTGGAGGTTAATATCATACGATATCATGATTGGGTTGTATCTGCATAAAATAGTCGTACGCACGTCTGTCCTAGTTGGTAACCCGGTTTTTTGTTTTCGTTCTTTCTTTCTTTTTTTCTTTTGGAAAGCTTCGTTCTGGCACAGTAAAACAGACTTGATCGTCGATAATTTGATTAATTGCGATCAGTATATAGCCAACTTGAACTTTGGTGTCACAAATAAAAAGAATGCGGTGGCACTGCGGCTGAAAATAATAGAATCATCTTACCTCGATATAAAACAATTTTATCAAATCAAATCACATCACGTCACATCACGTCACATCACACTCATAAGCGGGCGGGCAGACTCGCAGGTAATCTCACAGGCGCCCCAGCAATACACAAAAAAAGAGTATAAATACAAACCCTAACAACTCCACTAAATTTAAAGAGCGGGTCGCTTTATGGCGTAGTATTTGTTTCGAAAGGATACAAATTTAGGCAAGCTAAAAGAGGTGTAACTATCTGTCGTGGGCGGAAAATGGCGGACTTAGAAACGCTGTGCGGTTCAAATTTGCCAAAACCCCGCACGGTGATTAAGTGAAAAAGATAAGGATATCATACAAACAAATAGGTGAAATCCACACAAGGTGCCGACCACTTTCATAGAGGCTGATTTACGAGGCTGCGTAAGCATCCTTTTAAGTTATGTTGAATATATCGGTTATAACGTTGGTGGGTATGTAAGCTAGTTCACGTATTGGTAGGTTAAATATGCAATGCAAATATGCTAAAGGCAGTGCCATGGAAGCTAGGAGAGGTTTTGTTCATTTAAGTAATCGTTTCTCTTGTTCTCGTGAACGACAAATAGTTATTTTTATGGGAGTCTGGCTGGGGGTATAGCTATAATATGAAATCTTAAAGACTCTACTTAGTATCTAAAATACCTACAGATCTGGTCTCAACCCCAGACGCTGTTGAACATAACTGTGCTATGGATCTAGTGAAAGCCATTGTATTGTTCCTAAGCGATAGCTGGGCTACCGTTTTGTTGTTAATGCGTTGCCTGTTGCATATTTCAAGCTCTGCCGCACTAGCGCCACAGCACCAGCCATAAATATTTGCCGAGCCAAGCCAACGGGAATCTTTAAAGGTGTGGCTTGCTCTTCAACCCTCTAAAACGTTTATATCCAGGGACGATCTACGGAAACCCGCGCATACGCCAACTTCGAACTTCACCATCTACACTATTTTTTTTTACCCACATCGATATCGGCATTAACGTGGTGTATTACCAGCCTTCAAGAATCACCTCTTTTTTTGATGCAATCGAAGCATGCGTCCTGCTGCTACCGCTTTACGACGACTGATATCAAATCCATATCCAAAAATTGGTTCTTACCGTTGAAGCCGTGATCACACTTATACCGCTGAACAGAAAAAAAAGCTTTCATCCCATTTTCTTTTTCTTTTTTTGACTCTTTTCTTCCTGTGGAGGACTTTTCTTTTTTTTCAAAAAGAAGAAATAATGCTTCTTAAGAACATCGACCTAAACTTCTACCCGTCAATCCCACAAAACTACAAAGCCTCGGCAGATGGCCAGCTGTGCATCCCCGCCGGCCCAGTTACGTATATTCTCACAAATTCGATTCTAAACCCGGGACTTGTCTCAAACCCTCCTGTCCCGTCGAAGTTTAAACCGGGGGATGAGAATAAAATCGACTACAGGAGTTCAGAGAATAGAGCTGATTGGAAGGGGTATGATAATGATGATGATGAGGAGGAGGAGGATGGGAGTGCTTTTGAGGATAGTGAAGAGGAGGTGGATGGAGACGGAGACGGCGCAGGGGAGGAAGGGAGGGAGGGGGATGTGGAGGATGATAAAGCTCGGCCGGAGTTTCAGTTTCATTGGCAGAAGTTGGAGATCTTGCAGGATGAGGGCGCTGGGGATGTTATGAGGGGGGGAGGTATACTCGCACCTTCTCCTCTTTATCTCGGGACGATTTGATTGGAGCTGATTGAGGGTAATAGTGAGCTTTCAATTGGATCAGACTTTTAGACAGGGGTTTGCGAGGCAGATGGAGTGGTCGCCGTTGGGCGCTGGGAGTCACCGGAGGTACTTAGTTATTCTTCTGCTTGGACTGAGGTTTGAAAACTTTGCTAATCTACTGATAATAATAGATGTTCGCTCACTATTCTGACAACCTCACGGCAGATCCTGGTGTACCAGCCGACGACCGGCATTGGGCGCGGTCTTAAGCTACAGATGAAGCTTCTGGACCGACTGATTGATCAGGATGTCCCCGGAGATGAAGTGGTAGAGACTACCTGGGATAAACTTCCGAGAGGTACGAAAAGAGAATTTCAATTATGAGCTGGGAGTGGTGCTAATTGAACGATAGAAATCTGCTGGTCACATCCATGCAAATTTGATAGCTTCCGATGGGGGTTTCCTATATTCACAATGGTGGATGAGAACAACGAGATCACTTTCATAAAGATGATAGATCAAGATGTGGAGGTGCTTCTGAAGATCACAATCCCCCTCCCGCCGGGCTCCAAGATCACGAATATGTGCTGGTCGCCTTGGATTACGGGAGATCTCGAAAACGGTTCGTAAAGAAATGCTTTGGGGTGGGTACCGTATACTGAAATTATTCCAGGAGTATCATTTTTTGGTTTTACCACCATGGATGGGATTTACGTCCAAAAGATGGTCCTGAGAAGAGTTGGTCGGAAACTTTCTCTTTGGTGCGGCCCGCCATCACTAGTCAGTCCAGCAATACTTCCGGGTTACCAGCCCCGCGCTATTCTGTGGTACGACAACTTATATGTGATCGATGGGCTGCTTCCCGAGGCTCTTATGGTTGCGATCTGTCACGATGGCGTTGAAATTCTTGGTGTCGCCCTACACGAGCAGGTCCATGCGCACATTCAGCGTCAGTTTAAAGTCCCAATGGACCTCCCTGCCTCTCTTGCCGGCTACGCTTTTTCCGACCCTCTCTGGAAGAATTATCTTGATCTTAATATCTGCTCTACCAACGGCGCTCTCTCGATCTTTAGGATTGATGTTTTCGACTTAGCTAAATCAGTGCTATACAAGGCTACGGTGCCGGACTTTCAGGGCCGTAAGATAGTCCATAATGACCCGGAGTTCCCCCATCCAGCTATGTGGCAGCAAGATTTTATCGACATTCTCGACGAAAAACGGGATGCATTCATAGAGGAATGGAAAATCATGCAAGCCACCTGCCAAGTCTACGGTATGGCATACCTGCCCCTCGGCGGCATCCTCTCAGTCTGTTACCGGATGAAGCCTGAAGGCCTTCTCGAGTACCCTATCAAAGAGAGAGAACGATGCACGCTTTCCTGGCAGTTCTGCAGAAATTGGTCAGATATGTTTGATACTGCTCGAGCAGTTGGAACGGTTAAGCCCTTCACCTTGCATAGAGTTCTAGGAGAAGCGATTGTTAGCGACATCCGTTTCTTGGTGGACCCCGATGATATAGAAGATTCTTACAGCGTCATGGACGAGACTATCGCCGAGGGGTTGAAAGAAATCGACGCACGACCTGAATTCGAAGAACCCCCCCGTGTTGGGGAACCTCTACGATGGCAATATACAGAGTCAATAGATCTTTCTAATAGTATCGCTACAAGTCTATTTGGCTCTAATGAAGCTGTTTTGGGCCGTGCTAGGAATCTGCTATCACTTCTGAAAGCGAATAAGATCGCTCCAAAGAAGCCTAGTTTCCTGGTTTCGCAGCCTGCGATCATAAAACTGATAATTAGGACAATCCTTGAGATCCCTGTCTTCAGGGGGTCGCAGCTTAGAACCGAAGCATCACGACGGGTGATTTGGTTGGTTGCAACTTTGGGTATCATAGCTTATTACCGCAATCCTAGGATCTTTGAGCTTGCGGTGATGTTCTTTGAAACTGCGCCCAAGAGGTTCAGACGTACTGCTCCGCAAGAGTTGGCGATTATAAGGGAAAGGAAGGCGGTTCTGAAGGATCCTGGGAATTTGGATCTGTTGGCTAAGATGACGAAGTCAATTGATATGAGACATGCGTTGGAGACGTGCACGATTTGTTTGGCGGGGGTCCCGTTGGGGGATCTGATGAATGCGCGGTGTGGGAATGGGCACCTGTTCAGTATGTTTTCTCCCCGTATCTACTATATTCTGGTCGCTTTGTGGGTTGCTAACATAATTCCTTTGTTTTTTTACAGAACGCTGCGCTTTAACCTTCCTCATAATCACCGACCCCAACCCTCGTGTCTGCGCCATCTGCAGCCGTGAGTATGTCTCCAAGAAAATGGTAGAAGGAGACGAGCAAATGCCGCATAACCACGACGAAGAGGCTAGCTATATGGATATGGACAATGTACGAGAACCGACGTTGTTAAGGATTTTGTATGAGGCTGTTGATACTTGTGTCTTTTGTGGTGGTAGCTTTTATGATAAAGAGGCTAGGAAGGCGGGGGAGACGTAGGAGTGGGTTATTACTAATTTACCTGTTTCTTCCTTTTTTAATTATAATTAATTCTGTATACTAGTGGCATTGTTTATGGCGTTATGAATGGAGTGTTAAAGTTTGTATCGGCAATCAATGTTTGGGATGATCCCAAGGGGGGCCGTTAATATTCTGGAATATAAATTTATGCATTCTATCGTATTCCGGGAATCATCTTCCATCTGCCCATCTACCCTTCACCATAACCTTCTTCACATCTACCCTGACGCCTAAATTCATCACCACGCCCCCTCAGGCTATCATCGATGCCATCTCGGACTATTTCATGCAAAAGTACGCCAAATCTTGGCGTTCTTAACAGATAGTAAGAAATATTACGTTCTGTTCTATAAGAAAACCGAGCACTGAATTTTCGTTAGGCATCTGCTATTTCCAACCTACAGGAAGCACTTATCTTCACAAAGTTCATTGCATCCTAGGAGGCGTTCATCGGGGGCTAACGCCTACCGTGTATGGAAGGGATGGTATTGCGTTCAGTCACTGACGCAACTATGTTCCTGGGATCGAACGCACGAGGGAGAACTACTAGCGTACGGCGACATCAGCATGCTGCTTTTATGTGACCGGCGGTATAAACTCCAACATGTTCAAAAAACGAATGGACACTCTGAATGGGGGACGGGGAGAATAGGAGAGGGGCCTCATGCCTGCCACCCCTCTCTCTCTCTTCTTCCCTCCCTCCCCTACCCTGCCGCCCACCTTCAAAATCCGTCCTTTTAAAATATCCTTGGCTTCCTCGTCATGCTGACGCCTGGGGTTCGGTTTGTTCCACCTTTTCACGGATAGCGATGTAGTATGCTTAGGTTAATAGTTAAAATAGATAGAATACGCCTGTCCTGGCTTTCATAAAAGGCCAATGATCTACCAGCTAGCTTCGTTCTCAGAACTCACCTCTGACGCTGAAGACGAGGAGGTAGACGGGGGCTCGCTTCGAACAGGAGCAAGCTGGGCACGTGCTAGCGGGAGAAATAGAGCCAGCGGAGGGCTCTACAGCGGACCACAGACCGAAGCAGCCTATATCTAATGGCGACCGGCAAAACGTGCAAAAGGGCCCCAACAGAAAACCCAGCAGTCGCAAGGTATGCTGTGGCACTGGCTGAATATGAATTCGAGATAGAATGGATAAGTGGATCGAAAATGATCGCTGATCAGTATACAAGACTGTATGTAGTGGTACTTGGGATATAAGTATAAATAGGTACCCTCCAGAAGAGGGCTAGGGGTCTATGGAGCTTATATACAGGCAAGCCGGGCTAGCTATTAACAAGAAGGTTACGGGGCCCAGGGGCGCATTACACTGTACATTGATTATGGACAAGATTGCATGACGACAGCGGAACTGGTCTTCGGTCCAGACTTAGGAGGACCAATAGATGCATACAAAGAAGGCAAGCCTTCCAATTTCGTGGAACCATGGTCTATCGCGGAAGCCAGGTAGGTTCGGTGCCCCCATACACGATTACGAGCGACCGTGGAGTTCACTTTGTAAACGATGTTATTGAAGCCTTTGCGGAGCTAATGAAGACTAAGCACCATATGTCAACGCCGTACTATCCACAATCAAATGGAGTCGCAGAAAGGGCAATCCAAACAATTAAGTCCATGCTATCAAAGCACATGGCAAATATAAACGCGGTGGATGACATTGAACTGGAAATGCCCCAACTGGTTTGCAACAGAGGTGTTCTTTGATTGTGATACTCAATTCGTTAAAGAGATTGAGGCCATCCAGCTGGATTATTGCTTAACTCCGGTAGCAGTTAACTTTGATCGTTGGATCGGAATCCCTCGCCAGAACAGGTGGTGCAGGAGGTGTCTGGAAAAAGGGAGACGAATTAATTTTTGACGTTACAGTACGACAGAGATGCAGGTGTTGACGCTTTTGTCAGAAAGCTACGACATCTACAAGCCAGAATGGCAGATTCGGGTTCAGATATTTCAGACACGATTTTAGCAATTCGTCTTGCTGTTGCAGTTCTTACTATATACAATGCCACTGTAGGGGGCTATTTCGGATCGAACAGGGTGATTGATTTAAATGGCTTTACAGGTGTCGTCAGAGCTGCTGAGGCTCGCCAGAAGACCGAATTTCCTAAGCCTACGGGCCAGAATCCATTATTGTTCAAACTGCAGAGGGGCCGGATGACGTGTAATCCTGGCTCTTCGAATAGTTCTCGTTCTTTCTCCATTTCGTAGAAAACGAAAAAACATTAACTAATGAACTGCAGCTTTAAAAATTAGCTAAAATCAAAAAAAAAAAATTGATATCAAAATTACCAACCTTACCTCCTTCATTATCAAGTATTTCTTTTTTATATCTATTTGATTATGTTATTCGCCCGAATAAAAAAACAACCAGATAAACCATAGATTTCATCTTAAAAATATCTTATATCTTGGTTTATGGAAGACACTGCACTACTCAGGGAAAGTCAAATAATTGGATGACACTATACGCCCCTTTGGTGCCGCACACACCAAAACGATAGGGGGGAGATTGTAATAAGCCCGGAACAGGGCTGCTGTCCGAGAACCCTTTGGAAGCTAGAAATACATCACGGCAGATATTTTGCGCCGTATTGCGTGTATGTTTGGCGTATACTATTTAATTAACCAAAGGCAAATACTATCATTTGTTATTCCCTTTATTTTTCGTCCAGAATATTACTCGCAATGCCACGGATTTGAGGAAAGAAAAGAAAAAAGACTAAAGCGGTATAGGTATGGCTTCTGTATGCAATTCTATGAGAGAACAATGGAAAGTGGAATTGGGGTTGGAGTTTAACTAAACTAAACTAACGATTTATATGTTTCGTGGGTTTTGAGGGGATTGCGCCGCTGCTGTGGTGGTTATAGCGTGTCTGGGAACTGTTGTTAGGGCGTCATCTAAAATCTAAAGGCCCTATTTTGTGTCGTCCACCGACCTTCTAGATATATGGAGAGTAATTCTAATAAACTAGTCAGTGATGGGGTCTAACGCTCGCAATAAACGCTCTAATAGAAGAACGTGGCGGTGAACCAAAATATGTCGCCTAGTTTTTTATATTGATGGATTGGTTGGCTATGGCTTTGATAACTTGGGACGTCGCAAGAGCGGTTAGGGTAGATGTGGTAGGCCTCAAGACTACAGAGGTGGTAAAATACGATATGGAGCCTGAAGAAGAAGAAGAAGAAGAAGAAGAAGAAGAAGAAGAAGAACCAGAAAATATAATAGTGAAGACGGTGTGGAAACTGATTCCGAGAGCGCCGATTCCAATATGCGTACTCTGGTTTCTGGAAGATATTAATCTATCTTTATGGAGCTTTAGGCTAAATTAATCTTATATCGGTGATATCGCTTATGAATAGTCCTCAAGACCCTATGTTTGTAATGTTCATACTTTTATAATATATTATATAACGATGAGAAAACCTGTTATAGCTTTTGCGCAGGTCTAAGAGATAGATTATGGTGCGAGTGACAGCATCGAGGCTTACGCCTCAAATTGCCCCTGGTTCAAAGATTCTCATGTTTAGTCAGCTAATGGGATGCGATCCCAAATCCATCTTTGGCAAGGCTACAAAAATACAAAATCGAATGCAATTGCCGAGAAATATTTTGGAGTCAATCCAGCGTAATTGTAATTGTAATTGTTTGTATTGTACTTATAACAACAAAACTATAGTACATGGGGGAAGTTGACTTGATCTTGTTGAAACCGGTTTATAATTCAAGTGTAGCTGTTGTAAGTGTGGGGCCATTAGTTAAAGTTTGGGTGTATAGGAACGATCTAACGAGAACCTTGCATCAAAGCCACTAGGTACAGGCTATAGACAGCTATCTTCTCATAATTTGTCCGGAATCTTGGCTATTGGCGGCAGAAGAGTTGAATTTGTCTCCTTACCATCGAGGTGTCTTAAAAAAGAGCAATATGGGTCAATACTTGCATTGACATTCTGCGGGAAGGCTATCAAGCCTGGGCAAGTGTCGGTGGTAACTATATCCGGAATTGTACTTCGATATCGTTCCAATTAATTGGAAGTGCGAGAACCGAAGCGCCCATCCTCACGCATGTGACACAATAATTGCCCAACGAGGAAAGAGCATTGGCCCATTACACTAGATGCATAACGGACACGTACACACCTTGCAGGTACGAGGTTATACATGCTAAAGGGCGGCATGGAGGATGGGCACAGATCTTATAATTGTTCTGTATAATGTATGGTTATATAGTCTCGTGAAGCTTGAAGATTTGGGGGGTGGGGTAGAAGCAGCCTTCCGCAGCAAAAACCACAACTGAAAATTTGTACGTTGTCCCAGCATTCCGATCAGATTCG
Organism: Orbilia blumenaviensis; assembly: GCA_036872755.1. NCBI lineage: Eukaryota > Fungi > Ascomycota > Orbiliomycetes > Orbiliales > Orbiliaceae > Orbilia > Orbilia blumenaviensis. The sequence goes on along the minus strand of JAVHNS010000018.1, from coordinate 711,800 downwards.
ATTCAAAAATTTAAGTATCGTACGAAAGATACTTTGGCAAAATTGTGTTGGATCCGAACCAAGGTGCTTGCCTAACGAGGCTGCAGAAGACAATTTTGTACATGTAACATCACGTAACCCAATCATGGTCAATGGCGTGGGGGGAAACCCAGCCGTTATTGCATATTGTATTAGGAAACAGGCTGCCCCTGGGAAGGAATTTGCCATTCTTGCTTAAGAAGAGTTAGCAAAACCCCTCATTTTTTTCCTGTTTTGCTTCGGCCTGCGTGGCCCTGGATCTATTATTTTTTTTGTCAACGAGAGGTGCCGAGGTGGTGAGATGAGGCTCTGCTTACGTCTGCTCGCCGGCTGCTTAGCTTTCAGCAGCTTGGAAGAATGCAAACTGCATGCAAGCACACATCGGTCTTTTTTCCCTCAGCGTGGCAAGGATCCACTTGTGACTAACTCGTCTTAGTTAGTGGGTGTTACACAGAACGAGTAGTTACTCGAGTCTTAGTGTCCGCCCATTCCCCGCTTAGCATGTTTCGTGTGGTAGCCGGCAGAAGGAATGAGACCAAAGAATGCCCGGTTGTATGCACAATCGCCCTTTGTTCCACAATTGGTCCAGGTTTTATCGGTGTGGTAGTAACGATGAAAATTTTCCATTGATTTTAAAATTCAATATTAGATTGCATTTTTTCTCTCGAGATTAGCGGAAATTTTTTAGATTTTGTATTTCAAATAATACTAAAAAGGGATCGTTATTATAAAGTTTTCATAATGACTGCAACTCCTTCCGGCGAGAGGTTATGGGGAGGGAGATTCACTGGTGAGTTAGGCATTATTTTCTTATAGTAGTACTATAATAGTGAGGAATAAACTTGCGAGGCCCCCTCGCAGATATCCATCATCAGATAAAACTAATGGTCTAACAGGAAAGACTGATCCATTGATGAACCTCTACAATGACTGTCTATCCTACGATAAAACCTTCTACGCCCAGGACATTCAGGGATCTCAGGCGTATGCAAAGGCATTATTCAAGGCCGGCTTGATTACCGAACATGAGAAAACACAGATGGTTGAGGGGTTAACCAAAGTTTGTCTATTACCGAAAACGCACCAGAGTTTTTGTTATAACCTAGTTAATTGGAGCTTGCATACTGACGGTTCAGTGGTATAGGTCGGTGAGGAATGGCGCACCGGAGTTTTTGCGATAAATCCGATATCCGATGAGGACGTACATACCGCGAATGAGAGAAGGCTGGGAGAATTGATCGGTGTGAACATATCGGGAAAATTACACACCGGAAGGTCTCGCAATGATCAAGTCGCTACGGACTTGCGGATGTGGGTCAGGGACACGCTTGTGTCTACGGAGCAATACCTTTTGACCCTCATTAAGATCATTGTGTCCAGAGCAAAAGTAGAGATAGATGTGATTCTACCTGGCTACACACAGAGCCAACAAGCCCAGCCGATTCGGTGGAGTCATTGGCTTTTATCATACTGCCACCTCTTCCTTAGCGATCTTAACAAATTACGCCAAACAAGATCTAGAGTCAATCGGTGCCCTCTTGGGAGCGGCGCATTGGCTGGGAATCCATTTGAAATTGATAGGGGATTCCTGGCCAAAGAATTGGGGTTTGAAGGTGTCATACCAAATAGTATGGTTGGTGTTGGAGATCGGGATTTTGTTGTTGAGGTTCTTCAATGGGCTACCGTTCTCATGAGCCATATCAGCCGATGGGCGGAAGATATGATTCTATATTCGACAGCCGAATTCCACTTTCTGACTCTGGCGGATGCGTATAGTACTGGAAGCAGCCTTATGCCACAGAAGAAGAATAGTGATAGCCTGGAACTACTTCGTGGAAAGAGTGGTCGAGTATTTGGCCAGGTAAGAATAAACTCCACAGGCTTCGACGATATAAATAACTCACTTGGCTTGTTCTTTGAGTTAAAATATATATTAATAAGTTTGTGGAAATATCTCTAGATGGCAGGGTTTATGTATACACTCAAAGGGCTTCCTAGCAGCTACAACAAGGATCTACAAGAGGACAAGGAGCCTCTATTCGACTGTTGTTCCACCATCAACAATTCTATTCAAATTGCGTCTGGGATTATCTCTACACTAACCATACACCCCGAAAACATGAAAGCTGCCTTGAGCGCAAATATGTTTGTAGATGAAGTCCGCAATTATCTCGTTCGGAAAGGTTTGCCTCAAGATGAAGCCAACAACATCAGCAGAGGGTGCCACGATCTAGCTATTTCTGAAGGTCTCGCTAATGTGAGCGAGCTTGGGTTGGATAAGCTGAGGGAGGTTCATGGAGCTTTTGCAGAGGATATAGAAGATACATTTGATTTTGAACGCATTATTGAACAGTATACGTCGCTTGGGGGTACCGCCAAAAGCAGTGTCCTCCAACAAATCGAGGAGATTACTCGAGCGGTGCAAGATTAATTAGCTGTGTAAATAGAGTGCTGAAATGTTGAAAAATGTGCTGCTTCATTTGTAAGGCTTTCAGCTTACCTTGAGTTTTGATCAATTCCCGTTTCCCGGATCCGTGTCGTATATGCATAAAGAGCCGCTTAAAACTTTGCTCACGACTGTTGGAACCACTCTAGCTGGGCCTTTCTTCTCTTCTCCCCGCTTTTGCACCCATTTGCTTCTCAGCTTGCGCATCGATCTTAGCTCTTCAAATTTCGAGAGGGTAGCGGGAAGCGGACAGATTAATGGCAAGTTATTCGACATGCGCCAACAGGTGCATATCTTGATACGAGGCTGCAGATTCTCTCATAGAATACTTAAGTATTTTGAGGCTCTATATCTGAAATCTACTTCTGAGTACATCTTTCTTGTCAGCAGTATAGGCCCGCATATCCTAATGAAGTCATAAGTTCGAAATTCTGATACCTAAAGTGGGGAAGATTGAGGCTCATTTCTTAGGACTTTTAGCAGACGTAATCTTGTGAGGCTATTGGGTTTTAGGATGGTGATCTATATTATGCCGTTGTTTCCTCCTTTTGGAAGTAGTAGAGAATCAACTGTTCTTGAAGACCGTAAAGCAAGAGCTTCTCTTGATAGGCTCCTCGAAATCCTATCAAAGCCCACTTAAGTACCTTTTTTCTGCTTCCCCCCTTTTTTTTTCTTTGAAGAACGACGCAATTCTGTCAATTATCGGATAATTCTTCACTGTCCGACTTCTAAAATGCCTACCAAAACACTACCAGTAAGCGATTGCTATGTCCCCGTAGCTCTCTATAACTTGCTTTATTGCCTTAATCTCCTCAATGTTCACCTTCGTATAAATGAACGGCGCCTCGGTCAGGGGTATATACGGCTATTTTCGGACTTCACGCGCTCATAACTCTTCTTTTAAATTGTTTTAAATGTATTCTAATTTTTGTTTAATATTTTTGTAGGAAATTCCTACCGGAGGGCAGCTTCCCGAATTCGGCACAATTGTTGATATAGGGGGCACGGGCTGCATGCCAGCAATAACTAAAGAACTACTCTTGCATGAGCCTGCCGGTAGACGTATCCTTTCCGTTGTGACGCTATCCGATTACCCTGGACTAAAACTCTGGTCAAAGCTTACCCATTCGCCAACTTATTATCAAACTTCAGATGAGATCCTCCTTCTACAAAATTATGCGTCTGAAATCTGCGATTTTGTTGTTGCAGGGTCTGTTATAGTTGACATTGGCAGCGGGTAGGTATTGCAACTCTTCATTTTCTAAGGATCCTCATACAAAGTCACATAAAATTATATTATCCTGGCTTTATTTGCATATTGAATCCATTGATAAGCGGTAACTGATATTTAAAATATCTGGCCCTGGATAGGGGACTGCGCAAAGTCATGCCACTTCTGGATGAGCTTGAAGCTCGAGAGATGACGGTGTACTACTTTGCTCTTGACCTTTGCAAAGAGTGGCTCGATGATGACCTGAAGAAATTAACTTCCAGGTATACCCATTTACGGTGCTTTGGCCTCTGGGGGAGTTTCACAGACGGGTTGGAGTGGATCAAACAGTTCACTGGACCCAAAGTATTCCTATCTCTCGGGTCAACTCTGTGCAACAACATAATTCCCGTGGCATCTAAAGGCTTAAAGCTCTGGGCAGATGCGATGGCGCCGGGGGATGTGATGCTCCTTGGGTATGACAGCAATTTAAACGAGGAAAAGGTACGAAAGTCCTATGAAGCCCCAGATGGGGAGTTTGACGGCTTCATTCGCCATGGAATGGAGCATTCGAACATGTTGCTGCAGAGGGAATGGTACAAGCCCGAGGACTGGGAGTTGTTTCGGGAAGCGGAGTTTCAAGTGGAGCCGCCAGCCCTGGTCCATAGGTTTGTTTTCCGCGCCCAAAATGACGTCAAGGACGAAGTTTTGGGGATTGATTTCAAAAAGGGCGAGAGGATTATTTGCTACGAATCCTTTAAATATCCAGCAGAGGTTCTAAAGCAACAGTTCGACTTGGCCGGACTTCATCAAAAAGCGACTTGGAGGTCACCGGCTTCTGATATTCGTAAGATACACACATTTCTTTAACTATTTATTTGCCCTTGCGCTGGCTGACTATCCCATAATAATATAGGCGAATTTCTTCTCGTAAGAGATTAACCATAGCGTAGCACATCTTGAGCTTCATAGCCTTCTTTTTTCCTCTTCGATCAAATGATTCGATTGTAAATGTAAATGTTTAAGTACTGCTGGTCTCTTAAAGGACTGTTATTTTTGATGAGGCGGTATAACTGATTTCAAAAGGACGCTCTCGACTTTAAACTTAGGTTGCGAGGTTTGGTAGCTGTTTATGACCCATTCACTCCTGTTTTCTATCTTTATCCAGAAGGCTGGGTACATTATCGGTCAAATTTATCCAATTTCTTTTTCAACTAAAGTAGTAGCATTAAATATAGGTATATGTGGTCTCTCGAGACTGTGTCTAGCGAAATTCGGGGCTAGAAAATCAATTCTCCACCAAGCCGAGGCAAATTAAACTCCAGATAAATATCAAATGTCCCCTCCATCTCAAGCTTTAACTCCTGGCAATCTGATGCCCCAACGAAGCAATACGAAATCTAAAAATCGTGCGAAGGCGAAGAAAGAGAAAGCCCAGTTGAAAAATCAAAACTTTAAGCAAAATCTCTCCTGTTCTTAGCTTTGTAAAATGCTTCAACAAAGTCTTCCCACCAAGGCGACCTGTCTTGTAATGGAGCGTTATCATTTTCTCCGGAAGGGCGGTTCTTGTCCATCCATTCCCAAATGAACTTTAGGCTGTCATCAAGGGTTGGGAGGTTCTAGTCATCCCGAACGATATTAGTATAGCGTATAGTCACAGATTTATATCCAGGAGCAGTGTGACATACTCCTCTTTCTTCACCGCTACAAGTACCGCGAACGTACTTCCGGCAAAAGTCCCTCTCCTTTTCATCAATCGCTACAACTCCCGCGATAGCAACGCCAAAAACCGGAGTTTGTGCTGTATATAGGTTGCCATTAGTTGGGCATCTGTCAAAACATTTGATCAAGATATCGATACTGCGTCTGACGGATGGATGGAACGGACTCCGTCTACATTATAGCCAATGGTTAGTTTCGAATACCTTTATCTTAGGCGATTGAGTGGTTGTATCTTTGGGTATCTCACCGGAAAAATCGGCATTCAAGGTATATCAACGCGGCTTGTATATAGCTTTCTGCTATCAAATCCGTCGCCTCTTCTTTAGTCTTGACAAGACCGTCTTCGTCTAGAATACAAGCATCTAGTAGTTCTTGGGCATGAGAGTACCCTTCTGAAAGCTCTGACCATTGTTGTACCCGTTCCAGACGGGTTCGAAGCGTCCCTGCGACGATGGGCCAGACTTCCGGGCCGGGGTCCTAGAGAGAAAAGGAGATATTAGACCAAAGACTCTATAATGTTAATGTGATACATGTAGACTTAGTTGGCCCTATGGGTTTAGAAATACCTTTGCATAAATCCCTGTCAGATAAGTAATTTGCGCGAGTGTGTATAAGACTCTGGCACACATTCCAGTGTTCCCTTCTATTGCCGTAACTTCTTTGTCTGTACCGCCTACCAACCAACTATAGGGGCATTTTGGCCCCAAATCTTCCTCTTCAATTGGTGCGAAGGCCGATGACAGAATTTCGCAAAAAGCAATCTCGTTCCCAATCCTATGTCTTGCCTTGCTCTCTTGAACATTTTTCAAATGCTTGAAGCGGTAACCCGGGTCCGAGTTATCCAATACCTTTCTCGCAATGCGGATTGCTTTGTACCAGGCGGGAACTTTATCCCCACTCGAATATTCCCAGCACACAACCTATTGGTGTAGGAGTAGGATTTAGTATATTACATAGGTTTAGAGCAAGGGCACTTGAGATGAGCATCCAAACCTCATTGTGGATGAGTAGCAACAAAGTTGTGACTAAGGCTTCCTCTTTTCCCGGATCATAATTTTTAACATCACTTAATTCCTTTGTCAACCAGCTTATAGCCTGTTTGTAATGATAGTTGGCCTTTTGCGCAATTGCGTCATGAGGCCGGTAGTCTAAAAGATATGCCGAAGTAAGTGAGAGAACGGCGTGGCGAACTCCTTCACTTTTGTCCGCCATAGGCGCGATTTCAAGGAGGTGCATGTTCTGATTTTCCAATAGAGTACGCCCAGAACATATAGCAAGGGTATCTGTTATATATTTCCACCTGTTAGGAATAATCTATAACGCTTAATATAATGTAGGCTATTATTAAGGATTAGATAGCCCTTACAAAAACGAAATATCTTTTGGTCGAGCTGGTCCAGTTTCATATTCTTCCCAAAGTTAGGTGGAAGATAATTCACCCCCTGAATATTCGGGTCAAGTGTAGTGACTGCGGCACTCTTCGAGCTCGCTTTTGATTGGCTACCGAGGTTGTATAACCTGGCTGATGGTGCATCCTCCTGCCCCCCTTTGGTTTTCCATAACGTGAACTTGAGAAGTCCATTCACACTAGTTCTTTCCTTAACTTTCCTGCCACTATACCGTGTCATTGATAGGGCAATAGTTCTGGGGTGTAGTGACAGGGAGCCATCGGGGTTACAGAAGGGGTTCGCCTTTTCATCAAATACTTCTACATGACGTTCCTCTAATACCGGGACTCGTGGGACCGTCTGCGGAAATTCTTGTCGTAGTGAACTTTCAGTGTCTTCGGCAAGCTCTCGAACTAAATAAGAGATATTAGATCCGAATTGGAGCCGACTCATCCCAGATCGGGCTTACCGATCGGATTGAGTTAATGTTCAGATAATGGGTTTATAGTACTTCGCTTGCGGTTGTTAGCACGGTTGCGGGTGCTCTGCGTCTGTGATTCGAAGGCATCCGACACCGCTTTACGCTTTGAGATTGAAGTGGGCTGATCTATGGGGATAAAAAGTTCCGACCTCAAGAAAACATCTTGGTTAATACCGTCGTCCCACCGTGGCTCTTCGTCGAGACCCGCTTCAACCTCGCCCATGAGACGAGGTCGCTTAGGCTCAAGTGATTCGAACATTTTCGTGCAGGTGTTGCTAGTATAACTTTATTAGCCAGTGGAAACGATTTTGAGATAGCATATGTGGCGAACTAAAGTCTAAAACAGATGAGGAACTGGTTTCTCTCATGACTATGACACCACGAGAATAGAGGAAGAGTGTTTACTTTTAATTACAATGAATGAGATGGGATCCTTTGAGTATACCAGTATTTTCTTCGCGGTACTCTGTAGCCTTGTTTGGACTACACGCCTTGCCAACCCAAAACACGCTCTTTAATGCCGAAGAGGCGAGGTTCGAAAAAAAAAAAAGAGACAACTTAGGTAATCGTCCTAGTGCACCCAGTGCACTCTTTCAGATAACCCGTGGTAAATATCTAGCTATGGGAGATTCAATGAAGTTCGAAAGATCCTGCGCCTGTGGTCTGCGAGATGAGATAATAAGCGGAGAGAAAAGAGGAGACAGCAAAGAACATGGGTCCCAGTCTATATGTATGCGTTTGTCAATGTAGGAAACATATACATATGTACATGTCAAAAAGCAAAGAAACGAGGAGAGAGGAGAGAGAAAAGAGGCGACAAGGCTGAGATAGTTTGCATAACCACCGGGCCCTAAACCTGGCAAGACCTCAGTTCCGCTCCTCACGAGTGGGAGGCTTAAGGCTGCGAGGCATCCTTGTCCAACATTATGGAACCATCGCCATTTCGTCGCTTGCCAAAGGGGAAAATACTAGGCCTACGCTAGTTTACCGTTCGGATCGTTACGCGTATCTTGCTTCCTCATTTAGCTCGATGGAGAGTTCCGCGTCGAATTTCATGAACTCGTTTCGGAATATCAGTAGGGACCCTAGAACAGAGATAGTTGGCCTTCTAAGTTCAGAGTTGCCGCGGGCGGCGGAAAAAGTAGCTACTGTCAGGCCACGAGAGTTTACAGGTGATCTCCTAACGGATTCGGGGGATTTTATCACGTATCTCTTAGACCTACTAGATGAAGTGGCAACCGGTATATCTGAGGGGAAAAGTATGAAGCACTATCTCAAGAGGCAGCTAAAAGACGACGATGCCATTGATCTAGATTACTCACATCACCTGAGCGAGAGAAGGGCTGCTCTCTTGTAAGTTCCTCCTACCGGGTAGTAGCCGCCATGTGGCTGTTTTACTATAAATGACTACCACACCCTCTTTAACGAATTGCTATTTTACAATCTATCATTTTGATGCTACAAACTGCCAGGACGAAGAGCTGATCACATTTCTCGGTTTTGCGCAATTATCTCCTCACAGGAGTATTTGCAGAAAGCTCAAAAAAACTTCTATAGATATTAGAAATATTTGGGACGATACACTTCTAAGAACGGAAGAAACTTTTACTCCGGACTTTCCTCATAGTCATACCTTGTCCCCTGGCCATAGAAAGAGCTCCGTTTCGCAAGGCTCTCACAGTCAGGAGTCTCCATTTGGATCCTCTGCTTATAGCGCAACAGGGGAACTACGGCAGTCCTTTAATCACCCGGACTCCTTTTTTCGGAACCCACCACCAGCCGCTTCGCATAGACGCTGGCGAACACCCCAAGAATCACCAAATATAGAAGATTTTGGCGATCTCGAGGAAGAAGACGAAGAGGAAGAGGAAGAAGAAGAAGACGATAGTCCTGAATTCTACGAAACATTCGACGATATGGACCTAGACCGGTCAGGCACTGCATACTTAATCAGGCGGGGCCCCTCTTCAGTATCCACTTCCTTATCCAGTCCTGGGGCGGACATAGGCCGAGACTTCGATAAGCGCGGAACTGGGAGCTATACTTGCCCGCACGAATGGAAATGCAAGAAAGGTGGAGTAAATGAGGATAGGTTGGTAGTATTTATACGGAATAGCGATTTTAAGTAAGTCAGTCGTCTATTTATAGCACGATTAATTATTATTAGTCCGGATAGTTCTCTGATTTTTAGCAGGAGACATATGCAAAAGCATGAGAAGCCCTTCAAGTGTGATATAAATGGCTGTCGGAATACTGGATTTGCAAGGCCTGATCAGCTACATAGGCACAAGGAAAACGTCCACAAGTTGCATGCCCGCATAAATAACACACTCTAGTTGCATAAGACGTCTTAAGACTTTTGAGTTTTTTGGTCCCATCTAAGTCGCAATTGGGGACATTGTGTCTGTTATCCAAAACAAATATGGCATAGCTACGTACGATATATCTACCATGGCGGTGTAAGTGCTTTTTTTCGATTGGGGTTACCTGAATTTTGCGTATCTTTGTAAGGATATTCCGCGCAGCAGTAGCTAGAAACAGTTTGGTGATAACTTCTATCATACTAGAGAATATCAGTAACATTTTCAGCTATTGCTTTTATGAAAATCTTTCGCTGGAATACTGGATTACCGGTATGTAGACTTTGCCCTCTAGCTAGATGTATATATATTCCCACCATAATTATACATACCTAGGTACTCAGGATAGCAATAGTTGAGAAGCCGGTTGATTCGATTTCGCTTGAAACGATTATAAATAGAACCCTCAGTTGTAAGCTATCTACTTATACCTACTCAAGTAAATATTCCCAAACTCTAAGAGAGGGGTAATAGGGTAGTGCCAGCTATGGATGACATGCCGATAGATCGACAGTCGGTACAGATATACACGAAAACAGTCAAAAAATCCGGTCTATAAGAACAATAGGCGTATATGTACCGCACAACTAAGGATAGTGTTCCCGCTTTCCTTCCAGAAATCTCGAGATCAAACCTAATCGTGATTGATTAGAACCTATAGCTTCGTGAAATTGAGATTCATTATTACTGCCTAGTATATAGAGAAAGCACACTGCAGGCGAACAGTAAATACCTCGCCGTCTTGTAGTAGGACCCCATAATCTATGAACCGCAGCTATCGTCTGCTCCGCCTTGAACGCTACTGCTAAGGCATACCACTAATTAACCGTCTGAATGGCATATCCCGTGTTGCCATAACGTGCAAGCTGACTTATATCGAAAAGAGAAAAGAGGAAACTTGAGCCTCACCCACGTGCTTTTGCTTGGCCTCTCCACCTTGTTTACAGGTCCCCACCCAGCTGGGGTTTGTTCCAGCCACTGTGCCCGTAGCATGCAATCGCGCGGATGGATAGAGGATTGCACCAACAGAACAACACAATTTATCCAACGACTAGAGAAAAGAGACAACAACTGCTGGTAGTAACCGGAACCAGAGCGTCGAGAAGACTGCGAGGCACCATTTCTTCCGCTGCGCGTACGCAACATAGAATTGTGTTTTAGAAATCAGTTTCAAACTTTCAGTGCAAATGAACCCCATCTGCTCCTTTAACAAAGTTTGCCGTCATCGGCAATGTGCTGGCAGAATGAGATGGCTGAGATGAGCATCAGATGCATCTTTCAAAATTTATCCTAAGGGCTATATATTAGGGTACAAATCGTCCTTCTGAATCCAAAACCAAATCTAATAGAACCATCCGTTCTAGCACCTCCATTACTAGACTTAAAAGCATATTCTCTTTCTTAGTCACACTACAGCTTTGCGACTTGTAATCCCTCCAATTTCTCTTCATATCATATCATAGTCTTAAAGTCGCTATAAGCACATCTTGATACCGTTATTCTGTCACCCACTGTGGTTGTGCTTTTTTCTTTCCGGACGCCCAACTTCCTCCAGAATAATATCCTTTCTCCAATCCCAATTAAGACTTGCCTCTATAGATCTATACAATGCTATCAGACCACTCCTACCCGCAAAACTCGCCACCAGTGTCTCCATTACCCACCCCACCAAGGGGTTTTCAGCGATACAATCCTCGATTAGTAAGACCCCAGGCCATGGATACGGCATCAAAGAACAACCAGCAAAGAGAACGATTGATTTCAAACAGTGGCTCTCAACGAACACCACGAGTCAACAAGAGGCCACAAACTTCAAAACATGTAAAGCCAGCCCATAAAAATACCCGTTTCTCACAAAACGAAGAAATTTCAGTTAATGAAAAACTATATGCCCAAACAATAGCTGGTGGAATGGACCTTTGGTTAGTCGATGAGAGGCCAAGCACGGATGCAGATGATATTCCATATGCGCTAGCACGGTTCTTAAGCTCAGGCAGAAGGAGGTCTTCTGAAGCCAGCAACCCCTCAATAGGGGACATAGAACCTTTCAGAGGACCGACTCCCTTAGTCTGGCCAACTAAGATGGAATACTCAAGTCAATGCTCCCAGTGGCGGGCCACTATCCCATCAAGCCGCTCCGATAGCCCAGTTGATGTTGTTCGACGATCTTCTACCCCTACACTCGACAAAGGCCTTACACATATGGGCGCTCAATTCAAAAAGGGTGAAGGTGATGGAAGTTTCGCTTTCGAAATATAATTATTTCTTGCTCGATCCTCTTTCTTTCCTTTGTCATCTCCCTTTTCGTTCCATGCGTTCTTTCGATCTGTTTTAGTTTTTTATTAATATTCCTCGATATCATGATTTATTTACAATTAATTCATTCAACATACTCGGAGGACAATTTACTTAATATCTTTTTACATTACTACTATTTTACGCGTATACAAAACGGTTTTAGAAAAAGGAGGCAACGTCAGTATCAGCATTTCGTTTAATTTTTTTTTGTTTCGTTCTAACGTTATTTATTGCGTGTTCATGGGACTCGGGGTTGATAAGGCCGTTCTATTTCACTTATGTTTTGGAGGTTGCTTAGCATGCATATCTTGTAATTCAATTAATTCAAAATTGTTAGGCTCAAAAAATAAATAACTTCATATCTGATGACATATAATCTAAGGAGACTCAGAATAAAATGTGAAATCTACAAGACTTAAATATCCCAATTAAACTGGTTGGTCCAGGGCGCGTCTCCATATGTGGCTCAGCAAGACGGGATCATAGCATCATAGTTGTGAGGCAAATCTTACATTCAACCAAGATAAGCTTATTAAATTATTTTATGTTTCAAGTCTCTGGTACAGGATTTAAACCCCACCAAAAAAGAGGGTTTTATGTTTGGTTATATTGAAACATAGATTACGCTCCCAGTGTTGCAGAGCAAGCTGATTATTAGTTTTATGAAACCCACGGTTATTTATACCCTTTGATTAATCTTTGGTATTACACTGAAAAATAAACCCTACTGCCAGAATGAACCTACATTTGCATGATATTATATGATAATATTCGTTTGCAAGTATATCTTCAATCACCCTCGTTAGATTTTATATCATGAAGTTTATAGGAATTGAGTCGCGACGGAATTGTGAAGTGTGTCCACGAATTTAAATTTATTCCGATATCCATAATATCGAAAATTAGAAACGAATTGGCTAAAATCCATATTTTCAATGCTACGGATAAGTACCCTTTAGGCGGTTTGTGGTTTGTTAAGAATGTTTGGGCGTTATTGAGTTCGGGATGGGTGATGGTAAGTATCGAGAGTATAGTGTGTGGTATTAGGCCAACCTTCACATCCGCAACTCATCACTCATACTGGCGGGGTAAACATTGCCCGAATGGGTGGAAAGAGACCCTGAGCAAAAATGGACCTCAACCATAAACCAATCCAGATCGCCCCCGGCTACTTGGTTTCTCTTGGATGAGCCTGTTATTCTAGGCAGCTGTCGTAAGGGCATTTGAAGGGGTCGTGATCGTCTTTTGCAGGACTGAAAAACTGGGTTTCAACTGACGCATCGTTTTGGCCATGAACTTTGGCGAGGCGAGGCAATCCTGCGCAAAGGGAAAACCGGCGGGGGGGAATAAAATAAAGTAAACAAAAAATAAAAAGAAAGGGCCATCGAGGGAAAAGAGGAAAGTGCAAAATAAAGCAACTTTTAAGAGAAAGGAGGATATTGAGGGTCGGGTCGGGGAGAATAAATAATTGAGAGAAAAGAGACAAGTAGGGAAAGAGCCTGGGGTAAACGTATAACTAGTTGAGTATGGGTATCAAAAACAAAAACGGATCATGCACAAACAAGATCCTTTAAGTGAAGCTTAGCTTAGCTAGCCTTGAGTCCAGGTGGACATATGTAAGTATATGGGGCCAAAGCTTCGCCTTGATAGAAAGAAGAGCTCTAGCGAATTCTGTTCACGTCATTTGTGCTCCAATAATCCCGCATGATTACTCGTCCTCAGTGTTTTCCCAATGGGACAACTTGACAGAACTATATCCTCACAGGTGGTCGAGTATTAAATTTCTCCGAAGCCAAAAAAGAGACAACAACAGGGTGTCGAGTCGTTGTCCCACATGTGCAGGGACCGCATCGGCTGCGCCAGCCGAGACCTGAATGCGATGTCCCGGGCAGACCAAGAACCAATGAATGTCACAAAAGCAAAAAGGAGACAACAAATGTGGAGAAAGGAGACAACAGACAGAAAACACTAAAGTTCGGGAGTTTTCTCGCGCACAAACGTGATTGAAATGTCAACATGGTACATTGCACGCGGAAAGATCCCGCTCTCCGTCATCTCAGGGGATCAGAATTCGACATAGATATGTTCAGAATAGCTAACATATCGAAGTTATAAAGGCCTTATCAATTGTCGAAAATTCGGTCAAGATGAATCAGGATATCGCTCTCGTCTCTATTACCTATTTACTTTCGAAAGAAACCAGAACCTCCATTTCCAGACTAGGATAAAATTATATAAAATGATTGATTATTCTAAGCAATCCTACGTCATAGTTGGCGCCGGCGTGTTTGGCATTTCGACAGCGTACCATATTGCCAAAAGGTACCCGGAGGCGAAAGTAACCATTATCGATAGAACGCCGTTCCCTTGCGAAGCCGGAGCTTCCTGGGATACCACAAAGGCAATTCGCGCGGACTATGCGCATCCCTTCTGGTGCAAGCTAGCCTGGAGTGCCGTCGAAATATGGCGGAACGACCCTCTGTTCAAACCTCATTTTCATGAGGTGGGCATGGTTTGGCTCGACGACACTGGCCATGCTCCACGAGTCATCGAGACTTATCAAGAACTAGGCATTCCAAATGAGGCAAGAATGGTTACTGTCAAGGAGTTGATAGAAATGTACCCAGGCCTTTTCGACACCGCAGATTATACAGGTGTTAAGCATATCCTCGTAAATACGATGAGCGGGTGTGCGGAGGCTGAGCACGCTGTGAGGTCAGTATACGACAATGTTGTATCGCAGCCTGGTGTAGAATACAAGGTAGCTACTGTTACGAAGCTGCTGTTCAACGATAATGGTGACACAATTGGTGTATTGACAACGGACGGCGAATCGATCATTGGAGACACAACTATCCTCTGTACATCCGCATATACGTCCAAGTTACTCGCAGATAGTGCTCCAGAGCGTCCTGAATTGCAACCAGGAAATAGGATCGGAGCATTGGGGTTTGTTACGGGTCAATTCATTCTCTCTCAACGACAACGTGAGGAGTTCAAAATTTCGCCTGTATTCCAGCAAGGCGCTGGTGCTTTACAAAGTTTGTTTTGAATTTCCAAATGCCCTTCTAAAAATTTTTGACCATTTTTCTGTATCGGTTAGTATGCTAATTTGATACCATAGCTCTTTCTTTGGGGCTTCATTCAAGTGGCACGTTGAAAATCGGTTCTGATCTTCCTATCTACCATGAAGTGAACGTCGAGGGAATAAACCATCCGATCCGATGCCCCCCAGAAAAGGATCTCTATGCCGAATTTGATATTCCACCAGTGCTTGTCAAGGAGCTCGATCAATGCAGTGTACGAATATTTGGTGAAAGGTCTAAAGAATTGGTTTTTGACCCTCACTCCTACAGAATCTGCTGGTGGGTCACTTTATGCTTTTTTGCTCTATTCGACTTAGCTTTCAAACCAGAATCATTAATAGGTTTGGTCATAGGGACTCGGTATGCCCCGATGGTGACTTTCTCATAACTCAACATCCTCATTCAAAGAATCTCGTTGTTGCTACAGGGGGCTCTTACCACGGATTCAAGTTCCTCCCGGTTATCGGTAAATATATTTTAGAGACCGCGATCGGGGATCTTGATGGCGAAAAGGAGAAGCGTTGGGGTTGGGATCGGGATAACGGCGGCAATGCAGACGAGGGCCTACCACCGGCGAGGAGGCTTTCTGATCTCTTCAATGCCAAGGATGAAATTGTATTTTAAGGGCCTGGAATAAGAGAAGACTAATTTTAAAGGACTTACTACATCTTCTTTTGCCAGAGTTCAATACCAAAATTCAGTTCTTATATGATCACGTATGATTTCTTTTTCTATCGATATATCCGTTACTGATAAATGGTCTCAATATCAAACGCTATCAACCCCAACTGCCGTTCCGGAGCCATCAAACAACGGTTTTGAGCCAGAAGATATACAAAAACCTACCAATATTAATATTAGTGACCCTGATGCCATTGAGCCTACCCATTCATATAAAGCAAGTCTTTTCGAAATTTCCTACCTAAAAACCTAAGCTGAGCGAATTCATATAGCTGTGCATACGTGACATACAGTAGCATGAGAAGCATAAGAGGGATGGCTACTTAACTAGGTGCTGTAGGGGAGATGGTGTGTTTTTCGCGGACCCCTATCTGGCTCAAAGACCTCTTAAAGTTAGATCCTTAGTATGTCTTTACTACTGTAAACCCCAATTTAAGTCCGGCTTGCGTTTGATAGAGACCCCAGAAAAGGCTCCCTTTCCGCATGCAGTATACACTACTACCTATTCTTGTTGTCAAACTTTAGCATAGCTAGCCGTGATTAGGAGAGGCAAATCCGTGAACTTAGGTTTAAAGTAATATAATTAAATGTAGATGCAATGAGCTCGTGAGCCGGGTTTATCTAGACCAGCAATGAGCTCGAAAACGACGAAAAACTAGACCAACGAAAATCATGTGCAACCACAGCCTAATCGGGATTTATAACTGGGATCAGCTCATCCGCTCCCAAATCCGTAAATCCTGTGCAACGTGAGAACTACCACCATGGCCACCAGCAATATGCCGCAGACTTAGTACGAGGCTTCTATAGTTCGGGTCTCCTTCATGTTCAACATAAAGAAACTATAACTTCATAGATCGACTAGAGAGCCCTCAAGTCACTTCCCAAGTTCGCTAAAAACCCATACGTTATGTACCGTATATGGCCATATCCCGGACTTCAGGAAGTGCGCACGTATCCCACTACAGTACCATACATACAATTTGTGATATCCAGCTCTGGACGCCGGACGCCGGACGCCTTAGGTCAATATCCCGAAACATAGAATTCTCAGAATAACGGTTTATCTTCTATGTATTCTTCCTCAAAGACCATGGTATGAGATATGCTTTAAATATTGACCTGTAAGAATTAAAATTGCTAATATAAAGTCACAACGCGGTTTTGTGTACATGTAACGCCGGTGCCTTCCTAGCTAACTCGGACAAAAAAGAAAAAGGAGAAAAAAAGACGCCCGGGTATCCGATCCTATTCCACTCCGGACAACAAAAGAAACCTAGATTCTCCTCCAAGCACTGATCATATCGCTGTCCTTACCCGCTGGAAGGTATCTAGTCGGCTTTACATGGTAAACTCTCTCAAAACCAACGGTCTCTAATAAGCCGATATAGGTCTCTGAGCGAATAGCCCATGGTGGGCCAGGCAAGTCATATGCCTTATACAGTGGGAACTCGAGACATATAAGAATACCACCCGGTCTGATAAGAGCTGCAACTCGTTCCGCCCACTGTTCGCGAAGACCCTTTGCAGGATCTAGGGCAACCATAAATGTGTAATCGTAGACCAAATCAAATTTTTTTGTATCAAGACGATCCAACCATTCGTTTGAGAAAAAGTCACCCGTAATATAACTTCGGCTGCCGGGTGCTGGCGGAGGGGAGATTGTTGAGCTGAATTCTTGCGCAATCTGTGTAGCCGACGCTGCGAGTTCGAGGCCATAGGCTTGCATTCCAAGGTCTGCGAAGAGGTTTACATCATGGCCACGGCCACACCCGGGTACGAGAGCGGTCAACGGCTTTTCGGTGGGTTGGAACAAATCCGGGTGGTCCTTAAGGAAGTCAACAAGGGATGGAGAGGCCTGGCCTCGGTCCCAGCTTTCATGATGTTAGTTTCAGCCAGTTCTCCCGCAAGGTCGCAGGGAAAGTTATGTTTCACTTACTAGTGGTATGTTCCCTTATCCCAGAAGTTTTTCCAAACATTTTGATGCTCCCCATGTGAACTAGCTTCGAAATTAGGATACTTTGTTGTTGGGTGACCGAGATAGAGAACTTACGCAGCAAATATATCTTGGAAGGACATCTTCGGGGGCGAGGGGGGTGGGAGAGCGCTTGCCATTGAGTTCTCGGTGTGATGTGAAAGGGAAGGTTTATTGTTAAGCCTTGTTCCGGAGACGCTACGTTGTGCTACGATGGCTCGGAGAGGCCTTAAAGATGTTGTAGGACGTTTAGAGAGTGCTCGGATAGTTATGCCGCTCATTTTTATGCTATAGTGCTAATATAAAAAATAAAAGATTTTGGAGATGAGGAGAAGCCTGGGTTCAGGAACAAGCTGTACTGATAGTATCTATAAATTCGTGTCTATTAAACCTAGGGGGGTTATGCTGATATATTTATATTCTTAACCACTCCATACGGTCCGCTTTGAGATATTTTTAGCATAGGAGCCTCTCGATCCACAAGACGAACGGCTATATTGAAACGAGGTGTTAGTTACCAGTTAACACTACATCATGGTTGTGACTGTTCCATGTCTGGTGGTGTTCTAATTGACGATATGAATGGTCTGTCAAAGGGTATTAGACTAAAGTGGTTAGAATACCGTGCATAACCTGTCGCATTCGGGGCGAATACCCAAGCCTATTCGGGCTACCCGATAGGGCGTAACTGTGCATGGCCGTTTTCCCCAGCTGTCATCCGCAGCCAGACGGTACAATCTTTTAGTCCTCATGGGGACTTTTGGGGCAACGCATTGGGCGATAAGAAGTTGTGGCGTTTGGGCCTTGCAAAGTTCCTGTCGTGCAGATGTCCTGGCTTGGGGACGAAACCCTTGGCTCGGTTTTCGTGTTCAGCACTCGTTCGTTGATAGTCATTTAACCCCCCAATATGTTGGCACGGAGCTGAAATCTGCCAGCTGGGTAACTGTGGACCAAAAAGTCGAAACACCAAGGCTGTTTAGCTGCAGAGCGACATCACGATACCAACCGACTAGTCCAGAAATAGGCTTCGTCACCGACATATTCGTGCATACTGGTTGATAGGGTATTACATAAATCCCTCGATAAAGGTCCGGATATTTTCCGCTCCATATACATCGTGGACATACTCAGCCGGGTAATAGATTGCTAAATTAAAGTGATTGTAACAAGCGCAAGCGTTTTTGAACTAAGATATGCATATATAAACCGCATATATTTACTCGATACCACGGTTCATGTTCCGAGACCAGTTCATGTCCTGTTTGTGAGAGACTCGCAACAACACAGAAAATACAACGACTCGCGATAGCCTCTTGGCCCGACTAAATATTGTGGTGAGTCTTACCGCCGCCGCCTTATCTAAACCGTCCATCTATACGCCTCCACTGCGCCAAGTAGCATATTGGTAATATGGTCGATACAATGACACATATTGTCAATATGGCGGTTAATATGGCAGTTCCTTCACTTTAATATCATACATCTTTAAACGCGCCTCTGTATCCATAAGCCCAAAAATGTCCATTGTCCGAAACAGCCTTTGACCCTTGAAAGACACTTTGGATCTAAATTGATCAGATATACGCCGATCAATTACATACTTGCGGGAGCAGAGATTTATGAGCGCAAGACCTGGTGGTAATAGTCCCTCCGTCAAAGCCCCGAGCACTTGTTTCCGAACTACCCGAGTTAACTCCGGGCGTTCGACAGATGGGATGGTTCCGTTATGGAAAGTTTTCAGGGCCGGAAAAACATGCTTGTTTAATATAACGTTGACCTAGCATCAAACTGTTAAAGGTGTGTAGAGGCTTTCAAGTCTTAAAAATGGACCGTTACATACCATAGGGAGGGACTTTAGAAGATAGACTGTGAGTTCTTCGAGATTCGGTAGCGCTCGCCCTACATTTTCCAGCTCCCGACTTGACAATTCCCCGTCGGTTGGATTTCTAGTCGCGTTTGAAAAGACCAACCCCTTTAAAGAATGGGAATGATTCTTTTGTAATGCATGCATCCACCCCCACTCACCGCTATCGTTCGCAACTTCTGTATTGATCTGGTGCTCGTCTGTATATTCGATATCCACGGCCTCCAACCCAGTAGTAGACTGAAAATAGCCTTCAAAGTCCTCCCTTGTCGAAGGACAACCAGTGCGATGCGAAAATAAAGAGTGTATATCCAACTTATTCCCGGCAGATGCCACTAGCCGCAAATCTCTGTTACCGACCCCATAGTACAAGGTTGTTGTTGGCGTACCCATCACTATCTTCTCTTTGTGTAGTAATTTTGCCATTCCACCGTCCTTATAGTCATATAGCTGATATTTCACTAGCTTTTCTAGATGGAGGGCTCTCCCCCGAAATTCTCCGGAGTTTTGGCAGCATATCTCACAGTTTTTCCATTCATTGTAACCCGCAATAAGGTTTCTTGACTCCCGGAGTTGATGCGTATTCGTGCGACTCGCCACAACATCCACCCTGTGGTCATATTTTGCGTAAAGTTCTTTAAGATTCCCCTGGCAGCTATGTAGAATACTAAATGTGGTATGGTGAGTGGCGACAAAATCGCTGGTCTCATAGGTAAAAGTTCGTAGCTGAGGTAGACGGAATGAATTGCACGGCATCCAGACATCGTCGTCAATGATCAATTCCAGCTTTGTCACCATATTTTGTGTTGTGAGGAGTGCTCGGACTAATTTCATCTTCAGGTGGGCGGCGCCACGAGGGTAACACAATACGTTCCCAAAACTAAACCAAGATAATACCAGCCGATTAAAAACCTTCTTTAGTGTTGGAAGAATGGAGAACAAGCTAACCTTATAGACTGCAGCTGGCGGGGTCTAAGGCGTAGGATAAGCTCGCATAGATGTTGTCGTAATGAATCGATATTGTTGTCAAAGGGCAGATATCCAGGCCTGGAACGCTGGACTAATGGTATTTTTAGGTACATCCCGCCTCGTTCTTCGTGATAAATGTCTGCGGACACCACGAAGTCAATATGCTGGAGGTGACCGATGCGTCGGTCCGTTAGCTTTGCGAATGCCCCGGGGATATCGCATTCTGAAGAATATCCCCACATAACTATCGTCAGCCATCGGGAAATATGCCGCTGAATTAAAGCATTTAGACGTTTATTGGCGAAGCCAACGTTGAGAAGGTCTTCACAGGTATCAATCTACGCGAGTCAACGGAGGATCTAAGAGATGCGACCATAGGGGTTGCGGCTGCGCAGTGCGTGCTCAAACAAAAATCCTGTCCTTACCTGGTTTAGAACCTCATCTATGACTTCGTTCGGGAGTTCCAGTAGCCTCGACATATTTTGCCTTCCGAATCCAAGCAAGTATAGTTATAAAGTGTATCAAAATCGAATAACTGCTAGCAGTGCCCTCTTTGATGTTCCACCCCTTGATTATTATAATATCAAGAAGGATTTCCTTGACGACTCTGGTGGTCCTCGGTAGGACGCCAAGAGCTCATTCTAGCCCGTTTTCATTTGTGGCTGAATCAGCCAACCACAAGGCTCTAGCCGTCCCAGGCGCTCGCTTTTAACCATAATCGTGACAAGGTCCTAGCGTACAATGCAATTGATTTCATTGCACTTGTGGTCAAAGGCGCATTGATGTTTTTCAGGGCTCTTGTCGGGTTTAATTCGAATTTCGACATCTGGCACACATTGGTATAGCAGAGCTATCGATTTTCAATTGAATGCATCAAATTCACGAATTAATAAAAGAATCCTGTAGCTAAATCTGCATAAATCTAACAACTGGTTACCCAAGTGTAGTTCCGAACGAAGATAGAATCTAAGAGTTGGTATCCAAATTTCCTAGGTATTCTAGACTATACGTTTCTGCACCTCACCGTTTGGCGCCCTTGGCCGCAAAGTACCTTATAATTGTACTGGGATAAGGCAGGGTCCTTCCCCGCCAACAACGCCAGCTTCACTGATATATCCAACTTGGAAGGCTTTCTGGCCCAATGGGCACTGCGGAGTTGGAGATCTACCCTCTTGGGCCCTAGTATTGATTAAGTTTAGACAGACCCCGCCCGATCTCCTATTATATATAGTTTAAGCGTTAAATTTATAAAACTTCTACCACTATCATAAAACTAAGGTTGAATAGAACTTACACATGCGTTATACAGTTTAGCGTTAAGAAGCACCGAAGGCAGCAGTCTTGAGGAGAAATAGGACCAAGATTCTCGGACCGCCACCCGTCGTCAGGGTAGCGAATACCGTTACGCCAAACAATGTTCTTGCAGTGTGGCGGATAAGGGACAGTGATGGTAACGGTAGCCGGTGGCCCCGGGAGTGTCTTAGTCGAATCGATAGTAGTAATAAACTCTGTGGCGTCGGTGACTGTTACAGACTTCGTCTCGACGGTGACTACGTTTGTCCCGGTAGAGTAGGTAACCGTCGTAGTTAGGGTTATGGTGGTTGACGGGACCGGTGCTGTTACAGTGATTGGACCAGTTACACCAATGCAGGAACATGCGCTTGTGAACCGCGCTTCACCGGAGCATGGGGAGGCATATGCGGGGATAGTAGGCGCCACTTGACGTTTTTTCAAAGCCGGATCAAATATAGTAACAGTCGACGTGTAGGGGGCCTCCTGAATAGTGACCGTTTGCTTGATCACTGTAGTTAAAGTGTCAAAGAACGTATTCGTTTGGGTAGAATACTGGGTCTCCTGTGCGAGCTCAGAAACAGTATCGTAGTACGTATAAGTTCTGAATACGATGAACTAATCAGTAATCCGCGTACAGAAGATTATATTGCACAACCTACTACAGGTCGAATAAAGAGCACTACCTCGTATCAGGCGTGAAAGTAGTCCTAAGATAAGATGAACACGCCGCTGAAGCATCTGATAGTCTAGAGGACGCTCTAATAGCTATTGAGGAAGTTATGTTAGTTGATTCAAAGTATAAGTGGATGTATGCTAAGTCAATTGCGCCACAAGACTACCGGCTTACCTCGCAAACAATTATCAGGCTCACAGGTGGTCGCGAATGCTGCACTGATGAGGCCAGCGAGGCTGACCACCAGTATCATAGACATTTTAAACAATAGCAAGTCTTTATATATATATATTAAGAATGTTGTATTCGTCAGTCTGATATTATAGAATAGATATGAGGGTATGGTAGGATCTGTTGATTGCGAGGAGACAATCGGTAGTCAGGCGTCTCGCAAGGGAGCTTTATATATAAAAAAAACGTATCCAAGTATTCTCGTAATACTTGGACCCTTAATTCTCCCAAGTGCTGGCTCGGCTACGCATAAATTTACGATCATCATATTATATATTATTGACGCGTTCATACCGACGGGTGCAGATTCCAGTTGCTCCATTGGTACACATAGTGAGATACCAATTTTGCATCTTAATCTATAACCCAGTCAGCGTTCGGGGGTGTCTATACCGCAGACCTCGTGGCGTAAAAAAATGTATCTTTCAAAATTTTGGCTATTTCTCCATGTTATTTAGTGTAGCCAGTGGCCCATTGTAACCGAAAACGCCGAGGCTGAAAGCTGGGCCTGCTTAGTTTGCCAATGGGGTGAGCTCAAATTCCTCCAAAAGTGAAAGCAAGCCCAAGAAGCTTGCAGGGAACGAACATGACAGGCCCTGTATAGTTTGTGCTACCTCCGGTTTTAAGCGAGCCAAATCTGGAAGACCTTCAAAAATGACATCGATATCGTATGATTATATCGCTTACCTGAGCCGAAGTACTCAGATATTCTAGTTGGGATAAATGGCTTTTAAATGGCTCCTGGGAAGCGGTGAGAGTGGGTTTCATATGGGTATCAAAAATCGCGAATTAGTTTCTATTCTATTTAAAATAAGGGTCGGCCAATGATCTTAAGTTCCTATCAACGTTATAATGTCGTTGTAAATAGTGATATCGCTATTAGCTCCTTCATGAATTGAGAGCTAAACATGAGCAATATTACCCAAGGCTCCAAGACCTTATCGTGTTGAGGTTTTCAAATAGGAATCCATAAAGATATCTGATATATGCTGGTTTTTCCTTTGTTCCTCCCTGCCGTTTGTGCGGAAATACAATTCCGAGCTGTGGTTATGCATATGGGAAATATAGGGCATATATTATGCATGAACGACAGGACACGGGGGTCGATGCTTGAATTATCTCTTACGCAGGGTGTCTGCACAAATGTGCCTCAAGATGCAAAAAATAGAAAACTATTTCGGAGAAGAAAAAAACCAAGAAAGATTATATAAATACTTTAAACGAGCTAAATCGGGCAGATAAAAGAGCCATCTCGTCCCCTAAGGCGCTTGATATCATGGAAAATGAGGCTGAAGGGCTCGAATTCATAAATTGGCACTGATATAACCCAGTTTGTCTAACCTGGGCGAAATAGCCAAACAATCTGGTGCCACGTTTTGCAACCAGGCGTGCTACAGGAGCTGATGGATGCACATAGAAGGCTCGTGCATAAATCCCCCCTCCTCGGGCCCTTTGCCTCAACCCGTAGAAAAGCAACTACGACTTGAAATATTTGATAGACAGCGTCATAAATAGAAGAGGCCTAGCTCGAGACAAAGCCTTCACATTACACGCACCAACAGCCGATGACTAGGGCATTCCACCTAAACGCTAATAGGGTAACTACAGAAATATCTAAACACCCTCAAAATCATCCGAACCCTCCGCTATTACCAGCTTTCTAGCGTTTATGTAGTCGAGACCCATTCCGTGTTTTTGAGAACATCCACAGGCTATATGTTGATAAACTGTAGCTTGATTAAAAAACCCCTCTTCCTATAGAGCCGTTAATTATACATGAGTAGGCGCACCTACATATTATAAAGGCTTCTCGGATATTTAAATAATAATACTACATCAGATACGTGTACAAGCATTATCCTTGAGGAGAGTCCGTTGTGTTCGCTTAGGCTTCGTGGCTCAGTCCCCACCAGACCCGAGGGTTGACACCATACATTACAATTCCTTCACACCGCATGATTATCCCGGCTAGAGGCTATGGCTTGCAGCCTAGGGTAAATAATCATGACCAGTGGTGGATACGCGTAAGTGTTTTTTAAAGCATTTTACCAAATGCTCACGTTTCATCAAATGCTGACATTTCATGAAGGCTAGTTGACAAGGCCACTTGCAGAACATGTTCGAATATCTTCAACGTAAAACTTGGTTCAGAACGGAATGGTTGTAACTCAAAGGGATGGTTATGAGTAAAGTTCAAAGCTGATCTGAAGTTTCAAAATCACGAGTGTCTTCGGTCAGTCCGCATAAAGTCCCCGGGGCCTCCCCAAGCCGACAGTTGACCTTTGCGATGTTTAGAAAATACCAGTGCCTCAACGCTTAGGTGTCTGAAGGTCTTGATTGTACCCAGAGCCAAGAGGCTGTGAGAAAATCCCTGAAGGCCTAGTTGTAGGGACGGAATTGGTACGATACTAGTGGCTAAAGAGTATCGGGATATTGCTTTTGCAGGAAGACTCATGGGAAGTTGTGATTATGAAGCCGATGATACAGTAGATCTACGGCGTTTTACTCGAAAAACCCAAACTATATCAGATAAAAGATGGATTAAGCGATGGGAGATCCCCGAAAGCCGGTGTGGGGCATTGGTGATGGGAGACATGGCCTACCAAAAGATAATGAAAAAATATGCCTTCTATATTTTAAGTCACCTGCATCGAGAGAAAATGTTTGAAAGCTCTAGTAAGCCTGTGGTGCAGGGCAGCGGTTGGCTGGGCCCATTTCTTTATATATACTAATTCGCAACGGAGCCGAGATTATGCCTTTATTGCGGCAGGCTGACAACCTTGCCAACGAAGCGTAGTATACTACGAGACTAAGGCTGACATATGTTAATAGGTTACATGTGTACTTTACGACCAAACCAGGCTTTCAGTAAAAGGTACGATTCTTTGATGGGCGCGTGCCCCGTTCTACCGCTGGGAAATGCCTTGGAATACATAGCTAACAGAAAGACACCGCACCCGGGGGCATCCACTGAGGTTTCCGATTCCGCCAACATATAGAAAGAACTATAGAGCTGTCCCTAGCCCAAATTGGGAGTATGTTGGGGGGCGCGGAGGGTTGCTAGCGTAATTTCTAGCTGTAATTTCTCCAACTCATGCTTCTCCTCCTTCTCCCTACGCTCACGTTGGTACTGTCGCCCTCGCTCATCGCGTTCCCAGTTAAATCGTTCCTGCTTATATCGATGCTTTAGTTCGTCCCTCTTCAGGATGAACTCGTGTTTCCGAGCTTTGGCCTCGGCTTTAATGCGGGCCACCATGACGATGGCTTCCGCCATGGTTAGTTGCCCAGCATTAGGACTTTTGCGAAGCTTCTTATGGCGCTTGGGGATAAGGTGGTCCGCTTTGCTTGGGTTGATGAACCGATCTTCCTCTCCTTCGGTATCGCTGGGCTCCGGAGACCTTGCCCGCTTTCTTTTACTGTTGGGGAGTCTAGGACACAGACTGCCCCCAGAGATTGATTCGCCCTTCTCGATTTCAATCCTGACACGGGAAGCTACCGGCTCCTCTGTCCCTTCGGCGTCGGATTGTCCGTAGTTGGAGTCCTGTAAGCCCCCTCGCGATTTGCCGTCTGAGGTGTGGTCGGTATTCTGTGGCTCACCGTTCAGGATACGGTGGACTCTCCAGAACGAATTACAAAGACCATTCAGGCTCGAATTGGCCTCGTTTGTATTAAACATCTTGTCCAGAGCCCACCCGCTGTGCTCTGCCAGTTTTCTGGCTTTTTGGTATTGGGCACGCCAGGTAGCCCACCTAGTGAGCATCTCATCGACGGTTTTCGACTTAGTGATGTCAGATCCGACACCACCCCCCTCACTTCCTTCAATATATACAAGGAGGCCGTTTAGTTCGGCCTGTGTCCAGCTCGAGCTTCTCAACGTACAGATAGGCTCTCCAGAAGCATGTATCTGCTTCCGCTGTTGAGGTACAGTTAAGCTTGGACCAGAGGCTCTCGACAAGGTGGCCCCTGGTTTCTGCGCAGAGTGGGTCTCTGGCACGCTCGATAACTCATCGGAGGAATTCTCAGGGATGGTCCCCAGGTTTGGGTCCTCTCCTCTAAGAATATCTCGAGGGCCATTGCCCTTCGAGCTGGTTGCAGGCCCTTTGCCCAATGAGGAAGGTCGTGTTCGGCGAGGCATAGTGTGCTTTGGCAATGCTATCGACAGATTTCGCAAGGTATTGTAGCTGTTGAGATATTCGATGATCAGGCTTTTGAAATTTTCTGGAAAGTAGCTGAATTAGTGGATTCGCGATGTAGAAACGTTGTAGGCGGTGGCTCTGTGGATTTTGTCCTGAGGAACAGGCGAACAACGCAGTTACCTTACAACAGGATGTTGGAAGAACGGCGACAACACGAACGAAAGCAGACAAACATTTCCTAATATGTGCATGGATTCCCAATCCGGAGTCCTGTCATGCAACATCAACAAAGTATCAACCAATTATATTCCATTGCTGGCAAGCTAGGAACCGCTATCGGAACCTAAAATCTAACCTAGAATCCATCATGACTCGATTCGAGACGATAGTTTTGTGTTAATCAGCCTAATACATTATCTTCCTGTAGGATTGGATTCGGTTGATGTAATTTCATTTTATGAGCGTTATGTATCCACGGACCAGTGCCGTTATGGCCGGCAGGCACCGATTTGGGTCTGGATATCTAGACTATATAGCTATCTATATATTTCACGCCAAGAGAATGCAGACATTGAGTCATACCTACATATAATTTCATAGATCGCCTGATGCGGGAGTGTTTTGTTGTCGTAATTTGTAGGCCGTGCGGTCATATTCGTGATATGTGCACATAATCTTATCAATAACTGCCTCCATGTTTCACGTTCCATCTGAATGCTTCCAAGCTATAACGACTAGAGCAGTGGACTTTTCTCCTTCGAATATGCAAATTGGGCGTGCAGGAAGTCAGAACTGGCACTATCTACTAATATTCATTATTTTTATAATAACACTATCAGCATTTCCGACTGTAAAGGAGGGTCTTTAGCTACTCCCCTTTGACCGTACGTTGTGTTGTATCCATATCTTAGACAAAGCAGAGAAACCCTAGAATATAAGACTCTATATATCATGAAGCAAGCAAATTAGTCTCGTATTTAAGTCCCCCAAAATTTAGAGCAAAAACAAATTATAGAACAATTTTTCTTTTTATTATTGATATGCTTTAAAAGCGAAGAAAGGAGCTTAGAAAAAGCAGTGTGTATTTGTATTGTTATTGTGTTTTGAAGGCAAATGATAGCAACTCTTTGAGACACAGCAATTCAGATTTTCAGAACAAAAAAGTCGGGTGTGGTACTGTGTAGCCCGTGAAGCAGCCTCCTGTAGCTGCCTAGGTATATCCCTAACTCGGCGTAATCGACACTGGTATCAACTCAAGGTGAATACATTGCCTAGTCTGTGGAGTTCAGTGTTTCCCCTTGACATATATGGGTAAAGAGGGTCAGTGTATTCAGAGAACACTTACTATTCTTTGCTCAGAGAAAGATGCCCGTCTACAAGGTTTTTCTAAACCCATTCACTTTAGTGCTTCCTTCTCCACCTAACCAGACGTAGGTGGCAGATCGGCTGACAACTCAACATTCCTAGGCGTCCCAAAAGGAATGAATGCGTCGAAATATTTATAGGTAGCTAACCTATCATGGAAATGGCAGCGACGGTCATGCTGTGCGACTGTCGTTATGTTCAAGATATAGTGAATATGGCGAGCCGCGCCACAAAAAAAGGAGTTGCTCGCTCGGCATTGGTGAGTGTTTGTTCTCTTGGCTGCCCACCTTGGCTCTGGTTATCTGGAGCAGAGCGAATATGATCAGGAACTTAAATGGCCTGAGGGCACCCAACTAACTGCCTTGATGACTGAGGGCAGTGCCGGGGCGCGCAATTTAGTTTATGGGTCTGGCGAAATTAAGTTGAGTGGGAAAACTTCGCACGAAGGTTTTGGTCCTCCACATATGAATGGGCCTTGCGAATCGCGAAGGGCACGTTTGTGGCTGAGCCGCAATCTTAAGCTAACTTCGACGACCAACATCACAAGAAGATGGTTTGCCTGGACTTAGGGTGTTTGTATGACAAAGACACAGCCTGGGTCTACCAGGTAGACAACCCATTTCCAGGGCGGCGGGTCTGTACTAGCTCAGCCCAGTTGTCGGAGAAAACCAGGCCGTGTGTCTATTCGCTTCGTTTCAGAAGGTATTATGTCATTCAATATCAGTTCCGACCCAACTAGGCCGTTGGACCCTGTTCAGCTCCCGCTCAATTGTAGATGGTTGGTGTTTTTCACGAGCTACCTAACGTTAGGTAAGCATTCCCGCGCACTTGGGATAAAATTAATATCAAGGTAAGAAAGAGCAGAAGGCCAGGAGTATTAAAGCAACAGGAAAAGACCACTTGTTTGAGATTCGGCTTTCTCATACCATTATTTTTGCCAGGTTAAACCATCTCTTTAGCTCAGCTTGTGGCTCCGGCGACCCGCAGCCTCATCTTTCATTTGGCCAATTGGCGTAACGGCTTTTTGTTTTTCGCTATCCAACGTCAGCAACACGAAACACGAAATAGCTAAAGACGCTTTGTAAAACCAATCTAAGACAGTTTATCGATCGATTTCTAGAACTGCCGTAAACTAGCACTCGGGTTATATTTAGTTGGGTTTATCCTGACAAACCAACACAACGCCCATTTCTAAATCCCGGCGGCACAAACTAGGCCTTCCAAAGCGTATGTATTAATTAGCCCATATATAGCGTATACAGGCCGACCTCTAATAATGCAAACCCGCCTTCTAGTACTATAGTTGCCGTCAACAATCCAGAACATCTGCTATTCATCAAGGACATACGCAAAGGTAATTCCTAATAAAAAAGGATGCCTCGTGCCGGTTTCAAGCATGCACCCGGAATCGACGTCGAACTCGAGCGGTCGGACAGCATCTTCCTACCTGGCGATGTTGTAAACGCTAAAGTGATAGTGAACTCCACTCAAGATTTGGCTGGCGGACAGAACAATGTCCATGTCAGCTTTTACGGCCGTTCAAAGGTTTTGATTACACAGACTAGCGGTGAAGGGGAAGACCGCTACCGAGGCCGTGCCGTTTTTTTTCAACTAGACTTTTACCTCGAGGGCCCGCCTGTTCCTGAGGTTGGTGGGCGAGAGTCATGGGGACTATCAGTCCAGATACCTACTCATACTGTCCCCGGAGAATACAAGTACAGCGACAAATGGAAGAAAGCGTCGAAGTACCTTGACAACACCGAGATGGACATTACGCAACACCCTCTTCCCGGCGTATTCTATTACTCCGGCTGGTGTGGCAGCACTCGTGGGGAATGCTACGTTGAATATGTTCTTGAAGTTAGCCTTCATCCTACGCGGGAAGTTCAGGAAAGGACGTGGAAAAAAGGCACTGGTTTACCAAAAACTATCATCCCTTTGGTAGTTCGCACCAGAAGCTCAGAGCACCCAATCAATTACTCAGAACATATTCAAGAGGCTTCTGAAGAAGTGCGAATCAAGACTCTGAAACTTCTACCCCAGTTTACCGCGGAAGAACTCAGCTTCAGACAGCAGCTCAAATCCATCCTCCAACCATCCAAGATTCCAAACTATTTCTTTGATCTTAAAGTTACTTGTCCATCAATTCTTCAACTCGACAATCCATCGCACTTCCCCTTCCGTCTCTCCATTATTCCAAAACCGCAGTCTACTAAAAAAGGGGCGAATGGCTCTGGTAGTATTTTCAGTACCGGCGACACTTCAGCACTACCGGATATTAAAATATCAGCGTTCTCGCTAAGTCTGAAGATGTGGGCCCTGATGCGGGCCCGCGGAATGTCAAAGTGGGACTCAAAGACGGAAAACCATCATGATTTCGCAATTTCGCCCGATTTACCTCCACATATAGTTGGTTACGTGATTCCCCGCGAAGGTGCAGCCGGAATACCGGGGTATAGACACCCTGATGAATCTAACGTACGTGTTAGCTACCTGCTAATCTCCCAAACCAAATATAAATACTAACTTATGTCTTGGTATCCAGAGCTTGATTGGTGGAGAACAGCATCTTGACCTAGGCCAGCTCCTCAACCTCCATATCTCGCGCACCCATTCCACACGCTTAGAGGGTGATCGCAACGAGTTTAAAGCAAAACGCCCACTCTGGCCGAGCTTCAAAACTTATAATATACAATGTTACTACGAGTGGAAGTATAAAATTACGATTATGTGTGCGGGGGAAACGCAATTGGTTGAGGGGAAACAAAGGGTTGAGTTGATTGCACAAAGCGAGGAACAGGAACAAAATATAGAGGTAGATAACCAAGGGATAAGGAAAAAGTGGAAGGAGTTAATGGAGGGGGCTGAGGGTGTTGCTGAAATCATAGGGGTTGTTGGAGGGGTAGTCGCAGAGGCCGTAGCTGAATGAAGGGTAACCGTCATAAATTATAGGGATAGACGGGGCGGCTAATGCTTAATTCCATGCCCCAAATTTTAGCGCTAGAAATCGGAGAAATATTTTCAAAAGCAGTTGAACCAAAGCTGTATATTCTGAGGTCCAATGTCATACCGATATTTCCAGGAAGACGGATTCTTCAAAGCGGGCCTTTGTACTTTTTACAAGCTGTTAATAGACTTCTAGCAAACATTCTACTTTTTGTTGTAGCTCTTGAGTAAAATATCTTCCAACGTGCTACTGAATCCTTGACCCAAACGAAAAATATCAGATACCTTGTAAGAAGGTTATTTGTACCCCAACCTTAGAATTATTTGTACCTCTCACTCGACTTCTGTCCGTATGAATTCATAGCACGGCCGCGAAGGCTTGGCGGTTCCTGGTGTTTCGGTCGCCATGCTCATGGAATGTGCACGCCAGCTGCTAGGTAGCTATACGCAAAAGTATAAACTGAAAGCTACTAGAATCTCTCTCTGGGCCCTAGACCTGAAGGCTTTATATCTGTGAATTTTCAGCCAAAAAAAAACAAAAAACGATAGCAATATCTGTTAAGCGGGGTATCCCAAACCAAATACTTGGTTATATACAGGCGGGTTGTGGCATTCTACGTGGACTCCATCCCCACGAAGAAAATACCCCACCACAGCCCCTGGCCCTGGCGGGCGGCACACCTAGATTCCTCGTCAATCGGAGGGCATCGTGCATATGCATCTTACTACTGCGGGCAGCCGTAATGCAATAATGCCTGCACCCAATATCGAAATTTCATGGTAGACTAGCTATTTCCGGAACCTTTAAAGCTCTTACTGGGCCGAAATTTATGCGTATAGAAAACCTCAAGCGTATTTAATGTTAAGCATAATTTTGATTTGCTAGAGATCTTAGGAGACAGCATTGATGCTTAGGATTTAGCGTGCCATACGATGATATATATAGCATCGCGCATCGCTAACGTCAGGACTGAGATGGATCGACTGCAGGTGGGTCAACTCCTATGCCCTCCATTGGTCAATTTTAAAAAAGTACGCTAGTGCTACCGCCACAGGGATGAGCTCAAGTGCTCTCCTGAAGAACGCGTAGGTCAGTGTAGGTATATAAACCCATTGGGATCACCAAGTCCTGTAAAGACTGGCTTTTTTTAATCGGAATTCAATCAATTACCTTTAGATTCGGTATCTTTAACTATCTTACCGAAATGGAATCAGTCGTGCGCTACACGACATCTGAGGTTGTTCGGCCCGGGCCGTATCACAGATTAATGTAAGTGTCACAACCACATATCACCACTCACCACATGTCACGCATAAGGCATAAAGAAGCAAAGGGGTAAAAGGCTAACGGGCGAACTTTCCAGAAATGGGATCGAATGGGCGACCGGAACGCCTTGTACGAATCTCATCGGGGTTCCACAATCTTTATGTTCTAAAGACGCCACGGCGACTGGTTACGTCTGGCTCTTTGCGCTGAGCGCTTTCGGAATCATTGTTGGGTTTCTAGGGCTTGCAGTGTTTGTTACAGCTGCGTATGGTGTTTGGTATGGTATTAAAAGAACTGGTATGTATATACATGTAGATACTTGCCTCCCGGGAATCTATGGGACGCGAAGGCTGAAATATATAAACGTGAAAACTAGGCCAGGCGTACACAGAGATCATGGCGAAGATTACACAATTGGAAGCGAAATGCGGAAGGTTGGAAGAAGCATTGGCCAAAGAAACCACCGCCCGTCTGGCGGCCGAGTGCGCCTTGCAAGAGAAACTGAAGGAAGAAGTGAAAGCCCGAAGCCAAGCCGACACCGATATCACCACCAAACTCGACAAAGAACGAGTTGACCGCCAAACTGCAACTGTTGCTCTTGAGAGCTCCTTCGCAAAGAAACTGAATGATGAATCTGCAGATCGTAAGGCGGATGACCACGCTTTACGAAACGATCTGAGAAAGGAAGAGCATATCCGCCAACAAGAAGTGATGGATATCTCGCACAAGTTTTTGGAGGATACTAGGAAGGAAGGCGAGATCCGGGCCAAGGGATTTGCAGATACAATGAAGATGATAATGGATGAGACTAGTATCCGTACGGTCAAATTGGACAGCGTCTCGAGTCGGGTTAATGAGATTTCCGTGAAATTGACGAACGAGAAGGTGGAGAGGGAGGCTCAAGATGCCAGTTTGGCGAGGAAACTTGACGGGTTGAGGGCTATTAAAGGTCTCAGGGATTAAAATGTTGGCATGTTGGTTCTTTGATGGTGTCTATTGGAGTTTTCCGCTTTGAGGAAGGTGAATTATAGTTTTGGACCGGAATATCCCGGACCCTGTCGTCTACGCCAAGGCTCCTTTTTCCGGCCAGGTCTTCGACCAGGGTTCCTTCGATTCCGGTAGACATTCTGTGGTCTGTGCGACTTTATTATAACCTCTCATTATACGTAACATTTTAAAATCCCCACCGCCCTATTAACTCTAAGCCCAGAATCGCGCCCCCCATAACGATGTCTACAAAGTTGTTGACGCCTCCGAGGATGAATGTGCTGAATATCGACAGTATCCCTTCCGCGGTCGTCACAGGCCTATAATTATCGAATTGGCGACGACTCGCTAATCGGTTGTGCGTAAAATACGGCCTATCGCCTAGTTCTGAGAACATCTGGAGAGAGAAGAAGAGTGAGGACTCCCAATCGAGGATTTGGCGCCGGATAGGGGGCACGCGATGATCTGCCGGGTAGGAATTCGGCGGTGGATGCGAACTGCAGGGCATTGTGATTGTTTATCGATTGGCTATTGTAGAATTGTTCCCAGATTTCGCACGTTGGAATGGATTTCTAGGCTTATCTGTGGAGATGCTGAGGGGATGCGCTGGGGAAGTAGGGAGTCTTAAGAGGTCATCTCACCAGCCGCTCAAATTGTTGCCAAGGCTCAATTGGGCAATCTGGGCGAAACAGGCTGGCTGAAAGGCGGCCCGAGATCATGATCGGTCATTCAGCCGTCAATTCGGACTTCATGATCACGGACCCTTTGAAGTTGCTGTTCATGTTGGCCCCATGGTAAGTTATGCTATGGAAGGTGGTTTTGAGGCATGCGATTTCTTGATGTCGGCATATAACAAGTCTCACGCTGACCTTTCGGTGAGACTAACTACTGGTCTAACATGTTATATAAAATAACTCCGGGTTGGCTGTTAGTCGTATTCTTTGTCGACGAATATAATATATCAGCAACAACAGCTATTAGATCTATAAGCACAACAAGCCATTAATATCTATCTGAGAGAATCCGAGCATCGATATATTCAAGTCGCTTCCCGAAGAGAGTTCGAAGTGCACAGGATCATGTCGTCACCTATACCACCTTCGTCTGCAACTGAACTCTATCAAACAATCCACGCAACATGCATTAAATTCTTCAAATCTGTGAGCCGTAACCCGGAAAACCCCAAGGTTATAGACATAGAAGCCGTCAAAGCCGTTCGGACGAGCGATTTCATTCAAACATTTGGCCATCGATTCATGGTCTCCCACCATCCGGAGTATCAAACGCCTGTGACCCTGGATACTCTCATCGGTCAGTTAGGCGTAGTCTCGCCGCTGTTGAACCTTTGGGATATGGAAATTGAGGATATCTTCATAGATGAAGGACGCAGAAAAGCGTTGGTGCGGTCGACTGTAGAATTACAGGCGGAAGGGCAGGACAAGCCAGTGATCAAGAATGATATGGTTTGGATATTAGACTTGACGGACGACGGAGGGAAAGTCAGAAAGGCCATCGAATTCGAGGATTCTATGGCAGCGGATGCCTTCAAGAAGACACTCGTTCTTATCGGGTTGTAAATAGCTGGTCTCCAAATACTCTTTTTCAGTGATGTTATAGTAGTAGCGTGTTACTTATATATCAAGCCACCATATTCCAAAATTGACCAGGAAAGAGCTGTCCAGGATCACTTATTGTTAGATACCACCAAAAAAGGTAACAGCAGCGTTTCACTCCAAACTGGCACCTAGAATTGATTTGGCAACTAGAAATTGTGAAGCCTATCCGGGCTGGTTTACATTTGACAACGTAGATTCCGCCAATTTTGATACTGTCGAAGGGTCTGGCCAGGCTAACAAGCATGTCCGGCCTGGTCACTGAAATCCGTGCCAAGAGAGATAAGCGGGGCCTTCGGAACGGGATTCTTTCGATTCTGAAACCTGGGAATGATACAGGGGACAGAGTTAAGTATCCCGAACGTAGACACTTGAAGATGCTGCCACCTCGAAGATCTCAAGGAATTTCTAGCCGAATGATCGTGTAAATAGATGAAACGGATTCGTACATCGTGGTGGCAACTATCTGCCAGGGATGGTGGTTTATTTCCACAGGATAGTTCAACCAGCGTATTCAGCCATCTGTATAAGCCAAGCCCCAGCAGGCCTCGTCATCACCGTCATCGCCGTAACCGGATGGTGGTATTGTCGAGAGCAGCGGCTATCCTCACGCGATAGAGCTTCTGTCGGAAGATTTGAGCGAGCTAGTCGTTGGCAGCGGTGGGTCCTCCCTAGTCCTGTCGGTGCTTGTGCTTGTGCTTGTGTGTGTTTTGTCCGGGTTTGGTTTCAGGAGGGCGTTGGTTTGTTCGTTCCTGAAAAGAACAGCTTACGCCAATTCGCTACAGCTTGAAATCACCACCACCATTAATTACCACCACCTCCACCAAATTTACCTATCGTCAAACCCGACCCGCAAACAACATCAGTCCCGCTTCAGCTTCCTTCAACCTCATGCCAGTCCGGCCTGGATCCCCTGTCTAGACACATCTACAATTCTCTCGGCGCTGTTCTGCCCTCGATACCTCGCGTTTCCTGCCCATGAAGTGGTTCCGCCCGTCGCCGTCGCTGGCGGCGCTGATAGCCCTCAGGGCATCCCTTTCCACGGCCTTCTACCTACCAGGAGTAGCCCCGACAGACTACAATGAAGGCGACTTGGTCCCTCTCAACGTCAATCGCCTGACACCTGCTATCCAGGCTTCTAGCCAACAGGTTCAGTCGTTAATATCCTACGATTACTACCATGAATTCTTCCACTTCTGTCAGCCCAAGGATGGTCCTCAAAAGATATCCGAGTCGCTGGGATCGATACTATTCGGCGATCGTATTCTGACATCACCCTTCGAGCTGAGGATGGCTAAAAACGAGACTTGCAAGTATCTGTGCCAAGCGAAACACGATAAACGGTCGGCGAGATTCACAAATATGAGGATTTGGCAGGGATACAATCTCAACTGGCTCATCGATGGCCTTCCCGCTGCGACCTTAACCTCGCAGGTCGGCGACGAATCAAATCAATTCTACAGCCAGGGTTTCTCACTTGGCAGTTTTGTAGACGATGGCAAGACCCAACCAAAGCCGTACATCAATAACCACTACGACATCATTGTTGACTACCATCGTATCCCCGGCCGAAAGGACAGGTCGTTTCGCGTCGTAGGTGTTGTTGTACAGCCCTCTTCCAGGCACCAGAAGGTCTCCGGTGGGGAGGGTAAGAAAACAGCGGACTGTGGGAATGAAGACCATATGTTCTTGAGCGAGGAGGGCGACACTGACATCACATATACCTACAGCGTTATTTGGATGGAGTCCCCTACCGTCTGGGCTACTAGATGGGACAAATATCTCCACGTCTTCGACCCGCGAATCCATTGGTTCTCGCTTGTAAACAGCGCCATTATCGTTGTCTTCCTTACCGGGATGGTCAGCATGGTTCTACTCAAAACTTTAAGGAAGGATATTGCCCGTTACAACCAGCTTGACCTGAACGAAGACGTGCAGGAAGACTCCGGATGGAAGCTTGTTCATGGGGATGTTTTCCGGCCGCCAAAGAACCCCATGTTGCTCAGCATCTTCCTTGGCAGTGGTGCCCAGATCTTTTTCATGACCGGTGTCACCATTTGTATGTCTTATGGAACCCGTTTTTTGTGTCCGAATACTGACGGTGTATAGTATTTGCGCTTCTCGGTTTCCTTTCACCGTCCGGGCGTGGTAGTCTTGCTACCGCCATGATCATCCTTTACACGCTTCTTGGCTTTGTCGGCGGTTACACCTCTGCCCGCGTCTACAAGTCCTTTGGTGGCGAGTCATGGAAGAAGAACATTCTATTTACCCCAGTCTTCATCCCTGGCGTTGTATTCGGTACATTCTTCTTCTTGAACTTCTTCCTGATCTGGAAGGGATCCTCTGGTGCTGTACCATTGTGGACTATGATCGCACTTGTCTGCATTTGGTTCGTTATCAGTCTGCCGTTGAGTTTCGCTGGAAGTTGGTTTGGATTTAGGGCTCCAGTACGGTCTGCCTAAGCACCCTTTACTCTGTGGGTTAAAAACTGACGCAAAGATAGGCTTTTGAACCTCCAGTAAGAACAAACCAGATTCCCCGACAGATTCCCGAACAGGCCATGTACCTCAAGCCGCTTCCTAGCATGCTTCTCGTCGGCATCCTTCCATTCGGCGCTATCTTTGTCGAATTGTACTTTATCATGTCGTCGATTTGGTTCCACAGAGTATATTACATGTTCGGGTTCTTGTTCGTATGCTACGGGATAATGGTAAGGCATATCCACCCAATAATGATAGCTGTGATAATTACTAACACAACTTTTCTCAGATTATCACGTGCTCCACTGTCACGATCCTCATGATTTACTTCCTTTTATGCAGTGAAAATTACCATTGGCACTGGAGAGCGTTCTTCATCTCTGGAGCAAGCGCTTTCTATGTGGTTCTCAACGCATTTATCTACTGGTTGAGCAAACTGAGTCTGGGTGGTCTCGCCAGCAATGTTTTGTACCTGGGCTACAGCTTATTGATCGGATTTTTGTTCTTCATCTTGACTGGTAGGCATCCTTATTGCATCTCCAATCATGCAGAACTAACATCTAAAATCCTAGGTACCATCGGATTCTTCTCAAGTTGGGTCTTCGTCAGGAAGATCTACGCTAGCATCAAGATTGATTAAAGCAGGGGTTTAGGTAATAGTGGTAACACGTGGTAGGACCCTTACAGGGTATTTTTGATTTGCTTAATACCCTTGCTTGTTTTAGACAAGGGCTAGCATTAGATGTCTTTGACAGCGAACGCTGGATATAATGGCAGTGCGGAGAAGACGATGGTAGGAAGACTTAATTGACTTTTAGCAGGGAGTTGACTGACGAAAAAGTTCTCTGGGAACGTGGATTGGAATTATATGGGCATCTTTTTCACAAAACTTATCTTCTGCCTTTTTCTCTTATTCTTCTTTTGCTAACGAATACGAAATGCTGAATGCCGGGTTACCTGTCCTTTTAAATGCAACTCCGCGGTCGCTTCTGACCCCTCTTCTCCTTTTCTGTTCTCTTTGATCCGACTCTTTGTAAGAAGTCTTGTTATTATTTGTCTCTTCTCCCCTGCCGTTTTTTTTATTAGATCTTATTTCTTCTTATCGGAACGCAACACGTTCTGTCTATTTCTCTATCTTCTCTCCTCAGATCCAATTACAAAGAGCGTGACCTCGACGGTCTGGTTGTACTTCACTACAAACTTGGGCAAAAAGTACGAAATTTCAGATTTTTTCCATCACCCAATCATTCACTCTCGTCCTCTACCAGACCACCGGCTTGGTTTTTTGCTGTTCAACCAAGTTTGTAATCAATCTCAGGTTTGATCTCCTGATATCATTATTACGAGCTTCCAGCCGGGTTGGCCTTGGCTGCATTGACACCATTTTTTTTGACCTTAATCTTGGTTGTTCCATCCTAAACTCCCCGAACATCATAGATGCACGAGCCTAGTAGTTTGCAGTTGTTTCAGTCTTGCCAGAGAGTATTACCCTATGTCTCACCATACATCTATGGTGTCTTTATTTTCTCCCGGGAAACAAAGGGTTTTCCTGGCTCTAGTTATTATGGGTTTCTGCGAGTTTACAATGCTTAGTTGTCTAACAGGGAGGATAATAATTTTTTTGTAATACTATATTGAAACTAAAGTTGATTCTGCAATATAATTCAAAAGCGTAAATAAGTATCGAAATATAACCTCCCAGGCTAACTCAAGGGAGGTTCAAACATTCGCAATGTGTGACCTGGAACTGGCAGCTTCGATGGTGCTGGCTCCTTATCAGAGTACAGACGTGCACCAGCCGGCTTTCAGATGTATCACGTCGGGCTAAAATACCGAGGCGGGATCCCCGGGACCAATATCGCCAGCCATTCGCTTTTCGACTTTGTCTTTTATTCGAATGGGCTAGATTCACCAATTTTATGGTAAAAGAAAGATGTAATATTGTATTTCTGATATAAAGATGGCGAAGTCCGCGTAGCTTCCTCCTACCAGTCTGTAATGTATGAGGTTTGGCGGATGGCGCGTGATCCGAGCTCTGAACCACCCGGTCTGGTATCTCTCATTTAGTTTTCATAGCTGAAGAGTCTTCTTTTTGCCACCCCAAGCAGGGCCGAGTTTGTAATTTAGGCGACTGGGGCCGACGGATTGTAGTGACTGCATCCTGGGTCAAGTTTGGGACACGCATAGTAATTTGTTGTATTTCGCGAGGCATGGTACTTGTAGATATACACTGGCGCCCCCACGGCTATACCTTGCGTTCCTCAGTTGAAGCCTGCATTATTAATATTAAACGCAAGGCTGAGCTCCTTATTTTGTTGAAAGGTGGGCCATGGCTCCTATCCCGATGTAGTGCATGTTCGTAGAATAATTGTTGATCTAGGTCTAGACCAGTGCCAGAGTTCAGAGTTTGCATGTAGTTGTGGTGTAATGACTTGGTTTGTAACCGGCGTCTGTACTATCACTCACCGAGAATACTCATTCTCGCCGCTTGGGGAAGCCAGCGAGCAATTCGTACCTCGTGTCCATCAGGTTTCGGGGCAGATATCAGATTCAGGTTGATGGGCAAACTCTTAATTCCTTGTCCGCACCAATTAATTCACAATTCCTGATTTTGTTCACAATTCAACATCCAATGGAAATATCGATTGGATGGGTACATGAGATTTAGTCATTATTCCACAGTTCCGTTTTCCCCTATGCGATGGAGCAACTCTGTATTCTTAGGTATTCATAGTGCCTTGTGTTTGTGCAAGCCAAGATAGACGAGAATCCATCATTAGCCTCTTGTTATGGGCCTAAACCATGGCCAACCGGACCCGTGTATAGAGAGAGCATTTGTTTGTGGCGGTTAATATAATATTCATTTTCCTGCCAGCATACTCCGCAAAAACGCCAGGGAAACTGATATTCGCAGTTGCGATACTTATTTGGTAGTATATTATTGTTAGAGGTCGTAAAATTGGCGAAATTCGTTTGTCCGTCGTAGCTAGCTATGGTTGTTTCGAGCTGTTGAGAGACATCGAGATCCCCTCTCTGATTGGGTGGTAGTGGTCGCTTTATTACATCGATAGATGTGATATGCTCTTTGCAAGGGGTGTAGTTGTATTGTAGTGTATTGCGGTGTATTGACATGGGAGCATCATCAATCGCATCCCATTCTTCCTTCATCCTTAAGGTCAATCGCCAGCCCGGAGCATAGGGCGATAGGCGTTGCGCTGTCATTCAGCAGGACTTTGGGCGCCACGGTATACCACACGAACCTTAAACATAGATTCAGTGGTAGATTCACGGTACATGTACTCCCCGGGCCCCTTTGGCCATGAAACAAACCTGCCATATAGTGCCGTGGCAGGCTCTATCGCAAAGGGCCGCAGGGCAATCATGTTTGGGTGGGGTTGGAGGCACTCATCGGCACAGTTGTATGTGAAAATTGGGGCCCATTCCCCAAACTCCAATCTCTTACACCGCCTCATATTGACGGAGCCCACGCATGGGTCTCCGTTTATATGGAAAACTAGCTTGGTGGTCCATATCAAGACTAACAGGAGGGTTGCTATTCGGACCATACAGATCTGCCGGCCGTATGGTGTCCCCTCGCCTTGGGGCGGAGGGGGGGTGGCCTTCCTTTTCTTATTTTCCTCCTTTTTACGGTCTCATGAAATAGATATAAGTGTCTATTGAAATCCCGATTTGGTAGTAGGATTGCTGGAATCCAGCGCTCTGTTAGGTGCACCAATGTCGTGGCTGAGCAATATGCATAGGCCTGCTGAAGTTGGAAGTCCGAACAAATGGGCGATATCCACTTTCATATGCGGTTACATATTGAATATGGAAACATGTAACCGATAAGAACCACGTGTGGTGTGTCCAATGAACTGTTGAGCCATTGAGTTTACTAATTTTGGAGTCGTCTTGGTGACCATTGGGGCCAGATGAAATCTCATTTGCCATCATGGCTTCGTCAGGATGAGTGATTCCCAGGCAGCGTAGCGTCTTGGAACAACCAAAGCGAAAATAAACAACCACTATTAGGTATTGATACCCCCGCTGTAGTATAAACCAAGGCGTGGATACACTTTTGGTACTTTTAAGCCGATTCTAGCCATTGAGTTGAATTCACCAAAGTTCTGCTGGCTTCTAAGTCGCGAGTATATCAGCATTCCTGCTTTAGATGCCGTGAGAGATGAAAGATAATTTTTTGGGGAACACACAAGACTGTTGGCTCTGGACTTGTACCTGTTAGGAGGATGATCGTTCTTTCAAAGCTAGTATCCTAAGAAAGGGGGGAAACTCACCGAAGAAGCTCTGGGCAGGAATTTCATGATCAATAGCCCCGTAGCCTACTGATAGCTTAGGAACGAGGGCCACTGGGTGATTATTTAGAGAACAGAAATTAATTGGTGGCAATTGTAATGATGATGATGATGATGATGATGATGATGATGATGGTGACGTTGAGGGAAAAAAGGAAGTGTTTGCGTAAGGTCGTGGCAGACCTTTTATAGGTAGTGCAATAGGAGAGGGGAAAGGATTATGTTTGGAGTTCTTCGGCAGTTCTCACGCGCACATAACACTGCCCCTCATAGACATGTAATCAGCATTTCATATACTATAGCCGTCAGAACAGAAGCTCCCATAGTCAATGGTCAGAACCTTGGAAGATTCGAGATCTCCTCTGATAATTTCATTACTAGAATTATCTTCATCGTGATGGATTTGCTCGCACTATGGAAAATTTAGTATATATGTACATGCTCGAGAAACTTAAGAGAAACGCAATCAAATACCGTCGCTATTAGATGTCGTTATTGAATTCCCTATATTTGCTAACAAACATGTTTACTATGCAACGGTGACCGTCCAGTTCTGAACCCATGAGCCTACCCTGCTATGTGATCCGATGCTCTTACCCGGCTACCCAGCCCACAAAGGTTTATAAATAATGTGCTGGAAAGTATATGGCTATATACACTTTTTTCACAGTGTGTGCATTGATGTTACACGAGCCGAAACCTAAATGTTAACTACCTATAGTCTTGCTATAGCTAAAAACGCTATGTGCCACTGCTAGCTAGCACGGCTTTCATGGAACGTACGGTAAAAATCGTTAAACTAATAGAGTGCCGTATACCGATATCTCGTGCCACCTTAATATTAGCTTTGTGTGGTTTTTATAAACTACTTTACATGGGTCTCTCCCCAATCTCCTGCTAGCTGCTGTTGCTACGTTTTTCGGTTACACCACAGTCGCGGAAAAGGCACTGCATTGAAGGACTCAATACTTAGGTATTTACCTAACCCCATACTAATCGGAAAAGCATATGGTCTCCGCTTGAGACACAGCTGGCTACTAAGTGAGTAGATTGTCAACCCTCAATAAGAGCTCATTCAAATTGGCTCCAAGTATAGTATTCAGAGTGGCAATCGTAGTAATATCTCGTGTACACTATGTCCAAGGAATAAAAGGAAAGAAAAAAGTCAAGATAGAAGGGTATACTCCTTGGGTGGTTCGGCACCAGCCAACCCAATGTACACGAAATAAGAGGATTGAGTATGAGTGGGTAGACTTCGTTGTAAGGTATTCGTGACATTCGCGAACCAAAGCGCAACGTGTTTCGTCCTAGTATATTCCAAATTGCCCAAATCAGACCCGGAATTCATTGTAGAAACTCATTTATGGGGATGGGGCTTACCATTGAAGGGAAACAAAACAAAGAAGAATTATCGAAAAAGAACGAGATTCATGGAAAGGTAAGCAAAGGTAATTGTTTGTTCGGGTTACACGACCGTCACTTCATTGAAGCGATAGAGAGCCCCTCAGAGGTATTGGTCTTGAACCTGCGACTAGTAACCCTGGCAAGCCTATTCTTGATCTGTGCAACCTGCTTTTTGCAGTTTCTAACGGTAGATTTGAGAAGGTAGGTACTACCTCCTCGCCTAGCAGCCGCCGCGAATGAGGTGGTTCGGTCTTGTGCTACCGAGCCCATCTCAGGAAGCAATTGTTGGCGCTCATCCATGTCAGCGTCAGTGGGATTCATCTCTCGGGGGGTTTGGCCATGAAATTCCTGGCTATAGGCAGGGATAACATCAATAGGCTGGATGTTTTCACGGCCCCTCCCTCTAGCCGCTCCATCCTTGCTTGACTCGCCATTCTTCTCAAGATAGACTCCACGGAAAGTAGGAATACTTTGGTTCTTCATCGATTCGCGGGACCCTGGACCAAACCCAACAGATCTGGACTTCGAAACCATCATGCTTCTCTTGGAGTCGACAACAACTTGTTTGCATTTGCCTTTGCCTTTGTCGACTTTTACAGCTTGGGCTTCTCCAATGGTAGCATTTCGGTGGTAATCATTTTCGGTGGGATAAATATCATGTTCCCATTCCTCATCAGGATTGACTTCCAAGCTCTCTGAAGACCCCTGGTCGGTGCGGTAGACAACGGTCTGATTCTCGTTCAGAATGCTTAGGTTATAAAAAACGA
This sequence comes from Orbilia blumenaviensis, assembly GCA_036872755.1. Classification (NCBI taxonomy): domain Eukaryota; kingdom Fungi; phylum Ascomycota; class Orbiliomycetes; order Orbiliales; family Orbiliaceae; genus Orbilia; species Orbilia blumenaviensis. Next base: position 667,827 of record JAVHNS010000018.1, on the reverse strand, counting down.
TGTCAACCTGCGGCATTATGATGCGTCGAAAAAAGAGGGCCATCGACCTGACGTCCTCCTTTCTCAAAGCACTGATGTAGCGACGCCAGCAGGCAACGATGCATCCATTGAAATCGACTTGATGGCGTTCGTAGTCCTTGAGTTGGATAACTCCATCGAGCAAGAAGAAACGGCCCATGTTCAAAGATCCAGGGCCTGAGTTCATGATATTGACAAAATACTACAGAAGTTCAGAATCATAATAAGCTTTGTGCTACCTATAGAACTGAATTACAATATATTATAACAGATATCACTTACATCCCACAACAACTTCATTCTAGAGACAGAATAGTTCCCTTCCATTCGTTTGTAGAATGATTTAAGAACCTTACGGGTGTCCTCTAACTCATCGACATGAGCATAAACTCCATCACTCCGGAGTTCATCCCCCTCAAGGCGGTAGAAAGTGAATGTTATGACACGTTGGTACAGATCCCAGTCGCGAATCGATGGGAGCATGACACTCCCAACAGGTTCAAACCTAAACTCGAATTGGCGATTCGACATTTTGACAAACGGATAAGGGGCCTGAGGTGACCCCTACGAGGTAGGCTCGGGATATCAAAAAATGCTGATGACCCAGCGGTGATGATAAGGGAGGTGAAAGTTGTGGTTGATGAAATACTTGTGCTGCTGAAGAGAGCAAGGCATAAAGAAATTGAAGGCAAAGACAAACATCATGAATAAGTGCTGAGATTTTGGAGCCCAGGCGTAACTCAGCAGTACTAGTTTATTTTCTCCCCATACTTGACTCAATAGTTACAACCGACTCCCTTAATAATCAGACAAGCACAATCAGTTTAAAAACAGACGAATAGTCGTAAGAGAGCATAACACCGCATCAATAGCCACACTGTACCAATATCCGTCCGCAAATAGAAGAAATGGGTGCATCCTTACGAGGCCAGTGCCTCCCCTTCCCGCTCGACACTCCCGGAACGGAAGACACCAAGTCCCCGATGGGGAAATACACCGTGACGTTCAACAGACTCGACAGTAACATGTAAAACGAATTGAAGACGCCGAAATATCAGAAGCGCGGCAAAAGGAAAGACCTAGCCGTGGCGAATCTACGGCGTTTCATAGTCTCACTACCGGCCACCTGAGCGGGATCTTCGGGTTCGCTAGTCAACGAATCTTGTGAGTCTGAATATGTGAGCTTACGTTTCGAAGGCTAAACATAAAATCCACTTCGTTAGCCATGCTGAACGATATTAACTGGTTAGCTATATTTACGTACCGACTCTCCTACAGTAACCGATCCAGACGGGATAGGAATCTCAACGGGTGCGTCATTTTCTTGATCCTCCATCGCATCGTCGTTTTGACCATCCAAGGTACTAAGAGAATGTCTGGAAGACGGTTCGCCGTTGGGGACACAAGCGAGACCCTGGATTTGGCCATAGTTTGCTTCGAGTAAAGTCGAAATGAACTTGCACACCATATAAATTCCACCCTCCGCTAGAAGGGCAGCCGTCCAAGCAAAAAAGACATTGGCCATAGCGTCCTCATCCACCGAAGAATTGTACGAGGACACGCTCTTATCCAGTCCAAACTGGACAGCTATGTTCGATACTTCTGAGACTGTGGCAAGACGTTGCTGCAACTCCTAAGTCCATATAATAGCCCGCCGAGAGAAATGCAGTGATTAGTAGGCTGGTAGCATTTGAAGAGCATATTGACAGACTGTAATAGTTGAGAACCGAGGAGAAATACATACGGACATCCTCTCATCAGAAGCTCCTGGGAAAGTGGTAGTAAGGTAAATTGATACTGCAAGATTGTATGCGTATTTGCCCACATGGTGAAGGTGCCTTTGCGAGAAGGGTTGGCGGCGATTTGGGTCCATCAATGCCGAAGCACGGAGATTTTCTGTCTCGATTTGAGGAAGAATCATGCCTTGCGGCACTTTTATAATCGGGGTTTGAACACAGGCCCCATCCATAGCTCTTGTGCTAGCGCTATAGCTCGAAGTTGATTAATGTGATAACTGATAATCAAATAGAGATGACGGGATAATGGACCAAGACCAAAGTTTCTAGGGGAGGAAGAGACAAGTACATTCACTAATTCCCCACCCAGCTTAAAACCGTATCCTAAATGATTTGATTATTCGCCTACTTATTTACGGTAGGATTGTGAATAGCAAATTGTGCAAATCGCACCAGCATTGCACGCAGATCAGCTGTTGTATTTTGGGCCATGTTATACAGCTTGGCGGCTCTAACCACATTGGGAATCACTTTTTGACGCTAATTAGGAATTGAACCGAATGAGGAAGCCCAACAAGCAACACACTCAGCTTCTCGCCCTTTCATGAAAGATGTGTATGTATGCTGATATCTGGTATAGCAGGTCTAGCTGGGCAGCTAGTCTTTCGAAGAATCGGAAAATATCAGGCCCACTCGCCCAAGGTCAGATTATCAGCAGATTTGACAGCAGTTATTTCTTTGGTATGCTGCAGAGTGTAGGCTACTGGCCCTGTTAGAGCTACAGGGCGCCTCGGAAAAATCTCATATATGTTGAAACCTATATGTAGACCTAGTCCTAGTACCGTTAAGAAATAGGATTTTATGAGGACGAAAGAATTACAATGAGTTTCGGACGAGCTTAAGCCATACTATAAACCCATTGCATCAATATTAATGGCAACCAAAAGAAATAAGAGGGTATATATACAAAGAAACGCTAAAGCCGATATGTACTTGATATAATATAGATATACAGACCTGAACAGAATTTGCCTCGTAAACCAGATGCTTCGTAAACAAAGTATGAACGCTAAATATGTTAACACCATCTGTCGAAGGTGAAACCCCAAAGCTAAAATAATTTTGAAAAAGAAATTGAGTTTAAGGCTACTCAAGAAGTACCGTCCTTCGAAGCGGAATATATAGCCTTTCTCCAAACTTCGCCATGCCAACATCCAGCCTTCCCATTGTTCCGGCAACATATGAATGCACATACTCATTCAAGTACTTGAACACTTCCTCCAACTTTTCTCGCTCCTCAGTTGCCTGCTCCTCTAGGTTCCCGATGACTTGTTGTAGAGTACGCCCATTAACCGGTATAAAGTCCACCTTGCCCTCCGCAATGGCGACCTCGGATTTTGCAGCTAGTAAAAGCCCACGAAGTTTATGGTCTAATACTGTGTAAGACTTCTGTCGCTCCGCACTAGCAACAAGTGCTGAATAGCCCCTATTGACATCTGAATCTGACATATCGCTTTCCAGCCCCAGCGACTTACTCCTAGTAAGTTTGTTGTTATTGTATCCCACTAACGGCTCTGCAATCGCAGCAGACAGAATTCTGTCCATATCGTCGAAGAAAAAGAATTCAGCCTCTAAGGCTGCATTGATAACATCATGCGCTGCGTCCCACAGCTCTTTGGCTCTGGTATACTTCTCCTGCGCATATGACAACGATACCTTCGCCTCGATATTCGAAAACGTGCGTTTTGTGTACTCAAACCGAGTGATATCGTTGGAAAGACTGAGTCGGGATAGAATAGAGGATTTAGAGGTTTGGTCCCGGTGAGAAGTGAGTTCTTGAAGCTTTTGGTGAAGTTGTTCGGAGAGTGTATGGATTGTTAGTAGGATTTGAAGAGCGTCGAGGACATATGGGCGGAGTGGAGTTTCGGCACTATCATTATTATTATTGCTCCTGCTTGAAGTGCCGACCGAAGACTTGGTGTGGATTGTGATTGGGAGAGATGAGGATCTGATTAGTACTGGCGCGGCCGAGAGGATCGTAAGAGCGTTGGCGCGGAGCGAGGATAGATTCGCCAAAGCTTTTTGAATGCGGACGATACCGCGGAAGAAGTCCTCTTCACGTGGCTTTAGCGGTGTAGAACGAGATAATAGGTGGAGGTTGCTCATCTTCTTTCGAAGTTGGTTCTGGCTATTGCCACTACCTTGGTTAGATAAGGGATTATCTACTGGTGTTACTGGCCTCGATGTTGGCTTGCACCTCGCCAGCAGCTCTTGGATATTAAACTCGCAAGTATCAGTCAATTGTTGAATACTCGTAAGCCGCCCGTTAAGATCCTGTCTGAAATTCCTCCTGTACCATTCCAGTTTATATCCTAGCGACAAGAACGGCTGCCATTTCATCGATTCCTGAGATAAGATCGAGATATCGTCGTCTTCGATTACACACCCAGAATCCTTGCTTTGTCGTTTCCTGCGCCGTTGCTCTTTCCTTTCATTTCCAACCTTTTGATAGACTGTGACAGATAGTAATGATGCTTGGGAAGCTTCCGATCGAAGACCGGGTATGGAAAACGAATCCAACGAGTTATCCTCATCTTCATCAGCGGCAGAAGATGCAGAATCTATTTCGAAATCCGTCGAGTGATCTGATGCTCCATCATTTTTGTCAATATCATCAAGCACAAAGCTCTTGACGTCGTCGTTGCCGTGGCTTTGAACTAATGTAGATTTTGGAGAGCCGATCGTAGAAGAAGCGCAGTCCAGATATCGCTGCATAACAAATGCGTAATTCTCGTCCTTTTCTGATTTCAGTTGTTCAGCCTGTTTTTGTATCGCAAGCGCAATGTCCTTCGGGTCCACCCTCTCGTCATCTTCTGTGCAACTAGAGTGCAAAAAAAAAAAAAAAAACGGTTAGCTGGGCATGCAAAAGCGCAATATGTACCATACCCTGTAGGAAAGCATATAAAACGGAGAGGGGATAACTTACTATCGCATAACCAACAGCGTCAAGGAAAGCGTACTCTTGCAACTCTCCAAATTCGCCATCACGATCTGAACATCACTCTTCTTCCTCATCCACTTAAACCTAACCAATACTCCCTTCCCTGTACCACCGCCGCTTGCATTCCTAAAGGGCTCAAGTAGTCGCTGGATATCAAGCAGGCAGCTCCAGCACTTATCCAGCACATTCTGTAAACAAGCTTGACTCTCCGATAGGACTGCTTCCTCAGGCGTGAGCTGCGTTGACAGCATCCTGCCAGGGTCGGCTCCGCCTTGTGTTAAGGCCCGTGTGGTAGCGCCGATAACATGACTATTCCCGCCGCCAGTAAGAGCGATCACCCGCTTCGGCTTCAACCGTTTCTCAAGCACTTCTAGCACATCGCATAACATCAGGATATTTGACGAAATATTAGAAAGCTCGGATGCTGAAGAGCGGTATGACGACACAATGTTGTCTATCATAGTGCATAATTGAAACCCGAAGCCTATCAGGCCAATTATTCCAGCTGCTGTCTCCATTGTGCCGCAAAAAAAAAAAAAAAAAAAAAAAAAAAAAAAAAAAAATGTGAGCTAAAGCAATCTTGTCGGGAAGGCTGTGTTGGCGTGTCGTGCGATCGGGGCGAGACACAAGCGAAAAGTTTGGGTTGTCGCAAACAAATGTGCAGTAACTTGTCCGAAAAAAGTCGTCTATGGATAACCGATCGAATGAATTTACTTTAACGGCAAGAAAAAGACGGAAAAGTACCAAAGGAACACTTCCACATCGTCAGGCGCAGCGATGAGGAAAAAGAATGGGCGGTGAGGATCCAAAGGGCAAGGCTGAGTATATTTCTATTCTGTCTTCTCCCTGGTTCACACAAAAGCGAAAAAAAACAAGATGTGAGAACGGAGCGGGGACGATTGCCTTCAAGTATCCGAACAAACCACCTCCAAAAGTGCAAAAATAGTCATGCCGCTCGTATTTTTCCGCCGCCGGAAGACCTCATGGACAATGCATATAAAAAGGCCTCGCTAAAGTCCCTCATCCGAGCGGGGCGTACGTGGGGACCCATACTATCGCTCTTCTAACGGGAATAAAATGCGTGGACATCAGCACTCCGTTGCTCTGTCGTCCCAATTGGATGGATTCAACCCCCAAAGGTCAAAATGGATGACTGTTTAATCCTCCCGTGTCGAGATGTCTCGGATGTGATGTCCCCATCTTCACTAACGTAACCTTCCATCAAATCAGGATATCTTGTCTAGCTGTCTTAATTGATCGTAGTAACAATATTATTTTTGCGGTGTAAGACATGACAAGTCCCCCACCACGAAAGCTTGGTTGGAGGAGCAAGAAAACAGCCTAGACTCCGCCTCGCTCGTTCGCTTAAGCTATGGAGAAGGATCCTCAGCCGCGGAAACGGGCCTGCCGGTTCCTAACCCAGAGAGGCATAGTTGCCAATGGCCCCAGTCAGGCATCCGGAGCCAGGATTTTGAAAGCTGAGATGTGGGTCGCACGGCAGAAACGAACATTTGGATCGAGCCTCTTGGACGCCAACCGTCCGGTCGGAGACGAGCTAAAATTCTGGGCCAGTCGCTTCGATAAGAAACAGAACACCTCTTTGAGTTAAAATACATCAATCCGACCCAATAAACCCCACAAACGCCGGAATCTAAACCCAAGGTAGCCGGAAAAGAAAAACAAAAAGTACAGAGGAATAGCATAGGACGAAAAAAGCTATAATTCCATCTCCATATCATCCCCCGGGTCCATCGCATACCCTGCTCCATTGCCATTCGTGTCACTAAATCCACCCGTAGAGAACAAGGTGGGCGGCAACGGAGCAGCGCTGATACTAATCGTATTAGCATGGAAGCCATTTGCCTCGCCATCCTTATCGACCCGCTCCCCACTCCCTTCCTTCTCAGTGACCCCACTCCCGTTTTCTCCACCCCATAACATACCAGCATATTGATTCTTAACGTCCGCCAGCCTTGTAACCAACCGAGACTTACTGCTCCACCCTGCCAACATACCCTTCTCAAGGTTGACGTAGCCGTTCAACCACCCATTGTCGGCAAGCCCTAGTACAATGCTCAAAATACTGCTATCCGTGATCGTTTCCCTAAACTCCTTGCGTTCATTGATAGTTTGCCCAACAACCCGTGGTCTCAGTCCAGCCCTCATTATAACTGCCGCTTCAAGAATTTTATCCATTCCCACCATTTCAACTCCAATCTTGGCTGTACTGCCGCTCACAGCGAAAACGTTCTTGATAAGGTTCCTCCATAGCATGGTTTCGCAGCGGATCTCTAAGTCGTAGAAGACACCAAACTCTAGTAGCCATTTCTTCGATCGGAACAGCGCTCTTTCAAACCCGCTAAAGTTCCCAACTTTGATCGCTTTGATGATTGGAGTGAAAACCTCTCTGAACTGTACCGCCTCAGGTAAGTTGTATAGGTCCGAGGATGGGAAACGGCCAAGTATGATATTGGTGGTGACCAGGTGTATGAGAATCTTCCTTCTATTACGCAGGAAGGAGGGATGGCAAAGATCGAACGCCTCCTGGAGACTGTTCGCAGCTTTTAAGAATTGGGCGTTCTGGAAATATTCCATGCCGGTGTAGTAGGCGTAGGTGCAACGCTGAGCAACCGAGAAGCGTGTGTCGGAGGTGATGTTGATTGAGGGGAGGACGTTTTGAAGATTCACTATGATGGTCGTCATGCTGCCAATTCGGCCCATCTAATTTTATCCACATCATTTCGTCAGTATGGACCACTTCTGAATCCCAATTGTAGTAAGTATTGAATCATGTAACATACCCTTGACGCCAACTTGAACAAACAATTGATAATCCCCACCGACGTCTCCCTCTTCCCAAGCTCATTGGGCACCCGCACCCCCTTCAGCGAGACATTAAACAGCTTCTGCACAACTGAGTGTGCCTGCTCCGAGTATTTGCAGCCCCCATCATCCGCCAAGCTATCACAGATGATGCCTAGGCGGGTGATGTGCTTCGACCCCTCCAGAACAACCTCGTTCAGGACTGCCCCAGCATTATTGTCGGCAGCGCTTGAGACGGCGTTCCTAATACAGAAGAAAAATTTGTTAGCACCCAATCAAAAACTCCCCTTTCCGATACAACGAGACCCAACAGATAGTGCGTATCAGACATACATGAACTTCAGCAATAGCTCAAACCGGTGAGCTATGCCGATACCCGGCTCGAGTCCTCGGATGTAGAGGATGTACCCCTGTACCATCCTCGCAAGGGAACTCCATTGGTCATCGGGATCTATAATATCCCTGATGACATCCAGCTCCGCATCCTCATCGATGGTGGAGCTGATGGCCGCTTGCCGGAGTTGGGTGGTCGTCGACGAGAACCGGGTGTGGACTGGGAAGAACAGGCCGATGACATCTGCATCGCCTGTGGCAAGGATGGCGGAGAGGGCGAGGAGCCAGTTCGAAAGGAATACGGGCAGGGACATGATCCACTGCGCCTTTTGCCACTATAAAGGTGGCCGAGGGAATGTCATGTATTTTTGGTTTGGCGGGGTGATGATGGTGAAATGGTTGGAAATGTGGATGGGCGCGTTTATTCAGATTTTGAGGGTATGTTCCGGCTTGTAAACGCGAGACTGAAGGAGAGCCCTGTCACGTGGTCAGGCTTTATCGATCCCGTGATCAGGATTGCTTCAAACCAAAACGAGCACAACACAGAGTGATCCGTGCACAATGTGGTACCTCAGCAACAACGCAGCTTGGCGTGAGTGCGAGAAAATCAAGCATGCAGCTGTCAGTCTCATAACAATTGCAGCTGTGTACGTTTCTGCGTTACAATGCAATGTAACGAGGCGTAGTATATTGTCGGGCTACCTATATCGCAAGGGTATGAATGGGGCTACAGTTGGTCGTTGGTAGTTTACATCACATAGCTACCCTACGTACTTCAACTTGACGTAACTCTACTATTCGTGTAGCCACAATATCATCTTATACATATCATGGCGCACCAAACTCGATCATAATTTTTCAAAGAAGTGATCCAGGGACGTCAAATCTCACAAAGAGAAGCCCGGAATCCAATTCAATTGCGTCCAAACCCAAACCCAATAATATGATACAGGAGGAGAGGGAAACAGTATCTTAATTCTCAGAATCCAAACAACCCGACTTGATCCTTCAGAAAAGAGTATACTATAGAGAGGTGTATCAATATTGTGAAATGTTGCGAGAACTTATGATGGGGCCCAAGAGATTAGAGAGCGGAAGGGTTGAATCGTCGTAGTACTGTTGACAAGGAGGGATAAAACGTATGAGAAAGGAGAGATAGGGCTTCGGGGTACGCGGTAACACAAAAGCTTCAAGAATTATAACCGCTTCAGGTTGAAACTGGCTATAAGGCTCCCAGAGAAATCGGTTCCTAACCGCACTGGTAAAACTTGTGACTTATAACGAGAAGGTCGGCTATATTGTTTCGTCAGACAGCTGCGCTGGGAAAACAAACCCGCTAGATCCGACTTCTCCCCTTGGGCCAAGAGGTTCGGTTGAAACTTGAACAGTCACCCGAGCCGGCAAAGTCCCAGCTGAAGCCTGCGTCGGCGATGTTATCACCGGAGGCTGTGTCGGGGAGGTTATCGCCGGCGCCTGCATGGTCGAATTTATCACTGGAGCTTGCGTTGGTGAGGCCGTAACTGGAGCTTCTGTCAAATCAGCCGTAGCTCGCCTCGTTCTCCGTGACTCCACGCGGCCAGTAGCCTCAACTGGAGTTCCCCCAACCGTAGCCCCCCAGTATACTGGTCGGTAAGGCTGACGACGCATTGGCTGGTTGCCAAATGATGGCGTGAAATATCTGTTGACGAGCGGCCAATTTCTTGAGTGGTCATAAGGAATTAAGGTGCTAGCGCTGTCGCTCGGCTCATTTCCAAAAACTGTAGTCGGTTCATCGTTTACAAATGGCCCACCCAAATAGTAACCTTCTGGGTATGCAAGGGCTAAAAGGAGTGCTAGACGCTGTTGCTTTTCTTCGAGAGTCCGCAACGAAGATTCGGCCTGCTGAGGCTCTTCCTGCTCGAGAGCCTCAGGCTGTTGGTGTTGCCCAGGCTCTTGATATTGTCCCGGCTGTTCGGTTTGTTCAGGCTGCTGAGATGAATTCTCTACCTGCCTTGATTGCCCCGGTTGCTCTAGCGGTATCTCGCCGGCATTTCCAGTGTCAATGTCCATAAAGTTTGTGGAGCTCTCGGAATTGCCACCATTGCTTGCTTCGGTATTCTGACTCGGGTTGCCCAAGATTTCCATGATCAGTGGGCCGCTAAGTTGCGCATCTTGGATCTGTTGTAGAGCAACACCAGCCAGTCGATCTATCGATATAGCAAAGCCCCTCGGGTCCAGGATAGGCACTTTAGTCTTCGGGTTAGGATGGTATCCGATAGGGTCGCCCTCCTCGACATCACCCATTTTAGACCAATCCGGCCCAAGGCGACGGTCTACTGGCACAGGTCTAAAGACTTCTTCCCTGAGCCGTTCATCAACAAGAACGCGTACGGGATCTTTGACTATATTTAGGATAAGTAGCCTGGCTCCATGTTCTCCATACTGCTCCATTGTGGCACCGATCAGTCTCAGGAACGAACGGGCACGAAACTCGCCGGAAGTTGAAAACGAAGTTCCTTCCTCGACAGCCATTACAAAATCCATGCCAAAGCTCACAGCAAGATGTTCAAACTGCTGGGGGGCGCTCAGTTCATCGATAATCTCCTGTATTATACCAATAGAATTATTAGTAGATAGTCGAAAGTTGCCGGCCTGGTAAATATGTAAACCAACCAAGTCTCATGAACTCAGACTGCTAGTGATCATGATCATATAGTACTGCATTGTGTATAGAATCTGTACGACTTAATTTAGCCGGTCTAACATACCTTCGCAATAGAACCGTTGATATTTAGCTTATAGGCGTAGGTATCGACGCATCCCTTAACACAACTGCGCCAAAGGTCTCTAGCAGGAACCTCGAGTGGGTTTACACCGAAATGAGACTCGCCGTCTTCAGGATAGTAGCCGGAAATTCGATAAAAAGGGTGTGTTTTGTAGAGCAGGTGGGTAACCGGTTTCGCAGCCCAGAAGTTCGTCCATCCCTTTGTGTAGTCTACAAATGGTACAATTAATCCATTACCCGGCTCGATAAGCCAAAATACGCGGGGAGTGGGAAGGAAAGGGGGTGCCGGTGCCATGTTTAGTAGAAGCTATTCGTGCTATGCGTATACTCTCCGCTTAGTCGGAGGAAGAGTGGGGGCCCTCGGAACCAGAATGCTTCTTAGTTGTAATTTCGGGGTCGCCGAGGGGAAGCAGCTCGGATGGTTGCAGTGTAACCAGAAAAGATTTCGAAAAATAGGTCCACTCTACTTAGACAATGTCAACCCAGTCGACAAGGTGTTGGCCCGGGGCTATTCCTGCAAATTGGAAGACGACGAGGGCGTCGAACTCAGACCATATTTCATTGTAAAGTATGATTGGGGCCACTCTGGGGGGGTTGGTAAAAGAGGCTCTTCATCTGAAGCCAGACTTTCCGTTTTTGGAGAAAGAAACGTATTACAGTATGGTTGAAGAATAATGAAGGAGTGACTAGGTACATCAATTAGAGAATGGATAAGCAAGTCCAAATTATACAACTAGCCTAATAAGAAGGTTTCATGCAGGTGAAAGTATGAGACCGAAGTTTCAATAACTGGCCAAGTTTATAGGTATGAATTATACTAACATGCAGGATCCGTGCCAGTACACTTTCATAATTTTGAAAGATTTTAACATGGCTACGTCGTCGAGACCTAGTATTATGGACTAGTAAATAACAACATCTCGCTCGACAGGTATTACATACATGTTTGCAGATCGGAAACACTAGAATAAAATATCAATTTATCTTATTAATAACTGTCGAGGATAAGATTCTAGAACCCACTCTAAGGGGTCCACGTAGGGCGCACATTCACATTCCGGCATTCGTTAGGAAGAATAAATTCAAACCCAAAATGTTGCTTTTGTGAGCCGTACGGATGGGTCGATGGCTGGGACTGGTCGCAGCAGCAACAATCGCAGCCCCCAGCGGGATCACAAAGAAACTGGCAATCCATAAAGCTAGGTCCATAGTTAGGCCCCGAGCAATCGCAGCAATCAGATATTGCCCCGGAGCGTTTTGCTACTTGATTATGGTCAAAAGGGCCCCAAAATAAATTTCCATTTTGACCGTTTGGAGTTGTGCCATAATTCGCCCCCATAGACCCATTATCCCTTCTGATGTACCGCGCTTCGAATTCCTGGCGAGCTTGGTCTGCGAGGCCGCCAAGGGACCAGCCCGATATCGACCCACGAGTGAGAGCTGAACTAGGCATTGTTGGCATGGATAGGGCCAAACTACCGCTGCTACCTGTGTATGGTGACGAAAAAGCAGAATTCAGCCCCAAGGTGCTGTTACTGGCGTATGCCATCGGTACCGCAGGTAGTGGGGGCGTTGTAATTAGAGGGTTCGTTGTACAGCCCAAGTTAGCGGTGGCTTGGGGCATAGTAGGTTGGGCTGTCCAGAAACTAGTAGTAGAATTCACTGCCGAAGATGCTAGGCTGTACACCCGAGGGGTGCCTGTAGGAAAACTGGCGGTAGAGGGAATTGACTGGGGCGTAGGCCACGCAGGCCTTGGTGTCGATGTCGTATTACCCGGCTGTGGCCCTCGAACAGGAATACTAACGACAGCTTCAAGGTTATCGCAGCTCGGTGTCCATGGCACGATTCCCGACATGGTAACTAATAAAATACACCTATTGGGGATTTGATATTGATGTAAAAGGCGAAATCTGCTGGCATGGGTGAACACAAGGAATATTCTGCGATTTTAAATACCCGATGACACATGAAAGGAGCAAACTGTATGTGGCAGTAATGGAGCAATCACAAACGATAAGTATATATGGACCAAAGTACTTTTCTGCTGGCAACTGAAGTTGAGTTAGAGAGGGGATCTTGCGGTGATCAACTATATATAAGTACTTGGCGCTTGGGTAGGTGAAGATATGCACCTTGTCTATATATGGTAGTCACCGGTAAGAACTGGTCTCGTAGCGTAAAAACCACATTTTCCCTTCGCATTTTGAGTACTTGAGAATCCAAGCTAGGTATATGCCTACTTACTGCGCTCTATAACAAATAATTTCAAGAGTAATTCACCAAGAATCCTTTAAGCCGAGTTTCCCAATGCATTACGATAAGAACCTATTCTGAAGCTGAGAAGCACAGTTGCGAACACCCCAGATCCATCATAACCTCATTCTGATTCAAAAAACTTGAAAAGTTCAACTTCGGAGTCAACAGGATCCGGATAGAAGGCGTGCCACCCCTCAATCCACCTCAATTTCTTGCCCTCAGTCCAAACAGTATAGCCAGCCCTCTTCCTCTTGCCAAATCTTCCTTTGAGAGTCCAATTTGCTACCACCGTCTTGCCACCCCATATGATATCTGTAAACTTGTATCCCTTATACTTCAACAAAAACATATCGACCATCTGTTGCTGTGAAAAGGCCCCAACCGTCGCCTTTACATAGCTGGATCTGAACTCAAGCATCAGTTGTATAATAAGCGCGCGGGACGGGTCAATCGCAAATGCCGTAGTATTCGTTCCCCATGTGTACATGGTATACCAGAACCCCCTGTCCTCGCCGTAAGTGCAAAAGGAGATGTCGCACGGGTGTACGGGGATGTTCTTTAACTTTTCGATCTGCACATCTTGCCCACGCCAGACACCCTTCCGATAGCATTTTCTTATCAATTTCAATTCGGAGATCGATGGTGGTGAGAATTTCATGCCAGTTACATCGAATCCATGTTCGTCGGGTTCCCTCTGATAGGTGGGACAGATCTCATCAAGTTCACGAAGGCAAGCCCAGAAGTTCCGTGACTCCGTTACGCCAGCGAACTGCCGCTCCCATTTGGATACAGGGGGGTCGACGTCAGGGAGTTTATCGATAATCATTTCCAGAGACATCGTGTAGGTTTGAGACGGTGCTTGAAGCGGTCTTTGGCGTTTTAGGGAATGGATAGCTGAAGAAGAACAAGACCTGTACAACTTATGATTTGAGGTTAGGGTATCGATAAGAATATAGCATGATCCTCCTATTTATCCCAGCATTTATCTGCACCTTATCAACCTAATAAATCGAATAATAATAAACACATTAATTTGTGGTGAGATCTTCATGTAGCTTAATTATACTATCCGCACTACCGGTCCTTAAGTATTTCGTAGCCACATCTAGCGTCATTATCCTGGTTGCCAGTACAAGGGGGGAACAGTTCTTCCTTTTCTTCCGTTTTATCTCCCACATTTTTTATCAGCTTCAAAGGCGAAGCAACAGAGGCTTTCCGTGTAATAATTTGACAACTAATGTCGACCCAAACGTCAAAGCTGAGCGCAACGCTGCTCGCGTTGGATACCAACTACAAACTGGCAGTATAGGCGGAGAATTGACTGTTCCGATTCTGGTTGGGCTAGTAGTCGGGTGGTGGTAGACGCCATTTTTAGTTAAAAACGCCTGGGACCGGTCTCGTAAGCCAGCCCCAACGAAGTAGAACACAGGCCTCTCAGCCACCGGCACCTGTAGTAGTTCTTGTGAAGGTCAAAAGATCAGCTCCCAAGACTCGACATCTGCAACAACACGTCAATAGAAGTCTATACTAAATTACAAAAATCAACAACTCCACCGAAAGTCTGGACTTTGACCTTTTTAAATTAAATGATATTCCTGAACTCCAGTATTCCCGTCCAAGCACCTCTTCAAAGTAGTTTAAAATAAACAAGCAAGCGTGAAGATCCTTGGCGCAATAAAACCGACAGAGAAGCCTCCCGATTTTGAAATCAAATTTGTTTCTAGCTACTTGTGATACTAGTCATATGAAAGTGCTGGTTCCACTTTTGCGTTGGTGGGTAGAACCCAACGGGACCAGGTGGAACCAGCGATATACGACTAAGGTCCCCTGTCACCTCCTCTGTTGCTTGCGGTTGAGAGACTTCTTCGGGTTACACTTATGATCTTTGATATTTCGATGTGGGTATTCCTTGTTACAACTACCACAAATTTGGAGAACTCGAGCGCAAGTATTCACATAGTGCCTCTGCGCGTTGTGTTTCGTCGTAAACGTTCTAGAGCATTTGGGGCACTGGAGTTCATGGGTGGTTTGTTGGAACTCCGACTGATTGGTTTGAATTGATACCGGGCTTTCCTCCATACGGTTCGGGCTCTGGACAAACGGCACGGCTAGGACTGATGCATTCTCAGTATTCTTCTCCATTTGAATGCTTTGAATAACGCCACTTCCAAATAAAGATAACTCTGGCCTATTTTGGCTGCCAAACAACCTGCAATAGTACCCTATATTGCAGTTTGTCAATAAATACATATGGTTGACTCGAATGGTTCCAGGGACACATGACACGAGAAGGGGAAAACTTACAGGTAATGAATACCGACAAGGTAATGAAGGCCGAGCCAGCCAGCAGATAAGCCCACCTCCATGACACACTTGTGGGGCCCTTCCAGCCTACTGCTGCTTCTTTGCGCCGACTTGACGATGTCGTTGGTCCACGGCCTGTACCTCCAGGATCGGGGTCCTTGAGCGCTGGGTAGCAAGATAGAGAATACTGACAATCAGCTTGTGAGGGTAAGTTGGTTTTGTTAGATATAGATGATTTAAAGATGTGGTGTGCTATATCCGAGATATGTAATAGAAGTTTTTGGGCGTTCCTCAAAAGATCGATATAGTCCAAGCTGGGCTCAGACCATTTGACCGAATCCATGCTTTCAAGCGCTGCACCCGCTCCCCAGATTCCATTTGCTGCGACCTCGAACAGTCGACGGTCCTCTCCTTCGAATAGCCCATACCATCGTGGAAGATCGTTTATAAAGCTATCAACATAGCGCTCAAAATATCCCTCCGGGGACGAGTCAGCGCCGTTGTATTTGTCCAGCACGTGAGACACTGCGCTACACACACAGAGGAACCCCATGACCCTTGGGAGATCGCATGGAACGATCCCGCCCGTGATATCCCGCATAGCCTCTAGTCCCAATTTCCAACCTTTTGCTCGGCTAGGCAAGAAAGCTCTCAACCGGTTAAAAAGTTCCTGCTTCCTCAGCCGCCAATAGATCTGTGTGAAGAATCTCCACATATTTGCCTTAAGCTTATTTTTACAGCCTACTCCAAGTCCTATCTGTTCCTCCTGTTCCTCCTCCTCCTCCTCCTCCTCCTCCTCCTCCTCTTCTTCTTCTTCTTCTTCTTCTTCTTCTTCCTTCTCTTCCTTCTCCCCCTCCTCTTCCTTTTCTTGCTCCCCTTCACCCTCTCCCTTCCTCACGTTCTTCCTCATAATTTCCCTCAACATCTCCATCGCCATTTCTTTCTTCCTCTTCCTCTCCCTCTCCATCTCCATCTCCCTCCCCATCTCCCTCTTCCTCTTCTTCTCCCTCTCCCCATCTTCTTCCGGCGGTACATCTTGATCCGGTGGTACGTCTCTGAGGACATCGTAGAGATCCCAGGACGGTAGAACTTCGATATTTCGGACGCGGTACTGTAGAAACCCGTCGACTAATAATCGCAGGGAAGGAAAATAACCCGCATCGGTAGATGATTGCGGGGCATTGATAGTGTCCCGTAAACGCCGTTTCAGATCGCCATATCGATCTATCAGACAATCAAGTGACCAGGAAGGAGCGTATGGTCTGTCCTCAGACCGCCCGTGATCAATACCGATAGTTTCGATTATGATCTTTTGGAGGAGCTCGTCTAGAACCAAAACGTAGTTTTGATGATGGTTCTCGACGGCGACGAAAGCGAAGTCAGTGTGTAAATCCTGCAATTCGCGACAGCGGCAGTTATTACTACAGCCTGCAGCCCCTTCAGGGGGCTCTGGCACAGGGACAGGTTCAACATCGGGCCCTCTCTTTATATAGACACTTTCATCTTCACCAAAGGAATCCTGAACTAAGGTCTTGGAATCGTTGGGTATATGAGATAGCAGAGTCTTGTAGGTGCGGAACATTGGCATCCCGTTGTAATGTTTGACGTAGTAAGGGCAGTATAGTTCATACTGAGAGGGTCTTAAGTTGTCCATAGCAGCGCAAGTGCGCACCAGCGAGCCGTTAACGCTACGAAAGGAGTAATAGAGTTACGTCATGGATAGAGGCCAGGATGTGTCGACTCGATATATGTGCACGCTAGCTGGTATCAAAGTATTGCTATTGCTAGAGCCTTAGATAAAAGTCGCAGATTAAGCTTCGAAGGTGGATGAGAATATAGTATATATATAGTCTCGGTCCCAGATACTAGGCAAGCCAAGAACAGTTGGACGGCGCCAAGAGGTGCGGCTGCGGTTCTCCCAAAAAATATGTATATATGACGAAAATGGTAAAAAGCGATTGGCTTTTTGGGAGTCAACGGGTAACTAACTAGGGTTCTAACTAGCGGTTAACCAGGTCCGCGGAGAGACAATAACTAGGAGTTCCTGCAGGCCTAAACTTCTTCTATAATTGGGCGAAGGGGTTACCAACGTGCATAGAAAATGGGAGAAGTGGGCCCACAAGGATGTCCTTTCTCCCATTTTTTATTCCCCGGCAAATCCTTTCATTTGCTGGTGTTTCTGTCTCTCCCGTTTTGTTTCTACGCTTTGGGCAGGGCGAGGCGAGGCGAGGCGGGCTGCAAGGACCGAGTCCCAAGCCCCCAAAATGTTAACACCAACAACGGTAGCTACATCAGAAGTACTTAGCATTTAACGTCGCTATTGTCGATGCTTAGAATTAGGATGAGCATATATAAGCTACATTACCTACCAACGAAGCGTTGTATGCTACGAGACTAGCAATACCTATGGTCAACTGCACGAACCCAGACTACACTATAAAGTCCGTTTTTCACATTCCACCACAAGAGCCTCAGCCACGTGCACCCCAAGGCAAGAAATACTCCCCGCCTCTACTAATATATATATCCAGAGCGAAACTATTCCAACCCTCGATTCCGACCTACATCTGTTTCTCCAAACACAAACCCCTTTTAGTGCATACCTATATGGCCGAGGAAGATTTAAAACGCCAATTGGTAGCTATTTGGCTAGGAAGTGGCAACAACACCTTTCGTCCCGCATGCTGGCACCCACTGACGGCAACGTAACCACATGTTACACAATCGACTCTATAATGTTTACATGCACTTGGTAGCTTGATATATAGTCATGTGTTCGATAGAAGTAGGATTATACTACATGTCGGCACATACCATGGGCCTTCTGCGGGTTTCCAGGTTATGCATACGTATACCAAGTTCGCACCAAAATGAGGATGAAGTGCATGGTTTGGTGCGTAACTAAAATATCAGACGCACCCCGCGCTGGAATAAAGTTAGTTAGGTTGAGAATCTAATCTAATCAATCGGAAGAGGAGATCAGGATCCCAACCAACCAATATTATGACCATAACGACAAGGGTATTGAACATAACGTTATAACGTTATGCTTTTCGTTATGAAGCCACGACTTCAACACTTGAATAACGAATTCTGAGCTTCAGCAGTCAAGGTCGAACCGTAAAGAAAATTTTGTATAAAGATGTCTTCAATTCCTTCTTGGACCTCTCCTTTCTTTTCAACATCATCAAGTAATATTTTACTGCTTCCATACACACCTACTTCAAGTTCGAAATATTTAATATTTCGAAGCCTTCTTCTTGAAAACCTCACCGTACCTAATTAGGATATACCACACTCCCAACACAATTACTCTTCTTCTTCTTCTTACCTGAATCATAAAGCCAAAATGATCGCCCAATTCCTTCGCACCGCCTTCAGACCCACGACTATGTGGTCTACGACTCGTTTCGTCCCTGAGAAAGTCGCCGCTTCTGAGGCCAGGGCATACGTAGGCACCCCCATGCACTAACCCAAACATTAATCCATTATACTAAACCGATTCCAAAAACAGTCATCCCTTCCATCCCAATCACCAGCCCCAAAGACATTCACACTGTTTGGGACCGAATATTCTAGGAAGAAAGTATACACCGTTGCTGGATTGGTTAGTACCATATTCTCCCTTGATGCTAATGTTTCCTTTTAGATTTAGGATTTAGCTAATGTGTTGGAATCTTTAGGTGCTTCTCGCGGATATGGCAATCTTCGACTACTATTATTTCTTTGCTTCGAAGAAGGGTGCCAATTGATATCACGATGGGAGGAGGCGATGATCATAGGAAATAGGAGGGCTATAATTCAAGGAGATCTGTTGCAATAGTGTATTACTTAGTTAAGCTCAGGTGCGGTCGCTCACATATGTACATGGGGTGGTTCGTTCGCAAATTTTGGTGTTGAGAATTTGGAGCTATAAATATTTAGGAGCGCGAGACAAATACTTAGGAAAATTCTAGTCTTCGTCTAGGGCAATTCTATGGAAATCTAACTTGACATATTTTTGAATTTTTGATTTCTAGCCTTAGCACAACCCTAGCGTACAGTCTTAAGTTTACTACTGGTACTAGAATACAGACACCTTTCCTCAATCTGCTGCGTATAAAAATACCCTATATTATTTCCGCCGCAACTTCATTCTGGAATCGTTGCCCTTAATGCCGTGCGATTGGCTTGAATTTGTGTTGCTTCTGGCTGACATGCCGAGACTGCTCTCGATAGCGTTTTGCAAGAAGGAAAACTCTGCTCTTGTGAAGTTGGTTAATTAGATTGAACTTGAATAGGGAGTGGCGGGGCGCCGTAATCCGGAAACATTGGGGTTTAAACTTGATCCTGTTCGGGAAACCCTTTGTCGAAAGGGCTACCGGGACAGGGTTATGGGGACCTAGGTAACAGGGAAGCTGAGGGTATAAGTAGGTAGATGGGGTAGGAATTGGTAGCGCGCTTGTGTGACATGCTTTGTGCTATCCGCTAGGTAGCTCTCACGGTAGCGCTCTCCCAATCTTTTAATACTTAAAATAATACTACTCTCGACTCCTAATCCTAAAACTAAATTCCCGGGCCAAGACGGTGGTAAGTAATAGCGTGTGTACGGTTACACGAAACTAGAAGCCAACATACTTGATACTTAAGTAGGTACCAACATCATAGTAATATACACATTACAGAGTACCCAGTGAATCTTTACTATTTAATTTGATTATTCTAACAATTATGTAGTACTTCTGCTAACAGCAGTAGATAGAGTCCAGAATGCGACACGAATCTACCATATATACTAAGCAATTTCTAGATACTAAAATTTTGTAAGCACTGTATAGATTGAGTGGGTTTATATAATTATGTCAGCAGATGTTATTCTGTTAGACATCGACAATAGGTCCAGATAAACGAGGTTTCCAACGCTCACATGTGCGCAGTGTCTGTTCCAATTACGTAATTCTCTGCAAATAATTTTTTTTAGTAAGTATTAAAGTAAATACAAGAAATCACAAGGCTCCGATAATATAGAAGCGCATATATTCTAGGAGCTTGGGAGCACTGTTGCATGTTGCAACGCTGGCCGAAACGCATCCAACCAGATTTGCGGGTCTATCGCGTTAGGATTTTTAAATTGTGTTACCGTTTGGGGTAGACGAAAGCGGGAATTTGCGCTGGTGCAAGCATCCGCAAATGCAAAGTTGGTCATGACAAGAGCATCTCTGTTCTATATATAATATTGGTCCGTGCGCCCTCATGTTCGGAGTTCCATTTGAAAAAAAGGCATTATCACTAATGAATTTCGAATTAGGGGTTTTCCATATTGTATATGCCTAATATTTGCTGGAGCAGCTGCCTGTTGGGAAAAAGAAATGGTGAACTAGCAACAATTCGGCTGAGTCATCAAACTGGGGCCATAGATGCAGCCGTAGTGTATCGTGAATGAAACATCCAACCAGAACCCAGCTAGCCTGGACCACTGTGCACTTTGACAACAACAAGCCTTCAAGGTCGCACCACGTCACAATCACGATTCCCAAAGTATTTAATTCATCAAACATCCCAACTTTCCAGATTTCCCGACATTCTCAAGATAGCTCGACATAAAACTCGTACCTCCAAAAACGTTTGAAACTGGTCTCGGTTCTTGGACTGGATCAACTGGGCGGCGGAAAAACGACCCAACCCAACGTTGCAACGAGTTTCCCAATTCAGAACAAATGTCCGATAAAAGCTCGAATTACGAAGCCGACCGCCATAGCAGCACATATAACCCGAGATACAATTTATACCCGCACCCGCTTTCGGGGAGACATGCGGGAATTACTCCTTCTTATCGGGACAGATCCCACCGTGATTTTTCGCTGACTGTGCGTGAGGTTTCAAACTGGACGAAGAAGTGTCAAAATCGGAAAACGTTTGCGGGGTGGGTGCAAAATGCGCACAAAAGGGACTACGATAGATTTAGAAGTAATCTTTTGGCTTGGGGAGCTGAAGATATACAGTTCGCCTGGGATGAGCTATCAATCTATCGCGACTACGTTGAAAAGAGGCAAGCGAAAGGATGTTGTATCGAGCCAGCAATCGACGCAGTCTGGAAAGCTGATGGTATAATAACAGAGGAAATTAGAAAGGGTTTACTCGAAGGTCAGTAGAACTAAGAAATAGAACCTTAGAGAATATTATTTATTTCTATCTTGGCCAGACATGGTTATCATTCATCAGCTCCCAGACTAACAACCACTTGACGAGGTAGCTGTCGCGACACTTGAAAATGTTCCAGATGAAGAAAAGAATTGGCGGCCAGACTCGGATGGGCGGGTCCTGGATCTTGTTGATCCGTCTTTATGGCCTGTAATATATGGTACCACGCTAGACAAGAAGGGGAGGCTTATCGAAGTCCCACAAAATGCCTTCGATATTCCATTCTGTTTCCGTCATATGGGGGTCACAGAAATACACCCTAGCATAAACGATGAAAAGGATTTGAAACGAGGGTATTCCGACCGGTTCTGCTGGTTGCCATCAGAGTTCAAGGTTTCCAGAGATGGAAAGGCAACCAAGATCAATTCCTATATCAACAACCTAAGTTCTCCCGAACAACAGAGAATCTTCTATCCCATCATCGAGAACATTTTTACTGCCCTTATTCCTATGTTTGAGCTTGCCCTTGCGGATTTAGCTCGGGGTAGATGCTACATGGCCCGGGCGCACGGATGCAATAAAATGAGCCGGGAACGAGATGCCAAAGGACCGATGGCCAATATGGCAATCCCAAAAACGAATTATTTCCGAAAGTCTAAAGAGATACTAGGACAATTCCAAAACAACGAAGAAATTACAACCCAATACGCAGATTCAGCAGTAGAAGTCTGCTATAATCACCATCGATGCCGAAGGAAAAAGCTTGCTTGTGAAAAGATTTGCCACAAACGAGCAATTGTATTTTTACAGAACGGTGAACCGCCACTAGACCCCAAAGACATGTGGCAACCCCCTGTGGTTTCGAGAGCACAAAGGTTGGCAGGGCGAAACTTAAAGGTTGTTGTAAAATTTACGACCATCCATTTGGCGCCAGGCGGCTTCTCCTACCAACCAACTAATAACTGGCCCCTTGAACCCATGCTGGTAATTATCTCCTGATCAGATCCGTGTTGGCACCTTTTTTCCATCTTTGTTCTATTTCAACCTAGCTAAACACGAGACCAAGCTAAACTAACGAATCCGATCTTCAGAATGAGAGAATAGTAGCAACTGGAATTTACGTTTACGCCGAAGAGAACATTAGACAGACGCAGGTGACATTTAATTTGTTAAAAGTCGGCCCGTATACACCGGGGTGCCAATGTGGAACTAATTCCAGGTATATGGGGCATGTTGGGACGGTTGACACCAAGGTAGTACACACTGCGCTCAACATGCACTTTTTCATCATAGTTAACAACTACACCTGGTAGGAAAACCGAGTTCTCGTTTTCCCAAATATGCTGCGGCAACATGTGCAACCCCTCTCGCTCGTCGATCGAAGCAAGCCTGGCTTCCAAAAGGTCTTAATCTTCTACCTTTGCGAGCCCTCTATGGCTCATAACGTATGATAATACAACCTTTGTCACAGCTAAGAATACAAATACTAACTGTTTTTATTAGATGCCAAGTACCGACACGGTGCTACCCCAACAACCAGAGGCGAGGCCTGCGTTCATCGATGAATTACGAGATACTCCCCTAGGCTCGCTGCCTGAAGAAGTTTTCCAAATGATAATTGGGTTTCTTCCACCACCCATCTCAAGGGAAGAGGCCGGAGAATATAGAGACGATCTGCTGGAGGAACGGCGGCTGCTGTCTCGCAACATTCAAAGGGAAAACTCATAGTAGAACCGAACACCTTTTTTTTGTTTCTTTTTTTTGTTTTATTTCTACCTTAATATGCATAAAGGAGCATGGGGAATCATTATTTGGCGTTAGGTCGGGATGGAAGAATGGCGGCGTGTGGGCTTGATTTCGCGTACTTGATTTCTAGAAGTCGACTCAGGCGTTATTATGACTAGTATTATATGGATATCATTTTAGTAATTTAGAGCGTCTGATTTATCGATCAAAATTACTTCCCGCCCTGGCCTGAGGCCGAGGCTACTTCCCACCGTGTATATCGCTGGAAACTAATAAGGGTGTACAGTCATATATCTATAACTCCATAGCCAGAACATCGCAATTACGATCAAATCCTACCCAACGCCTCCTGAAATAAGGAGCGCCCACCCTGGTTCACTTGATGTTCGCTTCAACCTTCCTTGGTCGGTGTGACGGGACCCTGCAGTGCTGCATGTTTGCTGAATCATACGTTCTGCATCGGTGCCGAGACTGGTCTGTTGGATCCAAACGCGTCAAAATATTCGCGTTCCAATGCAATTGACATTCAGAATTCCGATCTCGATTGAGCGATTGAGTCACACGTAGTCATCTGAGTCGAACTGTAGTATTCAGAAAAGCATAAATGAGATACTGTCTACCTTGAAAACTATGCCCGGCAAGATAATAAAGTATTTAAAAACTACTTTAGAAGGAAGCCGGTAGCTCCCTCAAAAACCAATTCACGACACCCACACGCTGTCACGTTTGCGTCCTCAAATCAAAACCAACACACAAAATACAACAGGATGTTTCACTTTCCAACCCAGTCTCGTACGAGACTCTATCCAACCGCGGGACCATACCAGGCCATGGGACCATCCTACACTCCGGAACCATACCAGACCTATATTCCCCCACCCCGGACTTTCTATCCACATCCCCTCACCGATTTGGGGGCACCACTAACCTACCGCGAGCAGCGTCTCCGTGCTTTCACTTGTGCCGTCCGTAACAAGCCAAATTGGACTTCCAAAGTCCTTAACCGATCAATATTTGTAAAATGGCTTCGGGAAGCTAGAGCTGCAGATTCTGAATATTCTGGCGATATTCTCGTATGGGATTCGGACGATGTGAACTTTGTATGGCAGGAGTTGAACAATTACTACAACTATGTTGAAGCTTTGCGGGCCTATGGATGCATGGTTGAGCCTGACGTCGATTGTGTTTGGAGGGCAGATGGTGTGGTCCCGGAGGAACTAAGGCAGGAGCTCATCAATGGTACGTTGATAGGGACCTGAAGATCTACGAGTTCCAACCTAATTATTTATACTTCGGGATAGCTGTCGCAACCCTAGAAAACGTGCCAGATCATCAGAAAGACTGGCACCCAGGCTCCAATGGACAGGTTCTTGACTTGGTGCATCCATCACTATGGCCCATAATTTACGGTCGCTCCATAAGTTTAGAGGATGGAAAAATAATCACAGCGCCCTTAGAGGCAAGGCGAACCTCTGAAACCACCTTTGAATCCGATTATCCTGATTCTGATGACTCGGAAACCTCTGAAGCCTCAACATATTCAGATAAGTTCTGCTGGCTCCCATCTGAATTCAAAATATCCAGCGATGGCAAAGAGACCAAAATAGCCTCTTACATCAACAATCTTTCTTCCATGGAACAGCAAGATCTGTTTTACCCAATACTTGAGAAGTTATTTACGCACTTCGTTCCTCTTTTCAATCATGTTCTAGCCGATCTTTCACGGAGTCAGCACAGATACCTCAGAGACTATGAGGAACGTCCGAACGGGGAGCCAGATTTCATATCAGGGAATGTTTACGACGACAAATGGGAAGAAATACTGGATAATTTTGTAAAGAATAACGGACTAACCGTTAGATACTCGGATTTTGCCGGAAACCTCTGTCATAGCTATCCGAGGTGTGGGTCTGCATGTCCTAATGTGCATGACAACTTGGGCATATATTCTGTTAATGATGTCGAGGGAATAAATACGGATTGTGCTTGGACCTCCCCAGTTATCAGCCCAGAGGGTAGATTGGAAGGCCGGACAATGAAAGTGATTGTCAAACTAGCGAATATTGTTCTAACACCTGAAAACCCTTACTATTACGGCGGTAGTTGGCACATCGAAGCTATGCTGGTAATACTTTCCAAGATGCCAACACAGGAATTAAATGCCGATTGACTAAACCTAATTCATAGAATGAGCGAATCGTGTCAACTGGAATATACTACTACGCGCAGGAGAATATAACCGACTCAGCCCTGAGCTTTAGGACGAGATTCGGCGATGTGGAAGAAGATGAAGGGTGGGCCCGGATGCACGGTCTTAGCCACCAGGGCAATACCATACAGGACCGAGGGAGTATACAGACTAAGGTACTAATATCCTCCTACGGCTGTTTAAAAGAGAGAAACCACCCTGAATGAACGTAAACTAACAGCAGCCTCCCGAATAGGAACACCGGCTTATCGCTTTCCCAAACGTTTTGCAACACCAGGTCCAGCCTTTTCAACTCATCGACCCGACGAAGCCAGGCTACAGAAAGATACTAGTGTTTTTCTTATGCGACCCGGCGCACGACGTAGGTCGTGTTCATATCCCATCTTGATGCGAGTAATAACGGAGAAATTATAGGTTCCAACTACCCGAACTGTAGCCGCCCAACAGCCGGAGGAAAGATCTAAAGTTATCGATCAGCTTAGGGCAAGCTCTCTGGGCTCCCTTCCGGAGGAAGTCTTTCAAATGGTTGTAGACGGACTGCCTCCTGTTATTTCAAGAGAGGAGGCGGAAACTTACCGGGCCTCTTTGATGAGGGAGCGATCGAACTTCACCAGGGATAGCAAACATGTTCAAGGTCGTGAATATAATTTGTACGTTTCTGTTTTCACATTCTTATTGACTGTTCTAGCATTTACTAATATTTTCCTAGCTGTGAGCATTGATTACCATAGAGAGTCTGGTACATTCTTTATGACCCTCTTGTGGAGGCGCCTTAAAATCTCCTTTATTGTGGTGAAGGCCAACAAACGCAACCCTTTCCCCTACGGTATTACATAGACTAGCTTGTCCAATTTCAAAAAGGAGGAAACAATGGCCATGTCATTTAATTACTGTGTTAACTTGAGTCTACAGAGCTAAAGACGTACAGACATTGAATTGCCTACCCGTCGATTCTTTGATTGGTATAGCGTGCTCAAATGGAAATAGTTCTTAGTTCAATTTACCTCTATGCGATCCAAGGTGCTTAGTATATATACTCATTCAATTATCCTTATAAAGATACACCTCTGGGTTCTGCCGGCCTGATTCCATTCGCTAATCCATGCTCATTTAACATTTTCACCCTATTTTAACTGACCACTCCCGTACCGCCCAAAATTTGCGAAAATTTATATTTTCATGCATGGCCGCCACACAGTATTCCTTTTAAGCAAGAAGTTTAACAGACAGTAACTCGATAATCAGAAGAGCTCTTTATAACCTCACATCTACTCTGGTCTATAGCCTTGATTATGTAAGGAGGCTAGTTATAGCTAACAATTAGTAATACCCGCGACGACATTGGATACATCTACCCCGCAATACAATTAGTCTCTTTGCGGAAGCTTCATCACCAACATATCAATAACCACAATACCGACCGTACAATAACATTAACTAGGACTGATGCCACTTACTCTATATTCATCATCTCAATGTATACATGTATCATGATACTATCCTGTATAACCGCCAAATCGTATAACCGAAGAAACTGAGAATAATAGCCGGCCAGATGGGATATAGTAGAGCTGTATATTAATATCTATGTATGCATACCGGCTGTAGTTTGAAGTATCAACCGACGTTTGTAATATATCAACCCCGAGAACCCCTGAATACTTCCTTTTCGTGCCGTATGCCCGGACCGTTGCAGCTGATAGTAGTCTGACCCTGGAATGCCGCACGACGTCATGACTATGAGGCGCAAACGCCGCAATAGATAAAAGCAGCTCTCCAACGAGCGCGAGCTATCTCCCACACTCGATAGATTGCAACTTGGCGAACTGCATGGAACCTTGCTATCCGAAATCCGGGGTAGCCTTGGCCGGACTGGGGGAAATGCGCCCTTCCTCTTGCCGAGGCTGTTATCCGTCGTCCTGCCTTATTTATCAATCGTCGGCTCCTCCCTTTCGTGTCCGTCGTTTCTTAAATTCTGCCGTGGTACGAGCGTTCTCCTTCTCCTCCCTTTTTTTCACGGGCTAAAAAGCTGCTAAAGCTAGTAAGCTAAACACCACACGATGACAACAACACATCCACAAGACGGCCTCCACGCCGAGTCACTGTCTTCGCCAGCGTCCTTCTGGGCCCCCTATGCTGCGTCGCTGACATGGGAAACCCCTCCATCGACTACTTTAATAACCAAGCCAGATGGTAGTTGGCAATGGTTCCCCAACGGCCGCCTCAGCTGTTGTTACAATGCCATAGACCGTCACGTATCCGCCGGTCACGGTTCTAACACAGCCATTATCTACGATTCCCCCGTCACTTCCACCTTGCAAAAGATAAGCTACTCCCAGCTACTCACAGATGTCCAGCTCTTCGCCGGAGTTCTCACGTCTTTGGGTCTGCAAAAGGGTGATCTGGCATTAATCTACATGCCTATGATCCCCGCCTCCCTGGTCGCAATCTTGGCGTGTAATCGTATCGGGGTCATTCACAATGTCGTGTTCGGCGGATTCAGCGCGCCGGAATGTGCGAAGCGCATTGATGCTTCCAGGCCAAAAATAATCCTCACCGCTAGCTGCGGAGTGGAGGGTACCAAGGGAGTGGTGGAATACAAACCCCTCATCGAGGCCGCCGTTCAAACTGCGGTGAACAAGCCAGAGAAAGTGATATATTTCAACCGGAAACAGTGTGAAATCACTACCGATGAGGCCAAAGGCGAGTACGACTGGGCCACTCTGGTCGAAACGCAGAGAAGGAAGAGAGTCTTCACAAAATGCGTTCCGATGGATAGCTCGGATCCACATTACACCATCTATACCTCCGGAACCACCGGTAGCCCCAAAGGAATCGTCCGTGAAACAGGCGGCCACGCTGTCGGTCTCGCGTTTTACATCAACAAGATGTTCGGGATTAAAGGACCCGGCGACGTGATTTTTACGGCTTCGGATATCGGCTGGGTTGTTGGACATTCATACATTGTGTACGCGCCGTTGATTGCCGGTGCAACTACCGTGCTGTTTGAGGGCAAGCCGATAGGCACTCCCGATGCTGGCACGTTCTGGAGAGTGGTGGCGCAACATAAAGTTAACGTCATGTTCACAGCTCCGACCGCGCTAAGAGCAATCAAGCGTGTTGATCCAGATCTTGAAGAGATGGATAAGTATAACCTGAAAACCCTCCGAACGCTGTTTTTGGCCGGAGAGCGAAGTGAGCCTCAGATCGTTAGCTTGTTCCAGGAGCATCTGGCGAAGAAGGCAGCGGCTGGTTGCAACGTTATCGATCACTGGTGGTCGACCGAGTCCGGCTCCCCCATATCTGGTCTATTGACAAATGTACCTGATGAGACCGGCATGATCGCAAAGACGCTGCCGATTAAACCGGGTAGCGCGGGAAAGCCACTTCCAGGCTGGGATGTCCGTATTGTAGATGACAACGGAAAAGAAGTTGGCGCCGGCGTCATGGGCAACATTGTGGTCAAGACACCATTGGGCCCGACCGGCTTCAGAAGCCTCTGGGGCGATGAGGGCAACAAGAGATTCGACTCGTCCTACATGAGCAGGTTTGACAGAAAGTTCCTGGACACCGGAGATGCCGGGATGATTGACCAGGATGTAAGTTCCCCCTCCCTCTCTCCTAATTAGTCGGGAAGGTACTAACATACCAAAAAACAGGGCTATATCCACGTCATGTCCCGAACCGACGATATTCTCAACGTCGCCGGCCATCGTCTCTCCACCAGTAGTATCGAGCAAGCCGCCATCTCCCACGACGACGTAGCGGAGTGTGCCGTTGTCGGGATCCCCGACGACCTCAAGGGCCATCTCCCCTTCGCATTTATCACGCTCTCTACTCATCACCACCACCACGCTATCAAGGTCGATGACAATATTCTATTCCAAGAAATAAACGCGTTGGTGAGACAGAACATCGGCGGTATCGCTACGTTGGGTGGTATGATCTGTGGTAGCGGCATCATCCCCAAGACCAGAAGCGGAAAGACACTGCGAAGAGTCCTGAGGGAACTAGTGGAAAACGGAAGCAAGGGAATCGACAAGGCCGTCGCTGTCCCAGCTACTGTTGAAGATGCCAAAGTCGTAGACGAGGCTAGGAAAGTAGTAAGAATCTATTTTGAAGAAAGGAGAAGGAGTGGCAAGAAAGGTGTCGTTATTCGCGCAAAGTTGTGATTTTTATCGCGATATACCTTCCGTTTCATCCTATTTTATTTCCTAAGAATCTAAGATTTCTATGACTTATTCCGGGTTTTTTTATCAACGGTTAAATGTTAGCGCAGGGACAACAGGGACATTTCAGTATTGATCATATATCATTTCTTCAACTATCTCTTTCATCAAGGATGCAATCAATCCCATCAAGTTATATACATATCTCGCAATATACTACAAGCAAAAATAACAAGAATAACAAAGAGGTTCTATATACAATCTTCTAGCTCACTGCACTCTACGGCAGACACTGTGAGTAATAAGGATTCAAAGCCTTACAGGTTGTTCCGGAGATACAGTTCGTAGGGCCGGTCCACCCAACACCACCGCACTGTGCCCAAGTCGGCTGTGCCGCACCGGCAGTCGTGGTTCTCGACGCTGTAGTGCTAGGTGTTGTCACGGGTGTCGTGGTTCTGGGTGTGGTAGTAACTGGTGTTGTTGTCCTAGTAGTAGTAATCATAGTAGTAGTCCTGCTAGTCGTGGTAGTAGTAACAGGATTGGTATTCTCAATCAAATAAATCTCTCCAGTGGAATCCGAGCTGACGAACAGCCTTCCAGCAGCATCGAATGCCAGACCAGTAGGCCTGAAGCACTGGCCTGGGCATTTGGAATTATCTGGGTTGGTCATGATGTCGCGGTATCCTGACATACTGTCGAAGTTTGCGGTGGGCTGATTATTGCTTCCGAAGGGCACGACGGAGACACGGTAACCATCTGGAGGGTTTCGGTTCCATGAGCCATGGAATGATACCCATGCGTTACCTTGTTTATCGAATTTGACGTCCAAAGGAGCGGTGTGTGAAGGGAAAGTTATGCGTGGGTTCTGGCGGGATGAGGCGCAGACTGCGTCGGTTACCGAGCTGGTCATGTTGCTGAATTGGCGGCCGGTGGTGAGGCCAGAGTTGTTGGGGAGGTCGGAGAGCTGCCAGACAGCAAGGCATTCTGGGTAGCCGTAGTTGCCGCGCTGGGATGTGTCTGTGGCTAAACCGTGGTAGTTGAGTTCTTCACCAGGATTGTTGTTATGGACATCTTGGCCGTTACGGACGATGTTATCGGCAGAGTTCTCGACGGACCAGATACCACCTATATATTTGTGTTAGCCTTGCGTTAGCAACCGTATGCTATTTAGTATTCTTAATGAAGGGAACAGTACCAGCAAGATCCTCTCCGATACCAACACTATTCCTCAGCCCCCACCCAAAGATAGTACCTCCTTGGTTAAACGCCACCGGACTATTCGAAGTTTGGCTAATGCTAAACCCTCTAATCTGACTCCTACCGCTGTTAATATTAGAAGCACCCCAGTCGAAGTTCCCGTCCGAGCCCCAGGAGACCAGTAACAAGTCCGGGTTCTTGATGGAGGCGTAGAGGCTACGAGTTGTGTGCCCGCTTGGGCCGGCGCCCATACCCGTTACTAACGTGCGTTTATTCGAGGTGGCGCCAGTAGATGGGTCGTATGCTATTTGATTTCTATGTTAGTCTTCCCCAGTTCTCACTCAAGCAGTATAGAGATAAAAGTGGTAATTCGAAAAGTACATACACCAAGACCAAGCAGTTGTCGACGAGCTAGCAAATAGCGTCCTTCCGTCGGCGGACAGAGTAAGACCATGGTTCAACTATCAACCCGTCACCAGGTTAGCCATAAAACGTCCACTCTACAGCTAGTACGCAACAGGTTCAAGGTGACGGGGGATCATACAGTAGTATCACTAAGAATCAACTGCCTATTCAACAATGTCCCGCAGCTGCCGACCTGAAATCTCGAAATACCAGCCCCACGCTCAGCTACCAACAAATAACCCGCGCTATCAAACACGATCGCTCGCGGGGTCCTTAGTCCCGTCGCTACGAGTTGGGCTCGGTATCCGGCAGCCATTACCGGAGCCGGGAAGGTATAGGACAGGACATTGCAGGTTTGGGCGGCGGCGAGAGAGAGCGCTGTGCTCCAGGTTAAAAGAGTCGAGACCTTCATATTGTCCTTCAATTCGTTTCAGACCTTCTTTAGGTTTTGAGTTGTGTTGTTGTGTGTGGTATTTTGGGACGACGCCGGAAGAGGAAATTTCGCCCAAAGAAGAAGAGCTTCTAGTTGAAGGGATCGAGAAACCGAGTGGCTAGTTTTAAAGCTTTACAATTTATTATACCTCCCAACGAAGGAGGAAATGACAAAGGAAGCTGGAAATGTACACCAAAGAACGAGAAAAACGGGTAGAACCTTTTCAAAGGAGGTTCCGGACGGGCCTATTTAACATACTTTGGCCTACCAGCTCCTAGCTGAGGCAGGGCTCATAGGCATTCCTTCCCGATGACAATTCATACTACAACTGTATGTAATACATCCTATCACTACAAAGCATACCCTCTCCTGGCAGCATTGCATCCTTAAAGTATGTCAATCAGTAAACAGGGGGAAGTAAGAACCGCATGTCAAAAGGAAAAGAAAAAAGGGCCGTTAGACAGGGTACAAGGAAAGCATATTGGAACTGAAAACCTGCTTTTCCGGGCCCCCCTCCACACGGTATATATTGTAATCAAGGGAAAACCTACTACCACTGTTGTCATCATGAACCGAAAGCTGTAGTTTTGTGGAAGCTTGAGGTAGAAAACATGGCGAAACCGGCAGACTTGCCGACAAGATTTCAGAAAAGGGTATGTCAAAAAACTGGTAGATATGAACTGTAACCAGCGTCATCCCTGTCTTTGAACCATCTTTACGCCTGCAGATGTGTTGCTGCCAAACGAGGGTTTCCCACTTTGATGGCAAAAAAGAGACTAACCAGGGGGTAAGCTGTTCGGGTAATATATTTTTTGGCTGGGTCGTTTAACTTCGAGCCGACAATTTATTTTTTTTGTATGTATGTAACCGCGGATGGAAGAGAAGGTGGGAAAGGTGGAGAGAGGTGTTCAGGCTAAAGTCTAGCCGGTTTATCACGTTTTTCCTGTTCCTTTTAGTCCGAAATACCTATAAGACCCGTATAGGAACTTCACCAAATCGCTGATGAATAAGAACAAGAAAATGGGAATATTGGTTTTGTGCTCCGAAAGAAGGTTTGTCGTCAGGATTAAGTGTGGATCTGATGAAGCGACAAACAAAAACCCCGGCCGGTTTTCCGGGTCTGTCGGGAACGATGACGGCCGTGCCCAGAAACTTGCTGAAACGTTAGCTAAGAGCCGGTTCAGGGTTGGACACTGTCGATCTGACATGAATATGATTAGATCCATAGATAGATGTTCCGATGCATTATAACTGTCATTATCGTAGACAATTTGGCACAATTATATGTACTGCCTGGAATTACATTGATAATGAATTCGAAACCACAAGGGCAGAGAAGGTTGAAACAACTATTCCAGTGACCGTACCGCTTGGAGAAACCCTTGGAATGAAATTCTAAACCACCTCGAATCACTGATAGCAAGCCCATGCCCAAGCACGAAAAAAGGAAGATAAAACCTCGCCTCCCCAAATTCAACCCTTCCCTTCGGCAAATATCGTCGGCCTCTCGCTCGCCAAAGAAAATCGCGTCACTTATTCAAATTCTCACAATGGTTAAAAAGCGGAATCTCTATGATTCCCTTCCTTTTGCCCCCGTCACACCGAACCTACAAGGTCATGGGCAGTTTAGCCAATCGACATCATCCCTGGCCACCAACAGAAGAACTCTATATATACGCTGCAAGGCACCATGTCACACTCAGAACTTGGCGCCAAGCGCCAAATGTCAATGATCTCATCCGACCAAATCCTCATATTCATCTAACTCCCCGATTTAATGTCGTGATACGTTGTAGCATAGTAGTATAGTATAGTATATATATCGGAAGCAGCTGTATAAACATTGACCACCATTGAATCCCGTAAAAGAGTTCAACTCCACTATAGATACGCCATATACCATGGTCTTTCAAAAGCAAGAGCAGCGGGAACGATCATAAAGCATTGAACGGTGACAAAAAAGGCGGAAAGGGCCACGATTTAGAGG
This sequence comes from Orbilia blumenaviensis, assembly GCA_036872755.1. Lineage (NCBI taxonomy): Eukaryota > Fungi > Ascomycota > Orbiliomycetes > Orbiliales > Orbiliaceae > Orbilia > Orbilia blumenaviensis. Next base: position 634,326 of record JAVHNS010000018.1, on the reverse strand, counting down.
CAATGTGGAGGAAAAGAGCAGGGTTCTCAGAAACAATTCGCTAGGGAGGGTTAAACAGCAGAGATGCGCTATGAGGAAAAGACCAAAAGGGCCAGAAATAATAAAAACTGAAGAAAACAATCCTTGTAGAAAAATACCAAGCAGTAACCTCTTTCGTGGCGGGGGAGCTTAAAAGGAAAACGTGGAACTGACCGGTTGATTGGCTAAAAGGCCCAACCCCATGTCCCATTCCCAGTCTCAGTTCGCTCATTTCCCCCAGTTTCATTCATCCATAAAAAAATGCAGTCGTCATATCGCCTTATCATATCTTATCAGATCCTCAAAATTTCAAGCCGCAGACCAACACAGCCTCACGATTCCCAGCTCTTCTCGACAGTTTCGCGCACACGCTTGACATACTCGCGGGAGTTATCCTTGTATAGGTTGCTAGCTTCCACATTGGCAGGCGACGAAGTGTTTGGATCATTAAGCAAACTATCGAAAGAAACGCATTAGTCAGCAACTGGATATCACACGTGACCAACTCAATACCCGAGTGCTATCGGTGTTTAATCTCGCTAAGAGGGTGGAACGAGGGTTGGATAAGCAGACCATACCTCTGGATACTGGTCAATATGGCAGCTACATCGTACGTTGGACTCCACCTATTCTGAAGGATATCAAGACACAGTTCTCCGGTGGCGTAGACGTTCGGGTGGAACATTTGACTAATGAACTTGACAGTGGGAGGTTTATTCGGATACTGTTCTTCGAAATGGAGGACAAGACGGAAGGTCCCGTCTTCGAAGGGGGTGTCTGCTGGCCCGATGATCACAGCATTCCTGGAAGAACATGAGCCCGTAAGCCTTGGAAAGACAATGAGGGAAGAGAGGGGAGGGACGAACCATGTCATGACATTATCTGCAATGGGAGAAGCAGACACTCCAGCCGGGGGATCGGTTTGCATACGCTTGAAATCGCTACGAAGGCCGAAAGGTCAGCGTCTAGAGGCTCTCGTGGGCGGTGGCGTGATCGGAGGTTTTTGGGAGAAGCGAAGGATCTATCTTACCGCATCAGGCGTCTACGGGCGGTAGTCGACATCTTCTCAAGAGGAAGAAACTTCTGTTTTTTAGGGATAGAAAATGGTGATGAAGTAAATGGAGATAGGTTTCGGTGGAATGAGAGCTAGGATAATAAATTGGTGGTGACTGTAGAGGGATGTGCTAGAGAAACGTGAGGATGAGTTTGGGAGAAAGAGAGAGATGGTCTCGCGAGTTGTGATTCAGAGATGCCAAGACCACTCCCAGTTGCATAAGCAAAGCTTCACAAATACCACAACAGAATCAAACCTGAAAACGAGTGAGGGGTCGTCTCATAACTGGGTGGTAATACACTGTTGGTCTCTCTATTGGCCAATGCCAGGGCTCGCAAAAATGAGCAGCCGTTCTGTTGAGGTTTTTTTTGAACAGTCTTTGGCAGTTGCATTGACTCTATCTGTCACATGGACTTTGTGAACGGCACCGGCCAATCAGGCTTCATGTCTCCAAATCACATGACGTCGCTAGCGCATCTAGACATAGAAATTGTCGAACCTTCCATCTAGTCTCAATTCCATCCCTCAGAGGTCTCATCATGAGGCTCTCAATATCCTCTATCTACTATCTATTATATGAATGTATTCTATTTTCAATACTGTGCTTGTATCTGCGTTCATAGCTGTCGGCCAAACAGGGTATCCCGTCCGCTCTGCCTTACTTAAGCCTACAAGCGGGCGCTCAGTAGTATAGTGGGTGACCATATGCGAATCGCGTCTAACGCAGGTTAATTTTTGAATTTTTAGATTTTATTTTGGACACTCCTTTTTTGGCGATTTTTGGTGCTGGTTTAGTGAAGCTACTGTCGATGTATTGATGGTGAGGTCAGGGCCTGTGGGGGTTCAAACGGAGTGTAACACCAGAACCTTGCCAAAAATTAAGTGTGGAAATGCCGCCGCACTCGATGTCGTCACACAAGCCCCAAAGCCCTGGGAGAAACAGTGATCTTTTTCCCGGATATGCACCCTGTGAAGAATACCCTCCCGAGCTAACGCCCCGATGTCTGCAAAAGTTCAGAATTTTGATGTGAGCAAATCCTTCATCACCAAAGTCAAAAGGATTTGAAAAAAGAACCTCCAAGCTCACAAGCAAGTACCTTGTAGGTATGGAAAGCAGCAAATAAATCCTGGGGAAGCCGTTGAACACCCACAAAAAGGCATACTACAACGCCCATTCAGCGGGTCCGAAAAATATGTTCTTCCCTAATTATACAACATACTACGCACAACGTTTACAAATAAAAAGAAACGAAACCAATATGATTCTTTATTAATTGCAAGCTATTCTTGTATTTTTAACGAATCATAGCCCACAGTGCTCTAAATTTGCATTACAATTTGTATGAGATTGGAAGACAGGGCCGACTTAACGAAAGACATAAGGAACAGGGTTTTTACTTATTCCACCTAGGACTAAGCCAGGCTTGGAGCACTTATTCCTCCGCGGCTTCACGGATTTGAAGGTCAATTTAACCCTACTTCTAGAAATTTTCTATCCCGGTGGCGCCTGTTTTTTCATCAGGGGCGGTCGCACAAAGTTCCAAAGCTACGGGAGCGCAGGATTAAAGAAGGAAACATTACCTTGCATGTGGAAGGGAAAAGCAATAAGCCAGGCTGAGGAAAAAACAGAAGCAAGATTATATAGTGTGGTGGTGGTCGAATCTTGCTTCTGTTTTGTTGTCACCCAAGTGGCTAGGTACTTGAGCATAGTAGCCAGTATCCAATGAGCGCTAGTGCCCCGGGGTAATCAATATGCATGTCTCAAACAGGGTCATCGGGGGGATGCAGAGTGTGGTCGGTTTGCACGGTCGGATACCAATTCAAGCTCCCCGAGCGCGAAAATCCCTACGGGGTAAGAGAGAAGCCTTGACCACGTCGTTGTCCCGTGTTATCCTGTGCTAACATGCAAGGCAACACCTGCCGGCCTTGGCACCTGCCATGCGAGCACAGCCATCCCGCTGCTTCCCTCGTCACTGCCGCTCAGCGGCATTGCATCTGCCACAAATGTTACTATCCCTATCAGCCCTTGGAACGACCCGAGCCCAGGGTAATGTATATGTGTATCTTTATAGCAATATATTTCGAGACAAAGTTTATGAGCCTAATGTTCAAGACCTAGTTCCAAATCGTTTACCTATAAATTTAGGATGGAATCACAAGCCACTCTTAACCTCCACCACCGAGACTAACCTCCACCGTAATCACAACTTTGAAGCGTTTTAATAATGGTACATAAGATAATACAAAAAACTTGCAGCGTAGTGATGAGATCAATTGACGAAAATATCGTGAAACCATGTTTTATCAATTGACTCAGGCTTCCGATGTGCCGTCGAAAATAATCTTATTAGATGTGACGCTCTGGCCGAATTACGTAGCGACGTATGCTGGAAGGAAAATCGCCAGTAACTGGAGAATTTGCAACATCAAGCCCCCATGGCCTACAGCCTCCAAACATAATGGTGTCCATGACTTTCTCGCATCCCGAACACGCTTTCCAGTCGGTTGAAGTCTCTTTCTTGGTGAGTTTCAATATCTTAGAATACTTTTTCGATAACCTAGCGCGCTTGTACCTCGCCCTATTCCTTTCGAGGCGCTTCTTCTCTCTGGCACGGGATGATCGCCACTCCTCCTCTTCGTCTTCATACCACCAATCCACGGTACTGTTATTATAAAGATAGAGGTCGGCTTCGTTGATATAGTTTGAAGGGCCGGGGTCGTCGAAGGAGATGTGTGGGTCGCCCTCGTTAAAAGAGAATTCAATATCTTCTTCGATTTCGCTCTCCGTCTCGTCTCCAGACTCTTCACCACTATCTTCCTCATAGAGGCTTTCAGTTTTGTCACTACCATCCTCTTCCTCATCTTCCCCATCATCTTTCTCTCCATCACTCCCCTCCTTGTCTTCTTCTTCTTCTTCCTCCTCCTCGCACACGATAGCCTCAACCTCAAACTTGGCAAAGATATCCCACAATCCTACCCCACTTCCACCCTCTCCCTCCTCCAGTGCAAACTCATAAACAAACGTCAACATGTCCACAAGAATTCTAAAGGGCAGATACTCCTTGTAGACCGGATGACGGGACATCGGAAAGAAAACCCTATCGAATTCCCCCGTCGATGGAATATCGAGCTGACGCCAGTGTTCGCTTTTCTCAAACTTCCATGTTTTGACACGGATTCGTGGATTTAGCATCTGGAATTTCGTGAACGCAGGCATAAAGGTTGCGTAGATGGAATTGATGTGAGCCAGGAGCCCAGACCGGTTGACGTTCTTGATGGGATTTACTTTGGCACCACGACGGCCTTTTTGTTTGCTTTTAGGGATGCTGGGACCCAGGCTAGGAATGCGTATGATATGTGGTGTCAATTGCTTCCAGAAGCCAGAGAGGATATGCAGCCCCATCGGTGTAAAGATTGAGTTTTCTGAGAGTTGGGGGGTCTCTTCTGATGCGTAATGTTTGCCGTATATGAGGCCGTTACCAGTGTAAAAGGAGAGTGGTGGTGATGTAAAGATCGCATAATTGAAGGATTTGGAGACCGATCGGAGGCGTATGAGGCATAGAGGATCAAGATAGGAGAGTATCTGTCCCAGAAGCTCTGAGATTTGAAAGACTCGTTGGACAGACATTGCTGTTACTTTTTTGGTCGGTCGGTCGGTCGGTCGGTCGGTCGGTCTATCCTTTTCTGAGAGAAAGGTAAAGGGTGTAACGCATATCTTGCACTGTTGTATTATCTTTGTTAGCTTAACTTAAGCTCAAGCTTAGGCCGAGCTGGCAGGGGAACTAGCATTAGCCTACAAAACTTTTCTAGATTCTTCCGGCTTAGGGCTTGCTTTCTAGAATGATCTCAGGTATGCTGACAGTATGTAAATCACAGATATAAAAGTGAGATTTGAAGGAATTCCATGACCCGATTCCATACTAGTCTTTCAGAAACTTAGCACTGTGTGTTGTATAACAACGCGAAATGTGTAGGCTGCACTATTTCAACCCAGCCTTCCCTCCCGAATGCTTGCTTTCATGAGCACAAAATAGCTCGAACATCTTAACAACGGGCCACCCAAAAACGTCTTATCTTACGTGACATGCGTAATGCTACTCGCAAGGCTTTCCACACATCGTTTTGGCATAGGGAGCTCCCCGGAGCTCGTGCCACGGGCTCTGTCCCGCGAAACCGCACAATTATGATGTGCGTCTACTTTTGTACTGGGTTGCCGTATTACTGCGATGCGTCTTCATATCTTGCATCGCAAAGCTGATATGCGGAAACGGAAAGCAGGCATGTTGTAGCGCCGCTAGAGTCGGGCCGCTGAGCGGTAGAGGCAATGCGCATGTATCGACGGATCGATATATCGCCTTGGAAGATTCGTTATCTCTCGATGGGAAAATTGAAGGGAAGGGAGCGGAACAAAACGAAACAAGACAATAAAGAACGCCAGCGGCAAAAAGAAAAAAAGGACAGGACCCTAAGACCAGGTATGGGCAAAATTGGTCAGGAACAGGAAAAAATGAGAAACTGGGAAACTGGTTGCATGCTGCACAAGACCAGAGCTATCAGCACCACATCAGCCGGAACTGCAAACTGGCTGTAGATCGATACACCCAAAACCGATCGCAGACAGGGTCGCTTTACGATTTAAAAGGCTAGTTCACGAGACGACCATAGACCAAAAGGACGACGTAGGTTGTAGAACCAACCACGGATCAAAAATATGTTCATTGCGAACCAGACTGTATATCTAGAGCCACAACCTGACTTGAGAATTACATTTAACTGTAAGCTCCAAATGAAGCGTAGAACCAAACTAGCAGTAGTTAGTGCCAGAATTAACAGAAAATTCAAGAGTCCACAGACCTGGAGTCATCTGGGGACTAGCTAAACCCGACTGACACGGCTCCTGGGCTACAGGGGCGGGCGCAATCTTAGTTGCGCCGCAGACTGTAGAACCAGAAATGAGACCGGCAAAATTGGTTGTCCAGCCGAAACTGGGCCAACAAATGGGACAGGGCTGAGCACCTACCGGGCGAAGGATCCCCGGGTCAATCCGCCACTCAAGCCAGAGCTTTCTTTTTCAACCCAATCTTGGGTAGCACGGGTAGGTAGTTTTGGAAGCCATTCCCTTGGATGAAGAAGAGGTTAACATCCGTGTTGTCTGGTTCCAACGAGACCAGGTTAACATGTTTTGTTTGATGTTCACCTCGGTATCTAAATTTGTTAATCAACACTTTTTGGAATCTGCGCTAACGTTTAAGAGCATAAGCAAGCAAGCTGGGCACACGGGATCATAAGCTTTTGGAAACAAGAATCGGCCAGACTTCAAAGAGGATAATATATCATGACGAAAATGAGTATTGTAAATGGGAAAGAACAATGCTGCTACCTGGGCCACTTAGTAGAGGTTGGTTTACGAAACAACCACTGCATAAGCCGTTCAGAGTATATATATGAAAAGAAGGTCGTTATAAAAGACAATTAACAGCAAAACCATGCAACCTCCACTATGACCAAAAACTTTAAATCAATATCCAACCCCTCGCGCTCGTCCCATCCGGAATCCCAGTAACACTTAAGAAGGTTTATACTTGTGGTTCACACCAACTCTTCCTCCTACTCCAACAGAGATTGCGGAACGCCGTGATCGAGAGTGGTGTCCGTAAACTGTGCACCGCCAAACTCCCCAAAGTTACCCTCAACCATGCCCCTGGCGGTTCCAAAGTAGTCATCCTGGCCCCTCAAGAATGTAGACATTGGGATAGATATACGAGTACGGTGGTCGACAATGGAGGCAGTAGTCGAAGCAATGGAGGTGGTAGTCGAAGGAATGGAAGTGCGACTACTTCTAGATCCGCCGCTGTCGCTTCTGGTGCTTCTATATGAATGTTTTAACTATTTGTCCAAATTTCCAGGTTAAATAGATCCCAGTTACCCACCTAATAGAGCGAATATTTCCCGCTGACAAACCGCTAATCGTTGATGTAGTAGAAGAGGCATCCATACGTTTCCTTTGATGCGAACATAGGTTGTAACCGCGAAGATAGTGGATGAGGGCATAGGCGGCGAAGAAAAATAGCATCGCATCGGTCAACATAGTGTTTGCAAAAGCAAGGAAGTCGAGGAAGGAGGTTTTGCTAGCCTGTTCCAGGGAATGCTTTGGTTTAGTAAAAGTCGATCGAGCCGCTAGACAATTTATGAAGTCTGTATATTTTGGGGACCTGGGGAGATGTGGTCATGTTAAAAATATACCTTCTGCGCCCAGATGGGGATCATTATGGCCAGCTTTAAACCGCAGGCGGCGGACACTGCAAGAACAAGTCTTGAGCTTGAATTAGTAGAAAAAAGCCACCTAGTCATTCTTTGGGCCTGCTGTAAGCTAAGTTGGTGCGAGGGAGAATAAAATTAAAAGGTGCTTATTAACCAAAACAAAACTCGTGGGTAATGTTCGTTGTGGATGCCACTGAAGTCAGTTTGGGTAAGAAGGGGCTTTATATATGAGTTGCGAGTAGCTAGATGAAAGCTAGGAATAAGTGGGAATTTGGGGTCCTGGAATTATGCCCACACCACCACTTTCTTTCATTTTTGTTTTTTCTTTTTTTTTTCTTGATTCGTTCCTTCTTCGTCTATTCGACAGAATTTTAATGCGGGCCTGGATGCCCCTGCTACCGTCCGCCTAGACAATATCTTGGGGTGACCCATGCCCCACTGCGTAACGGGGAAAGATGTGACAAAAACATATATAACGTTTTCAAGCCATCCGCAAGATGCACCTACTAAGTGAGATAACCACAAAACTACACCAAAATTTGTATAATAAAATATATCTTTATGAAAACAATCATAACTTTGTTAAAAAAAATAATAAAAATATAAATTTAATAATTATATAATATTAAAATTCTAATTTTTAATTTTTATTTATATTATTGAAAATTATATAAATAGTTATCATATTAAATAACAATAAATTGAATGTTTTTAATCTGGTGAACAATCAAAAAATTTACTGTAAGTGGTATATATGTTGTGAAATGATGCTGAAACTTTTTGTAATTTAGACAGGTTATAGAGAGTGGTGCATGCTACGTTTTTGCTGTTTGATTTGGGCGAATTGAGTGGCAGGTTATGAAGTTATGAATGTAATAGTGTCTGTGAGTAGGTACCGTAGGGAGTTTGGGTACTTTTCTGGGACTGCTTCCGAATATTGAAACATTTTAAAAAGAAGGCACGCCGTCTTATTCAATTCCAAATCGTTATTTATACTGTTTTAAGTTCCCTTTTTACTATAAACCGTCTTGAGAAACCAGCCAAAACCCCGTACGGTAGATGGGCAGCTGGTGGGCAGGACGCTGGTGGGTTGGGTGGTTTACAGGTCAGAGTTGGGGGCCCAGCTGAAGTAGTGGTGGGCACCAATTTGAGCAGCACAGGCTGGGCAGACTGGCTGGGCAACCAATCTCTGCCCCATAACCATTTTGAGCATTTTGGGTTGTGGGGACATCTCGCGGATGGGTTGAAGACGTTAGTGTGTTGTTCGATTCTTGCTTCTGTTTTTGTCACCCGAGTGCCAGGATACCGAGTTATCAATAACAGGAAGCCCTCCCAAAATCGTGCTCGTGTAAGCATCATACGAGTGATTAGAGTGGTGTAATCCGATGCATGACCCTCTTGATTAGTCCACCAGCGCGGGCTCCAATCAAGTCACGTGAACACGAGGCAGAGCATCACACAGCAAATTTACCTGGAGGGGAACCTCAAACATGGTATTATAAAAAGATTACATGTAAATAGAAAGGCTTACTTACTAAAAGAGCCTGATAGACTTGAACAAGTTGTTTTGAATAGCGCGTAGAACGAGGTTGAGGAAATGGCTCCTGTCGAGGAACGAATCCAGGCTTAATTAGTTATCTTCTTGGTAGTTGAGCAATCGTCTGCGGTGCTCCTGTCTGATATAATCTTGCCAAAGAAAGGTACATCACTATGAAGTTGAAATCTGCCAATAGGCCAAATTGAAGCTGCAAGCCCGATCTGGTTGTATATAGGCATAGATATACAATTAACCCTACCGTTGGCGGACTAGCTGCTCTGAACCTACGAAGCAGCCCCTTACAAAGAGGGGGTCCTTGCTAAGGTTATGCAGGCCTGATCAGATACAGCAAAGCTAGTTGTGGTTACAATTGTACTTCGCTCTAACAAGTCTCTTAAGGGGCAGGGTGAAAACTCGCGAATAAAGCAAATATTCATAAATTTATAGACGTATATACGTCCCAATGTCCTCTGGGTCTTGGAGACTAGTGACAGGACACTGCACGTGTATCCTAAGCAAGAGGATCGTGCCCTCTGGAACCGATCAATAATTCCTGAATATAGTGTACACACCTAATGTTTTAAGGTTGATCAGGAACCTCTTAGAAAGAAAGAAAGAAGAATTTGGCCAGCAAAGAACGAAGAAATATTATTGTGGAGGATTCGGAGGTCCAATAAGCTGATACAGGGTTGGTAATGACACCAATTTCGAAATATACCCGACTGATAAGTCGGGTTCTAAGTAACCCTCGGTGCCTGTACCGTCTTACACCAAAAAATGCTGGTGGAGGTCTAAAAAGATGTGTTGTATCTTGGCGTTCTTGGCAAGTCGCTGGTTCCTCGGTTGGGTTTAAGTACGGCGATGCGCAGTTGGGGCGTCCCCAGTAATGATAAACGGAGTCTACCGTATGGGGTTTTGGCTGCTTTCTCAAGACGGTTTATAGAAAAAAGGGAACTTAAAACAGTATAAATAACGATTCGAAAGAAGATAAGACGGCTTGATTTGTTTTTAAAATGGTTTAATATTTGGAAGCAGTCCTAGAAAAGTACCCAAACCCCCTACGGTAGTTATGGTAAGACTTTCGACTTTGTGTTGTCTGGTTCCAACGAGACCAAACGAGACCCAACGAGACCAAACGAGACCACTTCTGGGCAATAGAGTAAGTTTTGACTTTGCGTTGCTTCTGGCACCTGCGAGGCCAGTAAGGGATGTTTTGCGTTATGTGTTGCAGAAAAAAATTGTGGGAGGAGACGCCAATGAGACCAGTGACGTGTATTTATAACGGCGTTGTTCCGCTTCGACTATCCCCGCAGGTTACAAGTGGAAGTAAAATACGGCCAACACACTAAGTACCTAGGTATTTTGCTTCTTTTTTGCCACCCCGTGATAACTTGGGAAAGCGCGAAGAGAAGCAAAAAGAAAATGCACAAGTTACCTAGCATCGGGGTGACACTAAAAGCGAAACAAAAAACGAACGCTTATTAACAAAATTCCACCCAAAATTTGTATTCTTGTTTCTGTTTTTCTGTCACCCCCGTGCCTAGTTATGATCCGGAAATGTAGTACTATCTCGCCTAACTAGGAACGTCTCCCTTTTTATTTGTGCAACAAACCACTCCATTGAAACCAACATTGTGGCGCTGTGGCGGAACGAGTTTCGCTCTAGTTTGCAAACCAGAAATGGCGTCCCATTCGCCCATGTGTTGCGGCTAGAGACCATTAGACCTTCGCCTGCTTGTCGTCGGGCGAATATGGGCGCTGCGAAGCCACTTCTTTCCTATACTTTTCGTATTTGTGCTTATAAACTCGCAGCCGATTTTCTAGTAGTATAAAACATCGTAAATAGAGCGGATTTTGTAATTTTTGTCTAATTTAGGCAGAAATTCTTTCTTACCAGCATAGAGTCCTTTAGCTGCTAAAAACTACTCCATGTTAGAAGCCTTGCACAGCTGCATAGTTTCTTTATTCCTGCTTGAGAGTTGGGCATTTTGCGTGATAAAATATATCCGTAGTCAAATCAACCTTTCCTCGGTTTACGAGACAACTCATTTGCACTTTAATCATGTTGCTATGAACCCTTGAAATATAAACGCGTCAAATAATCCAGTTGAAAATAAAAATAAAGTGCCATACAATATATGAAGGGTAGTCTCGGTCCCAGTTGTAAGAGAAAATACTTTCTTTTCAAAATAACTAGGTGAGAATGCCTTAACAGGTCAAACATAGCGAGTAAAGCTTCTTTTTTTTATCTTCCAAAAGTAATGAATGATAATGTGCACGGTCTCGCCCAAGTAGAAAAAAAAAAAGAAGATAGAAATTGTGATAAATTAATCCGGTAAAAACATTTTGTGGTTTGCTCCATCGCTTGCTTCATATTTCGTAAGTCGTCAAATACACGCTACCCGACCGTTTCCGTATCTCATAAATATATAGTCGAATTATCCGGACCCATATTTCACCCATGGTATTGATTAGGATAAGCCCTGCGCAGATACATTTCTGTCACAGGGTCCAAGAACTGCATCCCCTGCATCCTTCCCAGGTCAGCTTCAAATTGGTAGTCATAGGTGGCAATATACCGCTGGAGGGTGAGGCTTGGAGGGTTTGTGTTGTGGTTGACAATGGAGATAGTGGTTGAAGACACGGAGATGTAACTAATGTTGGAATCATCGGAATCGGTCGAGGTTTTGGAGCTTCTGGATGTGGTGGAACTGTCGCTGCTAGCACTGCTCGTGCTTCTGCAAAAGTTTAGGGGAGGTTTTCCGATAAAAATGCATGGGGTAGTCATACCTGGCAGATCCTCTCGAGGAGCGGGCCCGGGATGAAGAATCTTGGTTGTTGTGTGCCTTGGGATTTATGCAGGGACCATGCCGGATACAGTGAAGCAAGTACAACGCCGCGACAGCCATCCATATCGATTCGGTAAGAGTAGAGCGAGCGAGCTCTAGGATTTGTAGAAAGGTCATTTTATTTTTCTATTATTGAACCTTCAGGTTAGTTTGTATCGAATTTATTGTAGGTAATCTTCGATACGAAAAATGACCGTGTAGGGGAGAGCTTGGGAGTGTCTTGATAACCTTCTCCTGCCAGATTACCATGCTGATGCCTAGGTTTGCAACAACACAAAGGGCAAAGACTATGAGTCTGAGGCTTGTTTCGAAAAAAAGAGGCCCGGTGTCCATTGTAGAGTTAGAATATTATCTATTAGTAGGAGATAGAGAGACGTGAGTATCTGTTAAGTTTTGGATATAGGGAAAAGATGCTGGCGAAGAAAGAGTAATGCTCTCCCTAGCTGGCTTTATATTCTCAGAAGTTGTGCAGATTGTAGGCTGGTTGCATTTTCAAACACCAATGTATGCATCCAACTTTTCACCCTCGTATGCCGTGGTAGGATTTCTCGGTGTCAATCACCAAGGCTCTCAAAATTTGTTTCGATAGGATACTTTTGGTGGGGTAGATATTAGAACATCAAAATCCTCAAATTCGCTAGCCGCATAGGGTTAGTCTGTTATATGTGCATTAAACCGGCATTCGTCTCTTAGTGCCGAGGAGGGCCACATGTGTTGTCTGGTTCCAACGAGACCAGGCGGAACCAGACAACACAAAGTTGAAACCTCAGCCTGAGCTCTTTGGCTGGTACACCCAGCACAACACAGGTCTTGTGAGACCGCAAAGCTAGCAGGGCGAAGAAGGTGAAAGAGCTGCGACGTGCCCGAATATAAGATGAGATGTGTAAAGATTTGTAATGGGTTATGAGAATTCAAAAGTAACGAAAATTGTGTCAGAGAATAGGAGCAGGAGTGGTCTTGTTAGTAAGCAGGAGGCAGTAGAGTTTATACATTTGAATGACGAGTTTCTTAACAAGGGACCCGGGATTCATCCAGATGTCTTAAGCCTCTCTATAGCTAAATACGCCCGAAAGACCTGGGGGAAGAAAGCCGTTCAATTCGAAACAAACAAGCGAGAAGATAAAACCGGCAAACACATGCCCTACCCGCAATCACCCGATCCTCTGTTACGGTCGGTTCGAGAAATTTGACCGAAATCAGCCAATCTCAAGACAGGGCTAGATTCAGGAGGTGCATCGCCAATTCTCTTCGCACACGAGGTGGGTCGAGCCTGTTTCCCTGAGCGGCGTGATAGCTTGTGTAACATTTGATGAGGCACGACTTAGCTTAGTGGCATGTGGCGCTTCACCTGGCACGCTATGGTGTCAGGCTGGCCGTTGGTAAGGTCGAAAGCTCACAATTCACATTAACTAAAAAAAATAGAGCACCTACAAAGCGGTTGACCTAGTGAAAATTGGGCCTATGTATTTCCTTGACTAAATTACTCACTAGTAATAAAGTAATCGATGCCTAAATATAATGAATGGGCCGATGATATTCGAAGATTTGGGTTGACGCCGATCGATGTTCGATCGGGAACGTTTGAATGCTGTATTATATATGCCACGGGTTCTTCTGTTCTCTGTGATGTGAATAAGAATTTTGCGCATGAGAGTGTAGGTGATTAAATTGCGGTTTGAGGGTAAAAACAGCTTGGGGGAAGATTGGGTTGTAAATAGTCGAGCACTTCACCATCTTTTGTGATAATGAATACTTAAGAGAAAGCGCTGTTTGGGCATAAGAAGAACCTTCAACTGGAGTGAAGAGGTGTTGCTGGGCATACGAAGAAATCATGAGGACTCAGTTCGCTTACCACTAGACCATTAACCTACCTCTGTCACAATGGCTACAAAGGACGAGCCAAACTAGGGCCAGGTCTAGAATTCAGTCTCGGCGATGGGCCGGGCCTGGAAGAGTGGGAAGAAAAATAGCACACGGTTCTTTGCCAGTGTTTTCTCAAGACAACCACATACAACCTCCGCCGTGGTTGCGGAGGTACCTGTGCAGCTGTGAACTCCTCCCGGCAGGTATGTGTAGAGTCTACGTTTCCCTGCCTCGTACTCTCTTTTTCTCGCTGGACAACAAGGAAACGAAACAGCAGTCTCACCAAAACCAGAACATAGAGCAAAGCCTTCTACCAGTGTAGGATTACGTATCCCTACTTAAGTAGATACCTTTTATAATGAACATCGTCTAAATATAGGTTTTCAAGACAGGTCCTATATTGGGGGCACTGAAAAAGGTGCTGTCTTGATAGCTCTTCTCGCCAAGAGAGACCAGGACAAACACCAAAAGCAATCGATAACCCCAAACTATAGTTGAGGTTGAACGACAATCGACAAAACACCACAAAACCTTGGGAAAAAGCGAAGGAAAAGAGCGCGATCTCACCTTAGAGTATTGAATTTAAAACAGCCTTCTTAGGGGATAAAAAACGGGGAAGGTTTGAGTAAGTAGAATCGAAAAAGGGACTTAGCTTTTATACTGGTAGGTTAAACCTCGACTTGATTTGATTGGTTTACCACTGGGGATTTTTTTTCTGTTCGACCCCGTCGAGGAACGTTAATAATCGCTCTTTTGAGTATTCTTGGCACCTAGCTGGGCGGTGGTTTGGCACCTTTCTGGGCGGCGGCTGGGCGCTAGGTTGGCAAGCTGGGCGGCGGTTTGCCCCACATCACCATTTTCATAAATTTATGTTTCGCAAGAGTGGTGTGTTTCGCAGGCCGGCAGGATACGTTAGGTGTTTTTGGGTATGACTATCAAATGTAAGTCAGTTTTAAATCAGTCTTTACAGCAGCAAAGACATATTAAAGGGACTTTAAGGCATCTTTAGGACACAAAAGGGTCCCTAAAAACACACCAAAACCCCTACGGTAACTAGATGTACCGCTTCTTGAAATCCGAGTCTGCCGAGTCTGCCCCTAGCTAACCCTTCCTGATGAGCAAGCGCGCAACCTTCCACTGCTTGGTTAGTTGAGAAGCATTATTTAACCATATATAAACCAGACCTTGATTACGAGGCTAGCCTTAATTATAGATAAATGTTTTTAATAGTCCAATATTTTATTCCTACGGCGAGAGAGTGGGTTTGCTGTCAGACCCGACTGGGCTACCGATGAGTAAACGGGTAGTTAGTAAAATAGACGCGATATTTAAATGCAGGAATGACATGCTCAAATGATATATTAGCGTCATGATATTATTCCAAAAGACGAAGAGACTTGAATACCTCCTTATAAAGAGAAGGGAGGGTAGGCTGGTCTGCCGAAAGTCAAATTTTAAGAATCAATGATTGCGAAGGGAGTCGCGGGTTATATAAATTCCATTTTTTTTTAGAAGCGGAAGTCCATAGTCCTAGGTATGCCCGACTTAACAGTCGGGTTGGTTCTAAGTAACCCTCGGTGCCCGTACCACCTTACACCAAAAAAATGCTAGTGGAGGTCAAAAAAATGTGTTGTTTCTTAGCCTTCTTGATATAAATTTATCCAGATTCATTAGGCTTGCTATTAGCTGGCTATTAGCTGGTTTACAGACTGGTTATTAGCCAGCAATAAAAAGGGCAAAAAAACATTAAAACTCTGGCTAATCTGTAGGCAGGCTATTAGCTATATTAGCTGGTTCACAGGCTGGCTATTAGCTAGTTCATAAGCAGACTATTAGTTAGTTCGCAGGCTGGCTATTAGCTGGTGGTTCGCAAGCTGACTATTAACTGGTTCGCAAGCTGGCTATTAGCTCGAGATTGGAGTTGGCTCAGCCTCTGAAGGCCGGTAATATAATAGATTGAGTTTAAATATAGGCTGGTTTTAATTATTAATTTTAAAAATAAAGTTAAAATTGATTTGAAGCTTAATTATAGTATTAGTCTCGGTTCCAGACGCTGTTGACCACAACTGTGTTATAGTATATAATAAATACTGCAGTTTTGATGTTTTTTTGGCCTTTTTATTACTGGCTCAGTACGGCCTGGTTGTGCTCAGTCGGGTTGGAGTACGCGTATACGCACCCCGTTTTTGGTACCGGGAGTGTTGACAGGTACAGAACAAAATAACGGGGCTATATTGGTCTCGAGACCAGCTATATTGTCTGGTGAACCTAGTTGTGTACATGGGTCCGGTATGAGCTCAAAATGGCAAGTAATTTTGAATTGCCTTGTAGATCGCTGAGGGAAACTAGCACGAGATGGTACCCGCCTACGCATATGCATACAAGGCCAAAGGTATATAAGCCAGAGAAGTTAATCACTGTACATCTTTGAGTACATACACCGTACTGAGGTGAGAATATAACCCGACTTACTAGACCGGGCCATGCCGCTTAACGATGCTCTGACGTCGACAACGAGTCTAATCAAATGTTTCCAAATTCTGGGCAACTATGGTACCAGCTCAAGGTGCGTAAGCTGTGTTAAAGACCTGCAGTTTATGGTTACAGTCGACGGCTCTGGTATTCTTATCGATATATCTTGGCAATCCGATCTAATTACGACTTGAGACGGACCATCTGGATTAACTTGGGCCGTTGAGCACACTAGCTGGAAGCAGTAAGTCAACAAAAGGCCAACCTGGCCTTATAAATTAGCTTCTACGAACAGCCTCGTAACTAGACTTCATAGGATGTATGTGGTCTTCAGGGACCTGTACGGATGCATATGAACATTCGCATACGCAGCTATCTGAGATGAATATATGATCTCGCGATAATTTTATGTGTGGTGCAAATACTGTGGCTAGTGGCCAAACAGTCTCAAATATCGGGCAAGGCGGAATGGGCTTATATTAAAATTTGAAGCTGGATAGTAGTATATACGGTAGATGTAGTGCTCCTAGAATATTCTACTGGTGGGGTTAAATGGAGCGGTCACAATGAAAGATTTATTTAACACTACAACCCGCGGGGCTCATTTCCCTAGGCCTGTAGGGTATGCCTCCCAGTGAATCGGTATGACTACATATACATACGAGAGGCTCGTTGGTGACCCCTTTCTAGAAAGTCCCAAATTTATAGGATGGCTTTTATGTAACGTGGCATTTTCGCAAGCCTAGGTAGAGCCTAAGTCTAAGAAAAGGCGATCTCGATAGAGCCCGTTTCGCGAATTCGGCGGGGTGGTCCAAGTGCGTATTTCATACACAGCTCTAATTTTGTGTATATCTAGGACCTCGCGGCCACGTGCGCTTACTCATTCATATATATCTTAATTATGGAGTAGGCTGCATGAAATCCTCACCCACCGATATGTTTTCAGCGCTCTGGTCTAGCGAGGGTGGGAATGAGATTTAGAGTACAATCGATAGAGTAGTACCTTTGCCCAGGTTGATGTTATCCAATTATGCCATGGCGCCATCTGTGCAATTCCGAATGGCAGATCCAATAGAACCAAGCTAGAAACTATTGGATCGACGAACCCTAGAGCCGCAGCTGGTGCAAGGGTGAAAACGATAGATCCGCCTTCCTATGGCTATATAGCATAATGAAGAGCATTGTTAGGATATTCAAATACGTGCTGGGGTATATTGCTGCTCGGGACGCCCTTCGATTTTCCTAATATTGGCCCTTTCTATCCGTGGATCGCAGGTGGACTTGACGGTAGCCGGAGCTAGGATTCAGGGTACCGACACATAAATATGTGGAGACTTGCGATAGTATATACTCTAGAGCGATTGGCGTAACTGTAGACCATCTATGCGCGCGAAAAGCCATTCGCCAGGGGGGGAGGGGGGGTGCGAAACTGACCGTCGAGGACTTACAGTCCCAGGGTATTCTCTGAGTGATTTCCCTTAAACTGTGAAGATGGCTGAACGAAGTATCGGAAACCTTGAACGCGGAGTGTCAAGTAGCCTCGCTCGGTGTTTGTCCTTCTTTTATATTCCTTCCAGCGTGGTGAAATTCGAAGGAGAGAAACTAGCAAGACAAAGCCCAGACTGATGACATTTTGGGAGCCGTAGGTTTCTCAGCTTTGAGACTTGTCGAATATTGAGCTTCGAGGCAGTCTGAGGGAGGATATTGGCCTGCGAGGGTATCTTTTGGCTTCCGGTCGTCCTGCCTGGCACCCAAAGTCGAAGCAAGACTGGGTCTTTCGAGCTTCTAGGAACCTGAGCAAATAAATAGCGTGTCAGTATGAAGGCAAACCGTGATGGCAGAGGGATAAGCTTCTATTAAAAGACCAGGGACCCAGGGGGAGGTTGGTAGCTTTTATAGCCTCGGATTGTTTGTCTGCAGCCTGTTGCTTGGTAATTATCGATCGTGCAGTCTTTTAGTGAACATAGGAGATGGCTGGTGCCCGTAAGACCGGTTACAGATAGCGAGCCAGGCGATTTGGGGTTTTGAGTTATTCGCGATCGGGATTTGCTACTCGGATTTTCTGAACAACTACCGTACGGGGTTTTGGTTGGTTTCTCAAGACGGTTTATAGAAAAAGGGAACCTAAAACAGTATCAATAATGATTTGAAAGAAAATAATCATATAAGACGCCTTGCTTTCCTTGTAAAATATTTTGATATTCGGAAGCAGTCTCAGAAAAGTACCCAAAACCCCTACGGTACTAAGCGTATTACAAATATATACTGTTCATCCGAAGTATAGAGAATTCCCACCCTGTCACCCGGTTACTCTTCCAGATTCTTGGCCTACATTGATTACAGTGCCACAGGCGCACAAATATAACGTCCACGTCCTCTATATAGGTGTCCATATGGAAATTTATTATCAGTGGTCGTGTTGTGAATAGTGTTGTATATCAACACCGGCCTGAATAATTGAATCCCCAAGTAGCGGGAGAAAATACTTGGAGTAAGCTGAATGGAGATATTTACGAATATTTGCGGGGAAGAAAGGAAACATTTTGCTGGGAAGGGGCTCCGGATGAGGCTCTGATGAGGCTCTGGCCTGGCAATGAAACCGGGGGAAAGGTGGAGGATTAATGGGGCTGAACAATCCGCCTCGTTTTCGATTTCTAATAGCCTGCTGTTTTTTGGGGGATTGGGCAGTTTTGCAATGCAATGTATTTGATTACCCCGCACCTCTACGGCTCTGCAACGGTTACACTCAACTGTACTGAGTATATATCTCGTGCTAGATAGTTGGCACTGGTTATAAGCTGAATCTACCTAATATTTGTAATACCGACTATCTACGGAGAGACAGTTCTATGCTGATTAGGACATGTCTATAATACTTTCCAGCTGAAGAGATACGCGTATATATTTGTATCTCGCATATTTGACTCGCACTAGGATAAGGCCGACGGAGGGCCTACGCAATCCTGAAAAACTTTTGTGATAGATCAAAGCAATGAGACTAGCAATGAATTATGCACACGCGCCCCAGCTAATCCACCATTTTCAATTGTCGCCCTTCTTTTTCTCTTTTCCTTATCGGCTTATCAGCATTGAGTACTACTTGCTCCCATTGAATTGCTAATTCCTTTCTCACTTGATTCGTGTAACTGCACCCTCTTCATCAGTTCCCTTAGCGCAGCCTCGGTGCTGACAAACCTAGTCCTTATTAATGCTCTCTGAATCTACTTTCGTACCTTCTCTACCCCTCTTCGAAAACTTAGAATTGCCGCCAATTCTACCAGGTAACCCGAATCTATTTATCCCGCCACCTATACTGTTCATTCCAGACAGGAAGCTCCAAGTTGTATCTCCACCCGGACCTTCTAAATAATACGGTTCCTTTGTTCCTGGAACTAGCTGCCGGTACTGTGTGAACTCAAATTCTTCATCTGCATAAGCTCCCGACCGGCTAGATTGGTATCTACCCTCTTTCTGGTATTTCCTTAAGCGGAAGCGGGATGCACCTTTGAGGCGCGTACGAGCCGCATTGTAACTATCCTCGTTTTCATAGACAAGCTTAGACTCTGGTTCGGGCGGTGGTGGTTGTACCTCAATGAAACAATAACATCCTAAGCGCGGCTCATTAGCTAGCTGCAAGTTAGGAGAGAGAGAAAATGCCCGATCTGATGTGCATAAGTCACGCTGACGGCGAGGAAGTTCTGCCGCGTATGATTGTTACCTAAAAAGAATCTACAAATATAAACTATTGAGGCATCGCAGTGACGAGTCTGTGAATTGCTGGGCGCGAGAATATTATTTTCATCGCACCGGCAATTTCGACATAGTGCTGTTAGACCTTCGATGACGTCCATAGTAGCTCGTGGATCATCCGTCATTTCCAGCTGAAACCCTTCGACTATACCACGAAATCTCGTAAGACCGTCGCCATACTCAATAAAGCGACTTCTACCGTTTTCTAGGACCGTTTGCGGCTCATCACAGTACACAATGTGTCCTTGGGGGGAGCCGGTTTTCCAGGTAACACGTGGGGCCAGTCGGTGTGTAGAACCCGGAAGGTTTTGGGCGTTCGATGAGCTTTTGCCTTCTCCCGCCGCTTTAGTTGCATCATGTACCAGAGCCTTTATGACTGGTATATTATGAAGACAGAAGGAGAGTATCACAAAATAAGACTGAAAGGAAGATGGTAACCGCATTTTGGGAAATATATCAATTGGTACGCTAGAAATATGTAAATTGAAGCGATAGGAATTGAGTGTAGTACTACTATACAGAGCGTTGGTATTAAATTTTTTACAAGAGTCACTATCTGTGAAGCCAACGTATCAAAAAAGGCACAGCTATTTCTTCCACAGCACGAATACCTGAGAGGTTATATATATGGCACAAGCATCGCAATTGAAAGGCCAATTAACCTTCCAACACAGCCGCACCGGACTAGCGTTCAGGATGTAGTTAATATATAGAAATATTCACAAGTTGAGGCGGATACCAGGGTCCTTCGTTGAGCGAGTGGATGGTTTGCTAGGCTATTGGAGTCCGATTCCTGGGAACACTATGCGGATTTTCCAAACTGTAACCTCGTACTTCTATAGAGGCCCATCTTGTATCTTACGTAATTACGATCGTGGATCTGGAAACTGGAGCCCACGGAAGCACCTTTATCTTAACAAAACTAGTATTTAGATATTGGCCTGTAAAGTTTCGAAGTGGTGGAGTGTATATAGTTGTTTGTGGTGGAGAGTTGGTGGCAGAACTACCACAAGATATGATGTCTTATCTATAGTCAACCCGGCCCACTAGCGTGCCTGTAATTTTCTCTGTTTTTCTTTCTGTATAATATCTGGCATTTCGCATGCCTACCAATATTTATCTCATTTTCACATGTTAACAAGCCCTAATTGGCCTAGAAACTTTCAAATATCTTGTAGCCTCCCATAGCAAAGTACCTCCTGCCGTGTATTAACACATATCTTCAGTTCATACTCGTGTGCAGAGCGCCTCTGCAGTGACATATCAATGCCGTGCACTTAGTGTACTTGGAAGTGCTATGTATACGTGGTTAACGGTTTGGGGTTAGCGCGGGATCGGGGAGGGGTTATTATGGTGTTCGATAGGACTAATCAATCACAGCGGGCGGTCGGAGACTGGTTATCTAGCTGCGGCTTCGAGGCTGATGTTGACCACTAAATATCTAGGTACCAGCGGATTGAATTAGTAGGACAGTATAATGGTATCATTAGTTTCATTCCTTTAAAACAATTGAGGCTTAAGACGCTGTATACACGTTGTATACACGCGGAGAACGCCCATGACTGGGATCAATCTGCTGGGATCTGGGGATTAGACCTACGTCACCAAACCCCACCACCCTGCAAATATTCTTGGCAACGATTCTGGTTCAATAGAGTCTTAAATGGCTTTCCCCCAGTAATTTCTTAAGATCTTGTGGCCGCGCTAATCGGGATGATTTCATTTGCTCGACTGCATGCATCGGATCCGAACCGCTAACGGCGGAATTCCAACACCACAGGTTGTAAAAAATACAACATAGGTTTCGTACCCGGACTTGAGCGGCGCTAGCGCGCTTTGTTGGTTCCAGCCTTTGAAGTTGGGTATTGGCTACGGTCTTGTATGTGTGGCAAAATTTGTAATGTGCCGAGAGAATATGGCATACTCAATGCGAATGGAAATTTAAAAAGTTTGTTGTAAAAGTCTCTAAATGTGCAAATGGTCGAGAGTGCGAAGGAATGGTTTGGTCTGGTATGGTGCACGGGGAGACGGCTTCAAGTCCGCGTTATCAGAGATCTGAGAGAGCCCAGCTGGGCCATGTGCACATGTTAATAAATATATTTGGTGATAACTTGGCAGCCTGAATTTGGAATTTTGGGATCATGGGGCGAACAAGTATCTCTGAGTAGCCAGTTGGTAAGATCCCACTATTGTCGGTACCATCAATTCCCCTGACGTATTCCACCATATAGTAGTTTGTGTGTATCATGCACGCTTATGTATTGCCAGCACATTATCTAGCTGAATTCGTGGGATCTTATCATTCAAGTTGGCTTGGTTGTGAGTCCTACGTATACTTGTCTCCAACCCGTGAAGGATTGGCTTTTAGGACATGCCATATCTCCAACAAATTACAAAGCCTCATAACCCCTTCAACTCAATGTGTTAAATGATAATTGAATAGGTATTATGATTTGTACGGACGTTAAATTTACGAAGAGGAGTAATAATGTGTACCCGCGTACCGGCGTACCCGAGATAAATATATTTCTACTACAGAACTTTCAAATGCACACGCTTGCTCAACACAAGAAGGTCTGCCGCGACAAGCTCGTCAGTAATAGATTCAAGGCTATTAGTCGAATACGATTGGTAACTCCGTAGCTGACAGAATGATAGAGTCTCACGCTCCGAACACGAACTTTGGCTTCGGGGACCTAAAATCCGAGATTCAGGGCTGCACATACATACTCGCCTCGATTCTATCGTCTGATGGAGCTGGCTGGTTGACATTATGCAGCTGGGCTCTTGCCGCCTCCCGCTCTAGCGAGCTGGAATGGGTGGGCTGGTATTCTGTTTGGTTCGTGCCAACACACACCGCATTAAGCATGCATGCGCAGGATCTGACATCTACAGGCACAGCAAGTGGCCGTATATGCGTCGCCTCGTCGTTTCACGACATTGATGTAGCTGCAATCTCAGGGCGATGATGGGGGGTAAATACCCAATATTAGGATGCAATGTTGCCCTGTCACGAGGGACCTTTGGGTTTATTATCTTTTTTTTTTTTTTTGTGTTCAAAGAAACTCTAAGTACCTGGTAATAATATCAATCTCTGGAACGACCTTTGGGAGTTCGCCGGTATCGCTACACTGGTGCCTGTGCATGGATGTATCAACATGTATTCACATGCCTTAACTACCTAGCTAAGCAGCCCTGTCTGTGTCCTTGTCTTTCCTACTATATATATTAGGACCTCGTTTCCGACTCTTTCTCAGAAGTGATCATCATTGATCTCGAGGAATCTACGAACAATATCCCTCCCGAGTCAGACTTACGTACTGAGACAAAGTAGTGAGAATCCGACCGTAGGTAACGAATGCCTCCGGTTCCTATCGCCTGAAAGCCTACCGATTGGAAGTTGCAGCTCATAGTCAAACAGTATATGCGCTGCACACGGTAACGTTTTAAACCGTCGGTCGAAAAAAAAAGAAAAAGAAATTGTATCACTTCTTGCATGTGACATTTGATCAACATGTCAGCACTTTTAGGCTTGCTCGTTGCCTCCGGGTTCCCAAAAATCACACTATCGCCATTCTTGAAGACGCTCTTCGCCTTGAAAGCATCTCTTCTTTGTCGTATGTGCCTAAATTTCGTTTTTGTACAGGATGAGGTAATATCTCCCCCAACTCCCTGGACAGCTCGGTGATTCTTGCGCCCGGGAAACTAACTACTCATCGAAACTCAACAATAAGAAATGCCGATCGCTTCTAATTTTTTTAGATGCGTTGATTTCTACGCTCGTCGAATTGGTGGTCTGGTCTGATAAAGACACAGCGTGTAAAGCTAAAACTCCTGTACCTGACTGTTCCAATGTGTCGGAGCAGTCGGGCCATCAAAGTCCAAGGTATAACCCAAGAGCTGTATAGGCCTATCAGAATTTCATCTAATTATTGGGAAGTACCAGCAGGAGTTCTAGTCCCCACCCCCGGACCAGTGGAAGTTCAACCAGCGGCGTATCCATCAAACCAAGGCGACAGCGGTCGAAACTCTCGTCAAAACGATCTTTCGTGCCATTTCCAGGCTCAAGGACGGGTTCCCGACTCTCCAGTAAATCCCCGCTTGAGCGCTTCCTTAGTTTCCAAGATTTTCAGTTGCAACGGGAAGCGGATATTGGAATGTTAGTTGGAGAGGAGTTTATTCGAGACGATTGGGAGCGAGAGATTCTACTGGCACCGGGCTCCAATCGTATTGGCATGAAGGTCCAGAGACCGGCTCCAGGCTATACCTACAGTTATTCGCCCACTGTTTGATGTATACACCCACTTCCCTTTGGTGATATGGTAAGGCGCATATTTAAAGGCTACGGCGTATTAGGAAACTGAAAAAAAACAAGAACAAAAAAAAAAAACAGATTGTAGAGTTCACTGGTTTCATTTGTGTTCTGTTTTGTACAATACTCCCGGGGATTGGGTTTATACTGTTAGAGTATAAGGATCGGAGCCTGGAGTCTTTTCTGACCACATTACCAAAACGTATATCGAACTGGATAGCGCATTGTATTAAATTGATCTATTTGATTTTTAATTAATAAAGAATATGCCTTATTTTAAACCCCGC
This sequence comes from Orbilia blumenaviensis, assembly GCA_036872755.1. Classification (NCBI taxonomy): domain Eukaryota; kingdom Fungi; phylum Ascomycota; class Orbiliomycetes; order Orbiliales; family Orbiliaceae; genus Orbilia; species Orbilia blumenaviensis. The sequence continues at coordinate 609,923 of JAVHNS010000018.1, read as the reverse complement.
TCCAAATAAAATCCGTTTATAAGTACTAGCGAGATCTAAGGACCATTTTCATAGTGTAAACCTCGCACGGCCTACCTCTATCGCATTCCACCATAGCATGGTCCAGTACCCCAAACTCTTCCGGATGCTGCATTGCCTTGGTTGAATATCTGCTTTCCGAGCGGACAGTACCTCGTCTCACAGCCTGCGGACTGCTTAGAGTACCGCAAAATACAATCTTTAGATGCATCTCGATATTCGTAACTGTTGCATCCTTCTGCTGAGAAACAACGGTTACAGCATTCCTTGAAGTCTCTAACCTTGACGGCTGCAGCGTTTTCAAGGTTGGCAGTGGATGGCTGGCGGGAGATGACAAGGGCAGCGGTACAGGCAGCTGCAAATGTTTGTCGGGCGGTTCGGGTAGATACGATGGTGGTTGAGGAAGTTCTCACGACTGTGGACGAAGTGACTCTCACAGTTGTACGAAGTGAGATGACCTGGCTTGTTCGGGTCGTGGTAACGCGAGTGCTAGTAGTTGTCTTTGTAGAAGTAATCCTGACACTGCTAGTTGCGTTCGGGAGGAGAAACGATGTGAGTTGGATAGTATAAATCCCAGTCTGTCGAGTGGCGGTAAGATAGCATGCTGTCGGCCCCGAAGGCGATTAGGTTCAAGTTATTTATTAAATATATGGAAGGAATACTAACAGCAAATCTTAGGAAATGTTGTAGCCACCTGACGGATGTCAAGAGCCCTTCGAGACAAGCACGTCTGTGAGGGCAATGTCGTAGTTGTCGAGATTGTAGTGGTGCTGTCTGTGTGTTAGTTCCAAACCAAAACATTCTTATAATCAACCAGATCATATAATCAGTAGAGCGTTAACGTACGTTGTCCTTGTTGTTCTCTTCCAGGAAATGGATGTAACGACGCTAGTAGAAACTCGGGTAACCACGTTTGTCCTAGTGATAATAGCAACAGTTGGTTTTGTAACCACGATTGTCCGAGTCGTTAGAATAGTAGCAGTCTTAACCGTCGTCAGCCTGGTCGTAGTGGTCCGAACGATAGTACTAGTACACGAGGTACACGACGGGCGGGCAAGTGCGCTCTTTGCTATAGGTAACGCAATCAATTGATTTTAGATTTTTTGCTCGCTACCAACATGAATGGTAAGGTTCCCGACTGGTGGCCGACTTACAAATTAAAGAGGCGCAGGTCACAGATGTTTGTGACGGCAGGTTCCTGCATGTCGGGTGAGGAACAATGCAGTGCTCCTTTCCACCGAGTACAACTGTCGAAAGCGCAAGTAGCGCAAAGGCATAGATTGTTGAGAAAAGCATGGTTTGTTGCATAAACGAAAGTCTGGATTGCAATTGAAACCGTCAGAGTCAACACGAAGATCGTCCACCACTTGCCTTTTAGGAATGAGAGTCGGGAAAGAATCAATTGACAACCTTCGGGATATTATGAGGGTACTTATAAGAACCCCTTATCTCAAGACTTTTGCGGCTGATCATATTCAGCTGAAGCCCCTGCATTGCCAACAGGGCCGAATTAGATTCGGTGGCGTTCTAGACGGGAGGTCTTTGTGCAGTCGGCCAATTAGCCAAGTTCCGAACCGCGCTATCCAATCGTGAAGCCTTGCAAAAAGACAAAGCGCAACTTGGCACCACACTGGCTAGGATGCAAACGAAATTGCGGCTGCAGGCTGCACTGTAGCTTGAGTGTTTTTCACAATCAGAAGCGAATGGTTCGTTAGTTCCTTCCCAACAGATTAGCAGAACAGCGGATATTCACGAATATTCGACCCACAACGCAAACTGGAAATTGTTGGTGTGAGAATTGCCTGATCTCGTGTAACGTATGCTAGATTGAGAGGTTTACTGTTTTGGGCGATATCGCGATCCACATGGCCCGAAGCTTCGCTTAACTAATTATTTTATTAGCACGTGCATGTACACGCAAATGTATGTGCGCTATGGTGGCCGAAATGTGTCAGAACGATATGTAATGCGGAACCGGGGTTTTGGTTAGCTTCTCAAGACGGTTTATAGGAAAAAGGGAACTTAAAACAGTATAAATGACGATTTAAAGAGAATAAGTCGGCTTAATTTCTTTTCAAAGGTTTTAATATTCAGAAGCAGTCCCAGAAAAGTACCCAAACCCCCTACAGTATTACAACTTCGCAAAATATAAATATTACAACTTAAGCGAGGTATAAGTGTGCTAATTTTTCACAATTATGCTTGACCATCAGCCCGCAACTAGCTTGCAATTGGCCTGCCACCAGCAGAGAGCCAGATAGCTAAGCGGTGAAAGGTTTAGGCTACTTCTTTTCTAATAATAGGTGTAACTGTAGCTAATGATGTGTGCGTGTTAACTGGTCGGGTATGTGGAATAATTCTTTTCCCCAGCCTTTGACTAGGCGGGTGGGCTGATGGTTGAGTATACTTATGAAAATTATCATACTTTTGTTTTGCTTAAGTTGTAATATATATATATTGCACAGGTTGTATTATATATTGTTTTGACACATTTTGCCCGCCATAGCCCATTAGACCGATATTAGCTAAACTCGACTTTAAATTTTGCGTCTTACGGACTTGGGCGCTCAAGGTTGGTTAAGCTAGACCCAAAATAAAAAATTGATCAACCCTACCAAAGCTCTATGCCATGCGCAATTATTTTATATTTATAGGGTTATAGAGCTAGCTCTGTGTGTATATACACATAAATGATCAAATAAACACTGGTATCTCAGGTTACGGTTGGCTACTAGTCGGACCTTGAATCATTTGAAATCAAAGAACTCATCAACATCACCAGTATATCCACCCGGCTGGTAGCCTAAGAAGGGTGGGTTGTCTTCTCTTAGGGGCTGTGGGTTGATGTTGACATGGAGGTCTGCCTCGGGTGAGTAAACTTGCTCTGGTGGATGCCCAAAGTCTACGAGGATTTGTTCTTCTTCGATTTCGGTTATTGGGCTCCCTTGTGATGGGTTGTTATCTTGGGCATCCATCATTTCGCGGAAGGCTCTCCTGCGAGCTTCTTGCACATCCTCCTCTGCTGGGTCGATATAGAATCCTTGTGACCTGAGGACTTCGCGCGGCCTGGCTCGGTCGCTGAGTGATAGGGGAACGTAGGCTCCTGTTCTCTGGATTTCTCGATTTCGTCGTCGCGCCCTCAATAAATAGCTCAGGTCGAAAACCTCTGAACTCTGCAGGGGGTTCGGCCTCGGGTTTTCCTGCCTAAAGCCTCCACCCTCAAGGCGGATAGCGCCTCTATCGGGTCCGGAGTGAGCATTCCGAGGGCCCGGATTTGGCGCAGGTGGTTCCTCCATTGGCCATCGTTGTGGCGTAGATTCAATCAACATATTGTATAAATTATCCCCGCCTCCTCCAGTCTCGCTTTCCGCTGCAGCAGTATCGTCATCCTCATTATCTATGCTTTCGTCGGCGAACTCGAAGTCATTCGGATCCTCACCACTGCTATCGAGCCAATCGCTACTATAATCGCTTGGCTCCATATTACGCTCGGATTCTGGGTACATGTCATTTCCTTCCCAGGGATCCCTCCTTCTGTTTGCAATATCTTCCCAGTCATAATCATAGTCTTGAATACTGACGGCATTATCGGCCTCATCCCAATCGGTTGCCGATATCATTCGTCGAATCAGTTGCCCTGGCTGCAAGTCATAAGCAAGGTAATGTGCCCATTCTGGACTAACCGTGCTTAGAGCTTTCCAATGTGTGATGCGAGCATCTGGAGGTATGACTACTTGTTGCGTGTTGGCTTCTGGGAAGAAAGCGACAATTGACTTTAACTTCGCCTCAGTGCAGGCCGCACTAAACGGATCCTGACTATTATAGAATGCGATAATGCGGGGATGAACATTTGTTTTGCGAATGAGGAAGTATGAGATTATGCCAGATTCTGTGGGCGGGACGTCGTTGCAGGCATACGGATTCTCAATAGCCTCGTACGTGATTGGTGGCCGAAGGAAATGCTCGAGTGTTGCGACTTCGAATAAAGCAAGTGCTTTTGAAGAGAAAGTAGCTAGAATAGGTAGGAAGAAGATCGACAACATGATGACATTTTTCTATCGGTGTTAGTAGATGTAGTTTTCTACTACATTGCTAGTACCTTGGCATATGCATAGGGCATCCAGGAGTTTAAACATCTAATATATACATTAGTCCTTCTAACTCCCGGCGTCCCATAATTTTCTCAATCCACGCCACAACACATGGTCAGGAAGTATTAGAATAGCATGCTAAAGGTATATTCTCTCATTTTGGAGCGGCGCGAGCGCGCTCTAGTGGATTAAATTGAGCCTAGGAATTCCTTATGGCCATATGGTATGACTTAACTTCAGAACAGTCGGCAGCTTTAAAAACCTATGCCTGGAATTAAAATTAAATAGAGTTCCTAGAATCCATGCAGATTAAATGCAGCGCGTGAATAGGGTAAATCAACGAGTATGAACATGATTAATATGCGATCTAGGTACAAGCGTAAGAGTAAAAATCTTGAATGTTGCGGTATTAATTAATTAAGAATATGTGGCAGATACAAAAAGGGACGCCAGGTCCGTAGAATTTCCTGGTGTTGTGAAATGGAGAGGGTTGACTAGTACTGGTCTCGCAGTGGCTAGCCGTGGGTTGATATGTTTTTGACGAGTGTGTTGGGAGCCTGATGTCTTGGCAAGCTGATCTGGCGCTGGTTCCAACGAGACCAATCTGGCATGGCTAAAGGCCCAGTGATCGTAGCTGCGAAACAGTATTGGTGGTAAAGTCATTCGCAACTTCCTTAACCTAAATAGGGAGAAGATGTTAGAGTCGAGTTTTAGTGTAGTTCCAGATATGCTACTATACTTACAACCAACCAGTCCGCTGCAGCGGAGTTTAAAGTATCCCTGTAAATAGCTTCCAAGAAAAACCTTGGGGTTGCGTTTTGATCAATATCCCCGGTCGAAGAAACAAATTGACTTCTCATATTGGAAAACGCTGCAGAGATTTTGGCAAACCCCTCGATTGCGATGTTCAGTTGTGCTATCGCGGTATTGATATGCCTAAGGATCTGGCTAGATTGAGCGCTAATGGCTTTTAGGTCATCAACCATATCCCAGCAGGTAGCCCAAGCAGATGCTCTTGCCATAGAATCAACCACGGCGTTGTAATGGTCCCAGTATGTCGCCTCGGACTTATCCCCTCGATCCATCATGCTCTGGAGGTCAGCTACTTTCTTTTCGGCTGCATCGAGGTTGGACTTCATCCTGCTAAAGACAGCGTCCAGGTCGCCTTGTGCAGCGAAGAGCCGGCTTGATGCTGCTGTGATTAGACCATTATCGCCAATTGTACTAGCTTGGAACTGTTTTCCAGAATTAGATAAGCTGGTTCGTGACCATATGTCTGTCGGTGCCGCAAGACTTTAGACTAGGGCGTTTACTTACAGAAACCAAACCGCTGTGCATTCCTGTAGAGTTTTGGGACATGGCTAAAGTGGCGCTAATCATGCCGTCCAGGAGTTGTTTAAGCATTTGTAGTTTTTCGCGACGCTCTGGGGTGCCTCGAGCCAGGCCTTCCATCTCTACCAAAGTCTTTGCGATCATGGAATATATTATCCTAGCGACCTCCGCATATTGTGTCACTCGGGTGCCGTATTCCACGAACTTATGAACAGTATTTGTGTGGTAGAATTTTGTATTTTGGTGAATCGAAATGTATGAATCGCGGGCCATCTAGGAATAGGAATATGATATCAGCCCCTATGATCCTTCGACATCTACCTTTTGGAGAGTTCAGGACATACAGCATAGAAGTCTCCGTGCCCGAGAATGACATCTCTCATTGAGTTGTAGAACTTTTCCTTGTCGTATTTTGCATTGAAATCATTCTCAGTAGCCGGCAGACCATTCCCAAGTGCTATATAACTGTTGAGAGATCCGAAGTTTGACTCGTCGAGGATAAACCTACGTATGAAGCAAAAATTTAAATGATATCAGCACGCTGTGTTATAGTTTGGGGGTTTGGTGGGGCATACTTCGCATTGACAAGCAATGAATTTGGCGATTGACTAATTTCGTCAAGCAAGGAGCCGGTAAATTGTCGAGTTCCCGCCCTCCCAGCAGGCATAGCGAACACCGAGCTTATGAGTCCGCCCATAGAGAGGACCCTAACTCCGACATCCAACCTCATTTCAGAATCTTGCGATTGATCCATTGATGCTACTTGATACGTCAATATGATGTGGGCCCGTAGACTTTATCCGAGTATTCCGACAGGATCAAGATATTGGTGTGAGGGTAGTGGGAGGAATTGCGACTTAAGAATTTAGTACCAATTGAATATCTAGGAATTTAGTACCAATTGAATGCCTATGAATCTTGGTATATTTTACATCGAAGCTTATTCAATGTTAAACTTTATCACTAAATGCGCCGATGTCGATGGATATATATTTTTTGGGTTAGGGCTTTCCTTAGACTGACTTGGCTTAATCTAGTAAAAATATCTCACATACCATTTCTAGACGGACCCGAAAACACCTCGATTACACTGGGGACATGATTATGGATACCCTGTTTAGAAGCTCCGATAATCTAAAATTCTTTGCACAATTTTTCATGAATACTCAACCGCACACGGCTGTGGCTGTTGGAAGCATTGGCCAGCATGTGTCACATAGGTGGCGCTGCCTCCGATCTTTCGTATACCTTGCTTTCACCGGAAATTTAAAACGTCCATCACCCAACGGCCAATAGCACACTTGCATTTCGGTGGTGTTTCTCCCTGAGCAATGCCTTAATTTTCAGATCTGGAAGTTCTAGACGATTAAGCCTTTGGCCAACATATTAATAAATAGAAGGGAATTATAACATAAATTAATATAGCACTGCTAATCGCCATCAGCCCTACTGCCAAGTTTTTGTAGTCTGGGAGCTACCGGTTCAAGGGTCCTGCGGTTGTAGCCGTTGAAGGCGGCCTAGACCGTATGACCGTCCAACTTGTCGCAACTTACTAAATTTAAACGGTGTCGGTGGCCAATAAACCAGTGTTATAATTCCTGCGGATTCACTTCTACTGTTTCTGAATGGAGCTCACGTTCCTTTCGTAGATGTGTTAGGATAAAATGAAGGGGCTCTGGCCTGATATTGGTATTCTTTGACTCGGATTGGATTGGAACAAGCAACTGGATTTGGTCGAAAGTTGCGCCTGCAGCGAAAGCATGAAATGGTAGATTAAGTGGTCATCTTTTGAGTAGAACACGAGGGCAGCAGATTATTCTAGCGCAGCTGTACAGATGAAAGTGCCTTTCTTTCATCGGCGGGACCCAGATCTACCTGCGGGAACGGAGAGTATACGTATACGTAAGGGTCGTCCGCATTGCATGACAGTATGCACAGAACAACGCCACGCCTGTCCGCGCTTGGCATTAAGTTCCAACAGGGGCATCTGCGTTGGAAACGTCTTGCATTAACGGTCTCATGCATTTATCTGTATTAGGGCACTCGCAAGACGGCACCCAAATTGGATAACGCTACTTATCAGGGTCTTACCAGTTGCATTCGCCTGGCATGGGTGTCGCAGATGTCTGATAGGCTTTGCCCATTCTGTTGTTGTGGTTCGACGCCCCTCTGGGAGGGAGGCCTGATGAAAGCCTGGAAAGGCAACTGCATGCGGGCTTGCCAAGGTCAGTATGTACTACCTTCTATATTAAAACCAGGGCCAGGTTTTGTCTTGAACGCTAAATTTTAAAGTTGAATCCTATTCCAATCGTGCACGTCAATCGGATTAGCCGGTTCGCCTGGCCCAGCTGGTTTGCGTAGGCGCTCGGGTCATGATCTCACAACCGGACGAAGAGCCGCTCGCGTCCGGATCTTAGACTTTGTCTCTTAACCGACACAGATATTCTAAAGTTAGGCGAGTCCTATCGTCCAATACCTGCGTTTGGATTGTGGTGTGGGTTATATCGATTAGAGAGCTCGTAGCTTGTTCCATGTCTGAGGATAGTATACTAGGATCGTTCGTATTGATGGTTGCCACCCGCGCAGCCAGGGGTCTGAGAAACACAAAGGTATATCGATGATTAATTGTTTTAATTTCCGCAAATTATGCGGTAAGAAACGTGGATGAATACATCATACTGTACGTCGTGGGGAGGTATAATACTGTGGCCCACGTTGCGGGATATATAGGTAAGATATATAGCTTGGGAGATTATCTATTCTGTTTAACAATCCTTAGCTTAGGTTCACGCTGGTTGGTAAGAATAACTTCCTAATTAGTGAGCTACCACTCAATAGCAAGCCTTAGATCTACATATCTGGAAGCTAGGGATGGCTCAACATTATTCCCAACAAAATCGTAATCAAAACGTGGGGAAGTTAACAGTAATATAGAACAACCAGAGCTCTTTAAAGCACATGCACTCGCTCATTCGTTCCTAGAGCTCTGAAGCCTCGGTACTCGGTTTGCTGGAGTCCATACTCTTAATAGAGGATACTCCTGTTCGAATTTTCTACAACCGATACTACAACGTGCATATAATCGCAATGGGAGCTAACAAATTAGGAATATGGAGAAGAACAAGGTTATAGATAAAATTTATTATGGGCAGTACATAGTGCACCTACTTCTTACATGAATTTAGTGTTAGATTATATCTTATATTAAGTTCTGCTATAAGTTGGAAGACTTTGACCTCCCGGAGTTTAGAAAATATAGATACCCAACTTAATTTCTCAGTCTATAGAACGGGATATTTGAATTTTCTAAATTTACAGGAGAGAGAGGTACCATGTACCCATAATAGCCCGCCGTAAGAGCTTTGATCCACCACCAAGGGTATCGAAAACTACTTGTGCATTTTCCTCATGCAAACGGATTGCTTCCTTTTCTGAAACAATTTTGATCGCAGCAGTTCCCTTAAAAGCGGCGGCTTCAGTGTAAATGTCATCCCAATTCTCCGCAGTAGCGTTCAGAGACATTCTGAAGCTAGAGTCAGAGAACCATTTAGGGTCAATAGTTTCCGGGTTGGTAGCATCAGCCTCAGATTCTAACTCAACCATGATAGCGGTGATTGAGGCAGACATGCGAGAAAAGGCATCTGAGGCGTTTCCAAGGAGGCCGACAGCAGAGTCAATATAATCCAAGACACTATCAGTCTGTAGCTGGAGGAGTTGAAGGTCATCGGTGACATGAATAAATGTTTGCAACATAGCCTCGGAGTTCTTAAGATCGCTCATGGCCTGGTTCTTGCGGTTGGTAGCGGCTTCCATTTCCTTCCTCCACTTGGAGCTGAGACCTAGGTAGACGGCAGTACCAATTGGCCAAACCCATGAGTATGCTGCTCTTCCAACACGAATGTTTTTGGCAGCAGCTTCATAGTCGTCGTTGGCAGCATTGATTTCACCTTTAAGCCTTGAAATATCTGTGTTCATCTCCTGGACTCTTTGATAAACGTTTTGATTTGTCGTGTTTAGGAGCCTGTCGACTTGATTGAGGTTACCCATATCAGTAATAGTATCAGCTCGGAAAGAGTTGATATTTCCTAAAAGGGTCAGGGATTGGTTGTGAGCAATTCCCATCTGGTCGTGGAGCCGCTCGACATAGTTGTAAACATCGACTAGAGAGTCAAACCAGATGGGATTGGTGGACCGTTGGTTTCGTGGAATGCCAGCCATAATGTCGAGGAGACGAGAAATCTCTCGATATATCTTAGCTGCATTGCGGCCAAAAAGGCTAATGTTTTCTGCGAAGAAAGTCATCTGGCCAATTGTATTCGTCCAGAAAGTATTGCAATGCTTGTTAATCCCTACGAATGTAGTTTGCGTAAGGGTGTAAACACCGGTATTGCTAACTGCTTGGTCGAATTGGGCGCGATTGTAGGTATTTTCGAAGATCTCGTTGGAGGAAGCAAGTTGCATTCCATTATAGACATATTGCTG